>CM053033.1:181391761-181886761 GCA_028564925.1 Lithobates sylvaticus | reverse complement strand
AGCAAGCACAGTCCTTTTCCATTTTTTTTATCTGAACCTAGACGGTTAATTGGATGTAGATGGACGCACAACCATTTAGATCCGTCTGCCCAAAGACTTGCATGGGGCTTCCGATCAGGTCCACTTAAAAAACTGATAGGGGGGGCGGAGCTTGCCGCGGAAGGAGATGGACGCTCTGTGAGAGAGCTCCGCAGCACACAGGGACAAACCGGCACAGACCAGGCTGCAATCACAGCAATCGCTGCGGAATTCACCCACCGGAGCTGGGATAGGAACCGAGGCTCCGATCGGTAATGTCCAGGAGGAACAAAAATATGAAAAAGCCGCAAAAGATGACCGAATACTTTCCGCTGGGTCCCAGGCAAGATGGCGGCGGCGGGCCGGCAACACGAGGAAGATTCAGCACACCGATGCCGACATCATCTAAAGGTAATCCAAACAAAAGGATGGCCCCACCACACTGCCCGCAATCGCCCATACATACCCCAACCTCGGGAAGCCCAGAAAAAGCCAGATTAAGGCTGGATGCCACGGATCGCGTCCTGTCCCACTCCCAGGGCCTAGACTCAGGGGAGGACACGAGGGAACTCCCGGACTCTATTGACACGTTTCCCACATCTAACCAGCCTGTGCTGGACACGTTTCCCACATCTAACCAGCCTGTGCTGGATACCACTCTGAGAGACATGTTAGTCTCCCTAAGGAGCTCTCTGCATACCGATATGCTTTCCTGTGTCCACAACCTGGGATAGAATTGAAAGAAATTGCTGCTAGAACCGATCACATTGAGCATAAAATGGGGGAATTTGCGACCACCATCAACGATCTGGTGGACGCACACGATGACCACACAGATGAGATGGACGCCATGAAAGCTAAAATGGCGGACATCGAGGACCGCTCAAGAAGAAATAATTTTAAAATTAGAGGGGTTCCCGAATCTATGTGGAGGGAGGCTACTAGACACAATGGAGATATCCTTTGCGTCCAGGAGACTCATTTCAAAAAAGACGCACAACCTGGGTGCTCCCACCCCAAATTTCCGCATGTTTTCTATGCTAGCTCCGGAGAAAAGAAAAGAGGAGTATTGACGGCAATCAGAGACTCAGTAGCCTTCAAACTTCATAGATCTTTTCATTTTAGATAAATGGTTACTACCGAAGGTTAAAACATCTGTTATTAATGATATAACCTGGTCTGATCATGCCTCGGTGTCACTGCGGGTGGACGACTCATCCAACAACAACCCGACTTACATTTGGAGATCCAACCCGCAGCTGATCCAGGAAGATCGGTCCAGGCTAGCAACTGAATTATGTAATTTTTTTGAATGTAATGAGGGCTCTGTAGCGGACCCCTTTGTGACGTGGAATACGCACAAGGCGTTCATGCGGGGCCTTCTCATCCAACTGGGAGCTAGGAAAAAGAGAATGAGGGGGCAGCGCATACTAAATATAACAACCCAAATCCACACTCTAGAAACCCAAAATAAAGCACAACCCTCCACTGCACTAACTGAAAAATTGGCGGAATTGCGTCAAGAACTCCGTCTCATACTGCTGGAGGATTTTGAAAAGTCTTCCAGGAGGTTGAAGATGACATACTATGCCAACGGCAATAAAGCAGGGAAACTCCTAGCATCCCGCCTCAGAGGGATTAGATATAAATCGAAAATAGCACATATCCTACACCCCCATACACAGTCCAAACTATACCATCCCCAGGCCATAGCAGATGCATTCAGTGCATACTACGGCTCTTTATATAACTTAAAAGACGACACTAACACAATACAACCCATGCCTCACAAAATAGCAGAATTTTTGGACAAAGTAAACATCCCCCACCTCTCTGAAGAGCAAATTACGGTGCTTAATTCACCATTTACAATTCAGGAGGTCTCCCAAGCAATCAAAACCCTTCCCAATAACAAATCTACGCCAAGCTAATAGCCACCAGATTGTATATTTAATTGTGCTGCTGCCTCCTCACACTTTCCATCTGAAATGCTGAAAGCTATGATCGTTGCACTACCGAAGCCAGGGCCGATCAAAATTTTTTTTTCACAAACAAAACCAAAACAGAAGTGAATAAGAAAATGCCCCCTGTCACCTCTTATATTTTAACTTGATAATGCATACCATCAGCCTCTTCGCGGATGATATCATCCTAATGCTCACTAAACCTTCTACTTCCTTGGCTTCGGTACATCAATCCCTCCAGATGTTTAACGAACTGTCATACTATAAAGTCAATGAGTCAAAGTCTTATCTAATGGGTCTAGGATTATCACAGACAACAAGGCAATACATCTCAAGTAACTTCCCTTATACATGGAAAGACAAAGGTTTGGCCTACTTGGGAATCACCCTTACCCCTCAGGTCTCAGACTTGGTCAAAATGCCCCGCACTTAAAACATTTAGATCACTGCAGATTGAATTCTCCATTCCAGCATTGCCAATCCCGGTCCCCAAATTCTTTTTCCAGCAAGCACAAAGGGAACTAAATAGCTATTTATGGGCAGGGAAAAAGGCACGTTGTGCTTTTCACAAACTTATCAAACTAAAATCAGCAGGAGGAATAGGCTATACCTCAATAAAGGACTACTACACGGCCACAGTTCTGACCCAAGTCAAAGCGTGGTTCCCTGACATTAGCAAAAACCTATGGGTAGACCTAGAACACCACAATTGTGTGCATGTACGGACTAGTGTCCATTTACATCAATGCATCCTCAAATTGTACACAACAGAGGGACCCACCATCCCACTCAAACTTCCTATAACGGCCATGTCCCTTGTGATAATGTTCGTGCATTTAGGTTTGGAAAAATGGGAGCAAGCACAGTCCTTTTCACATTTTTTTAAGAACAAGTAAAAGGGACATCAGTGATATATACACACCTACAAGACAAACAGACATTCTCCAAACAAGCCCACATATGGGAGAAAGACTTAGAGAAAAGCTATACTATACCACAATGGGACGCCCATTATCCTGCCACCATTTACTACTTCTCAGATGGTATCTTACCCCGTACCGCATAGCCAAATTCGCCCCGAATGCATCCTAGTGTTGGAGGAACTGCGGTTCAACGGGAACCCTAATACACATAATGGGCACACAAATAAAAAGATACTGGTCTCTAATATTCCAAACTATATCAAATCTCACAAACACTACTGATAGTGACTGTTTTGACTAACATCCTTATAGCAGCCAGGCTTACTATAGTGAGACACTGGAGGGACACAAACCCGCCTACCGTGAAACTTTAAGAACAACTAATACACATTGTACATACGAAACCCTATTTGCTCACAGCATAGGACATTATGCCAAAAAATTTTTCAAAAATAAAAACGATTGAAATTAAAAAACTGATAGGACTGTTTTGACACATCTACTTCAGCTGTATCAGGATGGTTATAACTGATCAAAGTATAGCTAAAGGCAAAACTTTTCCTTTTAAGTTTTGGATAGAGTAGAGAGGGATTTAAATGCCTGTCAGATTTTTATTGCTATCTGTACCCCCTTGTTAGGGAGATTCACCCTATTTGTCCTGTTTACCATTATCACCAAGAGTAGGGATGAGCATCGAGCTCGAGTCAAACTCATGTTCGACTTGAACATTGCCTGTTTGCCCGTTCGCCAAACAGCGAACAATTTGGGGTGTTCGCGGCAAATTCGAACAGCCGCGGAACACCCTGTAACAGTCTATGGGAGAAATCTAAAGTGCTAATTTTAAAGGCTTAATTTTCGTACCTAGGGGGTCTGTATAGTATGCCTGCAAAGTAGCGCTTGTTTCCCGTGTTTAGAACTGTCCCTGCACAAAGTGTAATTTCTGAAGGAAAAAAAGTCATTTAAAAGCTATAATGAATTGTCCGCTCCCGGCAATACAGAGAAAAGTCATTGATAAAATAATAAAAAAAATGCATGGGGGTCCCTCCAAATTCAATTACCAGGCCCTTCAGGTCTAGTATGGATATTAAGGGGAACCCTGTGTCAAATTAAAAAAAAAATTATGTGGGGTTCCCCCCAAATATCCATACCAGACCCTTCAGGTCTGGTATGGATTTTAAGGGAAAAAAATGGCGTGGAGTTCCCCCCAAAACCCATACCAGACCCTTTATCTAAAAGAAAGAAATTAAAAAAACGCAAATCGCTGCAAAATCGCGGTAAAAACACGGTACTTGCGCTTTGGATGCGGGTCCATTGAATTCTATTACATGCAAAACGCTGCATTTTGCGGGAAAAAAAGTCCCCAACCCTTTCCCGAAACGCAGAGGCACAAAAATGCATTGATGTGAACACGTTTCATAGGAACTCATGTTAAAAAATGTCCCTGTATTTCTGTAAAATGCATCAAAAATGCATTAGTGTGAATCAAGCCAAACTCCAAATCTACCAGAGAGGCCTGTCTGACTGGAAACAATAGGCCTCTAGCTTTTTTTAAAGTACACAACCCTTAGTATGCACACATGTACTATCAAGTATTAATAAATAGTACAATATTGTATTTATCAGCAGAGAATGGGATTAGGATAATATTGGAGGGAGAAGATAGAAGAATACTATGTTTCTTTCTAGGAAGTTAGGTCTTGAGATGATTGTGAGGTCACACTAACAGAAATATTTGCCGATTTCCACAGGTCTCAGGAGGATCACTGGTGAAGCTGGTACATTACTAGCTGATAATATGGTGTGTCCTAGTAAGTAACGTTTCTTTCTTTTTTTTCACCATCTGTTTGCTTGCACACGTCTACCTTTCTTATCCAACCTAGCCCAGGTGTGCATTTGCATTTCACATAATGCAGACATGTTATCTGTGTTACTCTACTATTTATCTCCTCCTTCATCAGTCATAAAGGTAAAGGATTACAGTAAACAAATATTGCTCATACATTTAGTATTTATTCCAAAGGAGACTATGTATTATACCTTAAGCCAGGGGTCTCCAAACTACGGCCCTCCAGCTGTTCAGGAACTACAATTCCCATCATGCTTAGTCATGTCTGTGAATGTCAGAGTTTTACAATGCCTCATGGGACGTCTAGTTCCGCAACAGCTGGAGGACCATCATTTGGAGATTCCTGCCTTAAGCAATAAAGAGACCCTTGATCTTGGCTTGCACATTCACAAGAAAGTTCACATTGAGCGATCTCCCCAGCTTAATGTTGGACACTCAGTGGGAGTAAATAAATCCAATTGTACATTACAAATCTATTTTAGTAGTTAGTATTGAATAAAAATTTGAATTGAAAAGTAATTTGTTTTTTGCTGACTAACTCTCTATATTTAGCACCCTGATGTCTAAACAGGGTTGCTATTAAATGTATTTGCCAAGTGATAGTTGCCTTGGCCAATTGTTGGGAGATCAATTCATTTTGCCCTAATTCTCGAATTGCTGCCTTTCTCTCTTCTGTCGCTAGGTGGCTGGGTATCTGGTGACATTAGATAAGACAAGGGCATTGTAAAGACAGATTAGGAATGAATGGGCTGTCTCAGCCAATGGGCAGGAATTTTCTTGGGTCCCTTAGCCTATTTATTTGGGTGGAGTCAGGTGATCGGTGTTCTGTGCCACCTGGACGGCTGTCTAGGTGGATGTGTGTTGTATTGCCCTGGGCTGCTAGGCCAGAAACCTAAGGCCTATCCAGGGGACTTCTAGCTGCTAGCCTGTCTGAGGGCCTATCCAGAAGCAGGAGGGCAGCATAGGGTTGGGACTGCGGGTTTGTAGTCCAACCAGAAGTAACGGTTCCGGCGGCCGGGGAACCAGTCATGGTCGAAGGTAGAAAGAAAGCTGTCGCCACTAAGGGGCCATCAGGAGACCACAGTGAGTAAGCTGAGGCCAGTACCAGAGCAGACTTCTCACCTAGCTGGGGATGGTAAAGAAGTGGGAAAGCTTTAGCAAGTGCCAAGTCAGGGACCCAGCGGAACAGCAGAGGTGACGCTTGTGGAGTGCCAAGCCAGAGAGACTGGGAGCTCCTTGAGTAAAGACCCACAGTGAGTGAGTGTGGGGTAAAGAGAACTATTCGTGTTGCAGATAGTTGAATACCTTTACCATTGGTAACCGCTACAAGATTGTTGCCATAGGAAACGGCGGTCCTACCTATACAGAAGTGGTGTCCGGCTGGAGGCCTTCACCTGTATAGCTGTCTACCTATAGAAGTCTCGGAGTCTGCCAATTAACATTGCATCTACCTAAGGGTGTCCTGGCCCTAACCCTCTCTCCAACAGTTCTGTTTAAGAGACAATAAATCTCTTTGCATTCAAAAAGTGTCTGGTGCCCACCTGTTAATTTTGCATTACACCCACCATTCATTGTAACCCATTCTACACTGAAGGATGTCAGCTTTCCCTAAATCTGGAGGTCACTATTGGGCCTAAAGAGGCCCAGGACTTTGCTACATATATTTTAGTGCATATATCAAGAATACACAATTGTGCTTTCAACCACAGTTTTATTAAATTGTATGCTAGTAATGCAGCACCATACACCATGGACATTTGTAAAGTATATATCTTACCTTGATCAGCATAATCATAAAACGTGATGTGATTTGTGGTTGGTTGGATTGATTGTAAATTTGGCTAGTACTGGGTCCCACACCAACCAACTTTCTGGGAAGAGAAAATAGGATGCAATGAGGTTGATTTACTAAAGGCAAATAGACTGCACACTTTGCAAGTGCAGTTATACTTATTTTCCCCAGAGTTTAGTGAATGTGGTGAAACTTCTCTTTGTAAAGAATACCCAATCAGGTGTAGGAAAGAAAATGAAAAAAAAGCGCTTTTTTATTAGCACATGATTGGATGAGGGAAATTAGCAGAGCTTCACTACATTCACTAAGCTCTGGGGAAAATGAGTGCGACTGAACTTGTAAAGTGCACAGTCTATTTACCTTTAGTAAATCATCCCTATTGCGGCAAAAAGGCATTGTAGGCAAAGGACACGCAGATATATAGTTTAGATTAGAATGAACTGATAAACAAAAAATTATTGTTTAAACCCACAAGTGTTACTACTTTTCCTTCATACTAAGTTGTCCAAAGAACAAATTCAATATTTAGTGGATAGATGAAAAATGTAGTGTGGTATAACAGTTTTAAAAGTTAAATAATATTTTTTTTTTCATAAAGGACTATCTGTTAGACCAGGGGTAGGCATCCCCGGCACCCGACTCCCTCCCCATCAGCAGAGCAGCGCAGGGAAGTGTCAGTGAGACACTAATGCATTCTAATTTCAGAATTCCCCACGCCGCAGCTGCACCGAGGGGGGGGGGGGCACTGTGCCCCCACACATTGTAAAAGATGGGAAATATTGTTTGGTTCTCTAACTTTGTTGTAGCTGTGATTGTCAGATTTTGTGATTGGGAAGAGATTGGGTGCAGTTCTGCTAGGAGGAGGACTGTCATTGGCCACTACTAAAGCCAATCACAGTCCTGCCAGCCCCGCCCACCATCTGGAGGAAGATGACTCGCTTGGTTGCCACTACCAATCAGGTGACAGTTTGTGGAATTACTGTTGAGCTTCTGGGAACTTTGTTGAAATTATTCCTGAACCTTTGCATCACTTACTACTGAACTCCTGCATTCTGTGTCCCTTTAAGCCACAGCCAGCATTCAGCGCAATGAAAATCACACCCAACTTTTGCTGCGGCGCAGATCGCCGTACCTTTTCTCAGTTGCTGGGGCCAAACTTATGCACCGGCACACAGACCCACTGCTTTCAGAAAAGGCCCCTGACCTGAGCTCATCATTGTGCATCCATTTCAGATGCTTGTATGTGACATCACATACATTACATACATCACATATATCATCACATACAACACATACAAGCACGTGGGCTGGATTCGAGAGTTGGATCAGCAGGATGAGTGTGCCAGGACAGGTAGATGTGTCTCATATCTGCTTCCTTTCACCCAGGGGCGTAACTAGAAATCACAGGGCCCCATAGCAAAATGTTGTATGGGCCCCCCACCCTCACCCAGGGGCAGATCCAGAGCCTAGTCTCGGGAGGGGCACTGCCAGAAAATACATTTTTTTGGGGGGCAATTTATTGGGGCAATGGCTGATGTTGGCGCTTCAATCATCATGGCACCATGGTTGTTCTGGTGTCAGGATGATTGAAACACATTATTTCTATTATTACATTGTTATAGAAAATGAAATAGTTCAACTCACCATAATGCAGAATCAGTGGGAGCCCCGAGTGTGTCACTTGCCACCGTCGCCTGCCACCAGATGCAAATTGTCACTTGTCACACGTTGCAGATTGTCCACTTGCCACGTCACCTGCCACACGTTGCGGATTGTCACTTGCCACGTCACCTGCCACCAGATGCAAATTGTCACTTGTCACAAGTTGCAGATTGTCCACTTGCCACGTCACCTGCTACACGTTGGGGATTGTCACTTGCCACGTCACCTGCCACATGTTGCAAATTGTCCACTATCACCTGCCACACATTGCTGATTGTCCACTTGCCACGTCACCTGCCACAAGTTGCGGATTGCCACTTGCCACACGTTGCAAATTGTCCACTTGCCACGTCACCTGCCACCCATTGCAGATTGTCCACTTGCCACGTAACCTGCCACCCGTTACGGATTGTCCACTTGCCTCGTCACCTGCCCCAAGTTGTGGATTGTCCACTTGGCACATCACCTGCCACACATTGCGGATTGTCCACTTGCCACATCACCTGCCACAAGTTGCGGGTTGTCCACTTGCCACGTCACCTGCCACACATTGCGGATTGTCCACTTGCCACTTCACCTGCCCCAAGTTGCGTATTGTCCACTTGCCACGTCACCTGCCACACATTGCGGATTGTCCACTTGTCACATCACCTGCCACACATTGCGGATTGTCCACTTGCCATGTCACCTGCCACACATTGCGGATTGTCCACTTGCCACATCACCAGCCACAAGTTGCAGATTGTCACTTTCCTGCTAAGGTGGGGAATGGGGATTGTCACTTCTGTTTCCCAGTCTGGCAGCAGAGAGATGATGTAATCTCTCTGCTGCCTGCACAGTGAGGGCGGAAATGCCAGGAAGCAGGGCGGGAGCCGGGCGATGAGATATGATGTCATCTCTCTGTTCCACCACCCGCTGATTAACCACCCACCTAGCCTCCCAGCTGGCAGCTTCCCATCCATCCGCCCCCCTCCACCGCAAAGCCACCCAGTTGCGTCCCCTCGTACAGTCAGTGTGACTGTACGAGTGCCGAGTGGACGGGCAGCTCGGCGGCTCATCCGGGCCCTCCTTGGCTGCGGGCCCCATAGCGCCAGAATGGGTCGATATGGTGGTAGTTCCGCCACTGCTTTCACCACTCTGCATATCACACATATCATAGATGAGAAGAAGGTACAGTGGTGGAGCAGATGAGCAGGAGGGTACAGCGGTGGGGAAAATGAGCTGGAGGGGTTTAGAGGTGGGACAGAAAAGCAGAGGGTACAGTGATGGGGCAGATGTGCAGGGAGGTACAGTGGTGGAAGAGATGAGAAGGGGGTTCAGCAGTGGGACAGAAGAGCAGGGGGGTTACAGTGGTGGGATAGATGAGCAGGAGGGTTTAGTGTTGGGGCAGATGAGAAGGGGGTTCAGTGGTGGGACAGAAAAGCAGGGGGTAGAGCAGCGGGGGAGGATATGAAAGGAGGTGTATTGGTGGGACAGATGAGCAGGGGGGTACAGAGGTGAGACAGATGTGCAGTTGGTACATTGATGGGGCAGATGAGCAAGCGGGTTACAGTGGTGGGGCAGATGAGCAGATGTGTTCAGTGTTAGGACAGATGAGAAGGTGATTCAGTAGTGAGACAGAAGAGCATGGGCATACGGTGGTGGAGCAGATGTGCAGGGAGGTACAGTGGTGGGGCAGATGACAAAAGGGGTACATTGATGGGGCAGATGAGCAGGGGGGTACAGTGGTGGGGCAGATGTGCGGGAGGTACATTGGTGGGAGGGATGAGAAGGGGGTACAGTGATGGGGCAGATGAGCAGGGGGTTACAGTGGTGGGACAGATGAGTGGGGGGGTTCAGTGTTGGGCCAGATAAGGGGGTTACAGTGGTGGGAAAGATGAGCAGGGGGTTTAGCTGTGGGACAAAAGAGCAAGGGGGTACAGCGGTGGGGCACATGTGAAAGGAGGTGTATTGGTGGGACAGATGAGCAGGGGGTTAGTGGTTGAGCAGAAGAGCAGGGGGTACAGAGGTGGGGCAGATGTACAGGGGGGTACAGAGGTGGGGCAGAGGAGAAAGGAGGTACATTGGTGGGACAGATGAGCAGGGGGTTACAGCGGTAAAGCAGAGGAGTAGGGGGGTACAAAGGTGGGGCAGAGGAGAAAGGAGGTACATCGGTGGAACACATGAGCAGGGGGTTACAGTGGTGGGGCAGAAGAGCAGGGGGAACAGAGGTGGGACAGATGTGCAGGAGGTACAATGGTGGGGCAGATGAGAAAGGGGGTTACAGTGGTGGGGCAGATGAGCATATAAGTTTAGTGTTAGGACAGATAAGAAGTTGGTTCAGCGGTGAGACAGAAGAGCATGGGGGTATGGCAGTGGAGCAGATGTGCAGGGAGGTACAGTGGTGGGGCAGATGAGAAAGGGGGGACATTGGTGGGGCAGATGAGCAGGGGGTACAGTGGTGGGGCAGATGAGAAAGGGGGACATTGGTGGGGCAGATGAGCAGGGTGGTACAGTGGTGGGGCAGATGAGCAGGGTGGTACAGTGGTGGGGCAGATGTGCGGGAGGTTACAATGGTGGGGCAGATGTGAGGGGGGTTACAGTGGTGGGGCAGATGAGCAGGGTGGTACAGTGGTGGGGCAGATGTGCGGGGGGTTACAGTGGTGGGGCAGATGTGCGGGGGTTACAGTGGTGGGGCAGATGTGCAGGGGTTACAGTGGTGGGGCAGATGAGCAGGGGGGTACAGTGGTGAAAGGTGCATGAATTGGGGCTGATCTGAGGCGTGAGAGTGCAGGATGTTAATTTCTCACTACTCAAGTAGTTTACAGCATTTACTTTATAAAAAAAAACCTTTTCGTGATTGAGAGAGTGAAGTTGACATTTTTTTGTTATAAAATCGGCACTCTCAATTTCTTTGAAAACATTTTTTGGCACACTGTGTATTAGACCAAAAGGGTCAGTCCCTTTAAATAAGAGACATTTTCTGGAATGCTTGCAAATCTGCACCACTATAGGAAATCTTAGGAAAAGTACTGACCCCAAAAGGTTAAATGGGACTTTAAAGGCAACTTAGAAAACAAGAAGAAAGATGATATTTAAAAAATGTATTTTAATGAATTATATAATTTTTTTATTTCTTCCTTTTTGTTTTCTAAGTTGCCTTTAAAGTCCCACTTTTGGTGTCAGTACTTTTCTTTACATTCAATTGGGGATGCCAGCAACCAGGGCCAGATTAAGAGCATCATGGGCCTGGTGCTGAGGATTTTGGTGGGCCTTTTTATGGAAACAAAATGAAAATGCAAACAATTTTTCGCTAAAACAAATTAAATATACTCTCACCAGTAATATCACTCATGCAGCCTTTGAGCAGCAGCAATACCACCTGCTATGCAGTCTCTCACCAGCAGCAACATAGAGAGACCACATTTCCAAACTGCCATTCACGGACAACCCCCCCTTCCCAAAAAAAGATGAGGGTGGGGGATGTAGTCTCGGGGTTGATGGGGAAATCGGCGGTGGAGGTGATTTGTCAGGCAAATGGCTGGTGTTAGCACTTAAAATCATCCTGACATCATGCTTGATATGGTGTCAGGATGATCAAATTCCATTATTTCTATTACTACATTGTAATATATAGTGAAATAGTTCAACTCACCATCATGCAGAATCAGTGGGAACCTGAGCTTGTCACTTCCCACCAGATGCAGCTTGTTACTTGCCACCATTGCTTGCCACCAGATGCAGCTTGTCACTTGCCACCCATAGCCTACCACCAGATGTAGCGTATCACTTTGCAGAGTTACCTGCCACTTGCCGCTGATAGCCTGCCACCGGATACAGCGTGCCACTTGCCACCGACATACTTCCACCAGATATAGTGTGTCACTTGCCACCATGGCCTGTCACCAGATACAGTGTGCCACTTGCCACCGACAGCCTGTCACCAGATACAGCATGCCACTTGTTGACAGCCTGTCACCAGATACAGCGTGCCACTTGCCACCGACAGCCTGTCACCAGATACAGTGTGCCACTTGCCACGACAACCTGTCACCAGATACAGTGTGCCACTTACCACCTATAGCCTGCCACCAGATACAGCGTGCCACTTGCCACCAGAAGCCTGCCACCAGATACAGCGTGCCACTTGCCACGACAGCCTGTCACCAGATACAGTGTGCCACTTGCCACCGACATACTTCCACCAGATATAGTGTGTCACTTGCCACTGACAGCCTGTCACCAGATACAATGTGCCACTTGCCACCGACAGCCTGTCACCAGATACAGCATGCCACTTGCTGACAGCCTGTCACCAGATACAGTGTGCCACTTGGCACCGACAGCCTGTCACCAGATACAGTGTGCCACTTGCCACCGACAACCTGTAACCAGATACAGTGTGCCACTTGCCACCTATAGCCTGCCACCAGTTTAGGGCTGAAACAACTAATCGATTAATCGACAACTAATCGATTATGAAATTAATCGATTACTATTTTCATAATCGATTAATCGGCCAGTAATATAATGGGGGTAAAAAAAAAAAAAAAACAATTAGACCTTTATAGTACAAAAAGAGCAAATAATCACTACTGTAAATATTACTTTACAGTTCTACGGTAAAAAAAAATTAAACCCTTAGTAGTAATAATCACTCAGTAGTGATTATATGCTTTTTTTTTGTACTATAAAGGGCTCATTTTAGTTATTTTTTAACCCCATTATGTTATTAAACGTCTTAGACCTGGTGCACATCTATGTGTTTTTTGGTGCTTTTTGCAGTAACGTACTACAGTTCATTATATGGTTTCCTATGGGACACGTTCACATCTATGCTTTTTTCAGCTGCTGCGTATTTGGAAAGGGTCCGGGACTTTTTTTTTAACGCAAAACTTTTTTTTTGGTTCAATATACTTCAATGGAGAAGCTGCAGAACAGCATGTAATGCGTTTTTGCAGCAATTTGTGTTTTTTATTCTGCCCAACAACAAATTGGCCAAAAAACAGTATGTCACTTCTAATAGTGTATACGGTATATCTCTTCTAATAGTGTATACAGTATATCTCTTCTGTCTGTTATTCTCAGAGTGGATTTGATATTTTGCTCCCTAACCATATAGTTGGTTGTTTATATTTACTACTGCATAGAGATATTTAAGAATAAATTGCCTTTTTTTTTTAATATTAACTAAATTATACACCACACATTTTTTTTAAGGTTATTAGCCGATTAATCGATTAATCGAAACAATAATCGGCCAACTAATCGATTATGAAAATAATCGTTAGTTGCAGCCCTACACCAGATACAGCGTGCCACTTGCCACCAGAAGCCTGCCACCAGATACAGCGTGCCACTTGCCACGACAGCCTATCACCAGATATAGTGTGCCACTTGCCACCGACAGCCTGTCACCAGATACAGTGTGCCACCTGCCACGACAGCCTGTCACCAGATACAGCGTGCCACTTGCCAATGACAGCTTGTCACCAGATACAGCGTGCCACTTGCCACCAACATCCTTCCATCAGATACAGTGTGCCACTTGCCACTGACAGCCTGTCACCAGTTACAATGCCACTTGCAGACAGCCTGTCACCAGATACAGTGTGCCACTTGCTGACAGCCTGTCACCAGCAGCCTGTCACCAGATACTGTGCCACTTGCCACCGACAGCCTGTCACCAGATACAGTGTGCCACTTGCCACCTATAGCCTGCCACCAGATACAGCGTGCCACTTGCCAATGACAGCCTGTCACCAGATACAGCGTGCCACTTGCCACCGACATACTTCCACTGTGCCACTTGCCACTGACAGCCTGTCACCAGATACAATGTGCCACTTGCCACCAGATAATGTGCCACTTGCTGACAGCCTGTCACCAGATACAGTGTGCCACCTGCCACCGACAGCCTGTCACCAGATACAGTGTGCCACTTGCCACCGACAGCCTGTCACCAGATACAGCGTGCCACTTGCCACTGACATCCTTCCATCAGATACAGTGTGCCACTTGCCACCGACAGCCTGTCACCAGATACAATGTGCCACTTGCCACGACAGCCTGTCACCAGATACAGTGTGCCACTTGCTGACAGCCTGTCACCAGATACAGTGTGCCACTTGCTGACAGCCTGTCACCAGATACAATGTGCCACTTGCCACCGACAGCCTGTCACAGATACAGTGTGCCACTTGCCTGTCACCAGATACAGTGTGCCACTTGCCACGACAGCCTGTCACCAGATACAGTGTGCCACTTGCCACCAACTTAGAAAACAAGAAGAAAGATGATATTAAAAAATGTGCCACTTGCCACCGACAGCCTGTCACCAGATACAGTGTGCCACTTGCTGACAGCCTGAAATATATACATTTTTTTATATAATCTTCCTTTTTGTTTTCTAAGTTTTGCCACGACAGCCTGTCACCAGATACAGCCTTTAAAGTCCCACTTTTGGTGTCAGTACTTTTCTTTACATTCAATTGGGGATGCCGGCAACTACTATATGGCCTTCTCTGGTGGTTCTCCCTATACACTAATCGGTCTATGCTAAAGAGAGACGTTCCTGCTGTGATGGTTAGTCAGTAGCTCTTCCTGTAGCCGGTCCTCTTGTTTGACAAAGTTTGTGTGGCCAATGCCCCAGATTTGATCATGTGACTGACACTAAAGCCTAGTACACACTACAAGTTTTTTTTTGTTCAACAAAGAAGGCTGAACAATCAAATGTTAGTACAGCGATCTCCCCTGTTGTTCTATTGTGTTCTGACAGGGGGACGCTCCAGTCAGCTCTCTCAGCCATTGGCCAATCAGCAGACCTCTTTCGATCATGCCCCTTCGACAGAAGCCGGCTGACATTTGACCCGCCTGTACTAGGCTTAGAGGGTGAAGGCTTGCAAGCATTCTATAGAGAATGGTAAGCATTTTGATGCTCTGTGTACCATTTTATGCTATCACTCAAGGGATTACTGAATTTACACAATAAATCCACTATAAAATGCCAATTGTGAGTGTTGATCTGTAACAGCTAATCAGCTTTTATCAGTTTAGAGACAAAGGATTAATGACTGATGCATTTATTCTTTTGCTTAAGCTGGGTACACACTATTATTTTTTATTTTTTGTTCAACTCAGCGTTGAATGAAAAAAAACTGTCGGCTCCGATCGGAGCCGCTGTACTAACCATGTGAGGTTAGTACAGTGATCTCCCCCCACTGAGCTGTCATGTTCTGACAGGGGGTGCCCCCCCCCTTCAGAACACTCCGATCAACGCTCTCGACTATTGGTTTTCCAGCATGCATGTTGGACAGCTTCAGTTGGACAGACCAATATACACACAGGCTGAATGTCGGCCATTTTTATTTACCCGGCCGTTGTCTCCCTACATTTGGCTCGTGTGTACCCGTTTTTATTCAGATATGCTGTCCATAAACAGCTTTGTGTTCGATTTTCTCTATCAGCTCAACAAAAATGAACAATTGTGTATCGTAGTGACCTAACTGATTGTAAGAAGATTGTTGAGCTGGGGCCACATAGTATTTTGTTTTTTTGGTAAATTTTGATATCTAGGAGACTAAAACATCAGACTCTTTGGGGCCAGTTTTATATCCAACAGACTTTGTGGTAAGGATCTATCATGATCCTGACTTTTCTGACTAATTGCTCTTATATTCCTGAGCATAGGTTTTCACCTGAAAGTAATGCAACAGTGACAGAGACAAAAACACAATTTTTAGTAAAGTGGTGAAGGCAACTTTTTGAGATGGGAATGAGGGACACCTATCAGCAAAAGTATGCAGACATAGGACACACCCCTTGCCACGCCCCCTTAAAGGAGAATTGTACAAAAAACTAAGATTGGTTAAACCCACAAGGGCTTTTTTTACCACTACTATTCCTTTATATTGGCTTTTGGAATTTACAAATGCAGCAATTTAGAAATAAGATGAAAGATTTAGCGCTGGAAAACACTTTTTGATAGATAAAAAGTGCATTTTATATTCAACTCTATAGATCAGACCAAAACGAGGGACAAATGAGGGGGAATGAGGGACAGAGGGGCATAGCTCCCAACTGTCCCTGATTTGGAGCAATGGCGAAGGAGAACATTTTCTGACAATGTTTGTTATTGCTATCTCTGCCTTTGCACCTCTCTGACAATCACTCTTTCATTTCTTATATTTATTTATTGTGTTCTTGAAGGTTTCGAGACCAAGGATGATGTCTACTGCTTTTCTCTGGCCAAGGCTCTATATTATGTTGCTTCTCCTGTGACGGTGGGATTTTATGCCCCATGGGGTAGACGCAAGGATGTTCTACTTAACAAAATTGAAAGTAAGTATCAAGCACCACACTATCCCCTATTTCAGCTGACAACAGAGACCTGCTGGAGCTGTGAATCGCAGTGTGAATTCAGCCTAATACTGGAGTACCCAGTCTTTGCATGCAAGGTTAGCCATTGACCGATGGTACCTTAACGATTGCAGGGAGACTGCTGATCATCATCTGTAGCACAGGGACCCACCACTACATCACATGCAATTTGCCTGATGAGCATAAACAGCCAAGTCTGGTTATCACTATTTTAGAGGACATCAAGTTACTAGATAACATGCTCACAATGTTGAAAGCACTGGCTGTAACCAAGTAGGAGGGTCCATACAATGGCCCAGTACACATATTGCATGCTATCAAATCAGAGTAGGATATATGAACAACCTTAAGTCAACTTTTTATTCAAGACAAATGTAAAAAGACTATAGGATGAAGGCCAGTAAGGAGGGGAGTAATAGTTGACTGAAATAGGATGAAGTGTGGAGACTGGTGGTGAAAAGGAAAGGACTTAATCACGTGTGAGTTTTCCAACAATTGTTTGAGCGTAATATAACATCTTCCTTTATGCCAGAATCGAGGCACTTGGGTATTTACTAGACATGCGGACTGCCAAAATATTTGTTCGTCTTCGTTTCAAATTTTTTTCGGGTCATTCGTTATGATCGAAATTCGTTATTTCGAATAAATTCATAACTTTGTAAAAATTCTAATTCGTTACATTCCATTCATTTAAATGCGGTATTCGTTATTTTGATCATTCGTAAAAATTGAAAATTCAAAAACCTGAAATTAAAAAATCCAAAAATTTGAAAATAAGAACGAAAATATCCAAAATAATAACTAACTATTTAAATATAGGTATTGGAATTTACTTTCAAATTTGGCTGTTAGTGAACGTAAAGATTATGAATGTATCCGAAGTTACGAATTATCCAAAATAACGAATGCCGCATTTAAATGAATGGAACGTAAAGAATTAATAATAATAAAAAATTATTATTATTTATTTATTAATTTGTTACATTCCATTCGTTTTGATGCAGCATTTGTTATTTCGGATAATTTGCAACTTCGGATAAATTTGTATTCGTTATGTTCACTAACAGCCAAATTTGAAAATAAATTATATTACCTATAATTTAATAGTTAGTAATAGTTATAGTTAGTTAGTTATTTTGGGTTTTCGGATTTTTGAAATTTAGTTTTTTCGTTCTTTTGAATTCTTTCAAATTTCGTTCTTTTGAATTTTGGAAAAATTAGTTAAACAGGTTTTTGTTAATTTGAATATTTCCGAATTAACTAATTTGTTGAATTTTGTCAAAAAACTTATTCGGAACTAAACAAATTGGACATGTCTAGTATTTACTGATTATAAATAAAGCAAAAATGTCATCCAGGAATTGGTTGGTTTAAAGCGGTATTAAACCCCAAATAACATGGTGACCCCGCCCCCATATGATGTCACAGTCCCAGGGGATGCTGGGACTGTGACATCATATGAGGCGGGGTCACTATGTGATATGAGCCGGTGGCCCCGCCCCTTGTCCCTATATAAGTCACAACACCGCGTGTCTCTGCCATTCCGGCCAGAGAGAGCGACGAGTCAACATCGGAAGAAGAAGAAGACGACGACGACGCAGAAATCGCAGAAGGCGGCGGCGACAGCGGCAAGAAGAACGGGACAAGACCCCCGAAGGCGGAACAAGACCCCCAGACGACGACGGCAAGGAAGGAGAAAGCCGGGCTCCTCCGCTCGTGAAAGAGATAGGTAAAAGAGCAGAAGAGAGCGGAGGAGTCTGGCGAGAAGACCCCCCAAGACGGAAGAAGACCCCCGGAGCTGTGCAATAAAATATTTTAAAAAATTGTGTCTTTTTTTTTATTTATTTACATTTTTACACCTTAGGTGAATGGGTAGGGGTACATCATACCCCATACTCATTCACATAGGGTGGGGGGCCGGTATCTGGGGGCCCCCTTATTAAAGGGGGCTCCCGGATTCCGATAAGCCCCCCGCCCGCAGACCCCGACAACCAATGGCCAGGGTTGTCGGGAAGATGCCCTTGTCACTGCCTTCGCTACTCCCGTCTACCTGGAGTCACGTTCTAAATGAACTGACTTTCCGATTGTGTGTCGGCAAGTCCATTCATTTCAAAAGTCCCGCTGACTTTTTCCTGCGGATTGTCCGGCGGAAAAGTCCGGGCGTGTGTGGGCAAGTCCACACGCTTGGAAAGTCCGGCGGACCTCCGCTGGAAAGTCCATCGGTTTGTCCGCTGGACTAGGTCCGGCGGACAATCCCGCCGGAAAGTCCGAGCGTGTGTACGCCGCATAACACGAAATTTAGCATAAGGGGCCCAAAGGGTGAGGCTTGAGAAATGAACTTCCTCTTTATACTCTCATAGGTGGTCACTAAGTTTGTGTTTGTCAAACGACAATTTGCAGATAGTTAGTATGCTAGAAAAAATCCCGCACACGTGCTTTTGACAAAAATCAGACGCTCAGTCGTACAACAATCAAACTGTGTGTACTAGGCCTAAGAGTCGAGACAAACCATTTACCACTGACAAGGGTGTTTATGATGATGAGCTTTTTTTTTTTGTTCATGCAAAACATTTATCCCAAAAGGAGAAAAATATTGCTGTAACTGCTTATAATGTATTAGCTGGAATTTGGCTTCAATTTGTTAGTGTATCTAACTCTGCTAATCCATCTAACATTCTCCTTCCCCCAGACTGGCAATGATGCTGTCCAAGGTTGCCCTGAACTCCTTCATCCAGAGTGGAGGC
This sequence comes from Lithobates sylvaticus, assembly GCA_028564925.1. NCBI lineage: Eukaryota > Metazoa > Chordata > Amphibia > Anura > Ranidae > Lithobates > Lithobates sylvaticus. The sequence goes on along the minus strand of CM053033.1, from coordinate 181,867,454 downwards.
ATTATGTGTTACTGGCCAGATCACCAGATTTAATACCACCTTAAAAACTAAAGCAGCATAGCTTCTACTACTGTTTTTGCAATGACTTCATGTTCTTCTTTCTCGACTTACACTTTATTCTTTTCATTCAATATACAGAATATCTATGTTGGGAATCATGGAAAAAAGAACAGGATGAAGTTGCCAGAACCACACAGCAAACAAGAAAATGCACAGGAAAAGACCTCATAAAGCTTATCTTCTTTATGATATTTTACCATCCTGTCATCACGGAAAAGCACAAAGAACGAGAGAATATACGTTTTATCTTCATTCGTTTCAGTGCATGGGAATACGCAGGTAGTGACCAGCTCTGGGCTGGTCTCGTTACCACCCTCTGTGATGGTATTGAGAACTACTTTGGACTGGCTCCTATAAGCGTCTATCGAGCTGTTGCCAGAAAAACCAAAATTATAGATGCACCAATCAAACAAGAATGGATTAGTAAGAAGTTTCTATGTATCCCACTCTGGATTGCCATCATTTTAGTTATCTTGATTGGAATTGGTGTTGGTGTTTTGTTTATAATATATGGCTTTCCATTTGGTAGCCCAACGGGAGATATGATGGCTGCTGCTGAAGGTGTTGGAGCAACTGTTGTTGGCATCTCGGCAGCAGGGATATTGAGAGTAGCTATTATGACCATTAAAAACACAATTATCACCCAAAAGGGTGTGGTGCAGCAAAAGATGAACCGGACAGACATGAGTTCCCAGCTGGGCTTCATGAGTGATGTAAAGCGGGAGGTTAAGGTCATCACCCGTTACCTACAAGTCATGGAAGTCTTCCAACGGCAGAAAATTAAAGTGGTCCTAGAGATCACAAACCTGGACAAGTGCATGCCAGACAAAGTAGTAGGAGTCTTAAATGCCATGAATATTCTACTTTCCGATCCCAGTGCCCCATTTATTTCTATTCTAGCCGTGGACCCCAGAATCATTGTGGAATGCGTAGAAAGCTCACTATTGTTAAAAGGCATGGCAAACAATGGATATCTGTTCCTAAACCGTATTATAACTCTGCCTTTTTGCATTCCCAAAATGGACTCTATGACTAAGTGTTACGTGATGAAAAATATAGTTGAAGGAAAGGGTGAGCTGATAAGAGAAACTGAAGAAGAAAATATAACAGATTTAGTAGAGGTACCAAATGAGAATGAACAATTCCTTCGACAACGAGCTCCCCATCAAAACGATTTTGGAGTCCAGGACTTTCCCTGGAATTTTAGATGCTCTGGAGAACTAATGCAAAGTAGCAATTTGCTTGCAGATAAAGGACCACAGACAAAAACCTTAATTGACGATGCCTTCCGATTCCTCTTTAATGAAATAATGAAAGATTATATTACTGACAATGTTGTCCACATCAGAAGGATAGTAAACACTATCACCATAACAATCAGACTTATGATAAGAGATGTGCCAAGGACTGAGATTAAGCCTCACAAAGTAACAGAATGGGTACTTCTGGCAACACAATGGCCTTGTCGCCTTAGTTGGATATTGCAGTGTATTGAAGACGAACAGCAGAGGAGGTGCCTTGATGAACCTGATGCAACAGGAGAATCATCTATATACTCTCGAACATTCCTTTGGGATGTTTTTGAGAAGTCTTTGGAAGAATTAGATGCCATAAAAACAAATCTCAAACAACTTATGGAGCTGGATGGGGACCCAGAGATTTTCCACAAACTATTATATGGAAATTTCACAGTAGCAGATGCCAACTTTTTTTTGCCATTCACTGTCAATTTAGACCAGTCCATTAAAAGACAGATGGAACTTTTAAGAGGCAGCAACAACTTGTGGGAATCTAAAAAGAACAACAGACTGACCATGTTGACTTTACTGAATATGACCATAGATGAAGTCTGTAAAGAAGTAAGTGTATTCTTTTATTACAATCACTGCATGAAAATAAATGTTTCTATGCTGATACTTTTTCTACAAGTTACTGAACATTGGCTTGTTGAACAGATCCACTGGGGTTAGCTGAGGTTAGAAAAGATCTTTACCAAATAAGCAATAAGTGTATTACTATCATACTACAATACATAGGACAATTGTCCCACCAAAAAATGTCAAGCTCTTTTATTATACATACATTTCACATGCAAATCTTTCCACTTCAATTCATATTTATGTGCTATATCCTCTTTCCTTTTTTCCAGATGACTAAATTATGTTTCCGAGAGGACAACTTCCAGATGTATGTACAGAAGATAAAAGAGCACAATCTGAATGGCAGAGCCCTGATCTACAGTGATAATAATGAGATTAAAGATGTTTTATGTATGGGTCTAGGAGACTGGACACTCTTCAGTGTATACTTCTTAGGTGTACTTCCACCACCTCCTGCTGCCCCCACAACAGCCCCAACTTTTGGCAAGCAGGAAGCACAAAAACTTGGTGTTGGATTCAATGACAAACTATTAAAACAAAGCAAAATGTCACTGTTTATTTCAGATGAAAATATTTCCTAAACCATGTTCACATATACTGTATGGAAACTAATTTTATATAAACCTGATGACCACACCTATATGAGCTTGTTGGACATCTCATTCCCAAACCATGAACATTGATATGAAGTTGCTGTCCCCTTTGCTGCTATAACAGCCTCCACTCTTTTGGGAAGGCTATATGACCTTGCTTTGTGTACAGGAGCAAGCTCATGCTGTAACAGGAAAGAACCTTCCCCATGCTGTTGCCACAAGATTGGAAACATCTTTGTATGTTGTAGCATTAACAGTACCCCTCACTGGAGACACCTGAACTCGAATAATTTCGAAAGTGAATTCATGCTTTTGGCCATATAGTGTTGTAAATAACTCCTTTTTACAGGTCCTCACATTTCATTGGCACTGTTCTTATTCCCCACTGTTTCTTTGCGTACATCTATCCAGTAACATTGACAATATTACCACAGATCCCACCATGTATTGTGAGTTTAGTTGTATAGCTAAGCTGCTCTGGGCACACATGCAAAATATAAACGAATGGTTCATGTTAGGTTCCCACTGTCAAGAAAGCTTACAAAACACATAAATTGCACATTGCCTTAATTTTTTGTCTCTTGTTCCCCTGATGATGCTGTTTGATGGAGAAACCTGTTGGGTGGGGCTTAGCTTGTGATGTCAGTGCGCTCCCCATATGGCCAGCGGCAAGGCATCAGTACATGCTGTACCATGCTTTATTTTCTTTTACGTCTGTAAGTACCTCTCTATTGTTTTAATAAATTGTTTGGCGCTTTTACACTATGTGTGGCCTCTGTTCTTCTCCACGAGTGCGGATGCAGCTTGATCTGACATGCTGATCCTTGGAATCACTGAAAACTAGGTGTCCTGCTATTGCCATTGATGAATGTCTGGAGGTCTGATTATTACATGCCTGGCTCTGTGGTGGGGATCTTTCATATTTGGTAAGAAGCCAATCTTATTTGCGTTGAAGGGCACAATTGTCTTGGTCATTTCTTCAAGATACGTTCACAGAGTCGGTGGATAGTTGAATGTTTTTACTTGTTCCTGGACAAAAATCCTGAATAAAAATGTCAAAAGTGAAAGTGAAATGTTTGTTTTTATTTTTGTATGTAAATGTATTGACAATCTCAGTGGTCAAATGTTACAACCCCAACCATGAGGCTCCATGCACACTGAAGCTCATAAACGGCCATTTTTGGGCATTTTTTTTTTTAACAGCCCATAAACTCCCCTCTGTTATTCTATGTGCACACATGGAAGTTTTTGGATGTTTATCATCAGTGAAGTTTATGTGCTGTTGTCTGAACGCCCTAAAATCACGTTTTTCTGACCACAAAAAAACGCTTAAAAATGTTAAAAGCGCATAAACGCTATTAAATGTACATAAGCGCTCAAAAACGTGGCTCCCCATAATTTCTTTAACGTTTTTGATCCATTGAAAAAAACAAAAAAAATTCTTAAAAAAATAAAAATGCTAACACGGAAAAACGCTATTGCAAAAACTTTAAAAAATGTTGAAAGACTCACTGCAAAGCTACTGGCATATTTATAATGTTATTTTAACGTCCCGTGTGGCATAAAGTATTAGCTTGCTAAAAGTTGAAGGTGGTGTTTGATATCTGTGTAACACTAGTGGCAAGATTTGCTTTCTCAGGGGATAGCTCTGTATCCTTCCACATAGGGGATTAAAATTTTCCTGTAATTCTAGAAAGTTCTCAAGTCTCCTGCTACATTCTCTACAATACAATTGTCACTTAATAGTAAGGCCGGCCACAGATGAAGCAAATTTCTTTCCTGCCACCATGAGTAACAGACAGTGTTGACAGGGAATCCCTCCCACCGAGCCAATGTTTTCTCCCGGCAGGGAAACCGCCCCTGCCCGAAGAAGACGGTGATTATTTATAGCAGTGTGATTTTGACGCAATTTGCAGAGCGATTGTGTAGTGTGACTTTGATAAGTTTGTTTATGTTTTGCATGTGCTTTTCAAATTCTATGGGGCCAGATCGCACTGTAAATCGCACGAAAGTAGCACAAGACCCTTTTCCAAATTGCATCGCAGATGAGCTGCATTGATATGAATGGGCACCATGTTATTTCCATTGTTATCAGATTCAGTGCCACTCAAGTTGCATCTAAAATTGCACCAGTGTGAATCAGGCCTTAGTAGTTTAGTTTAGTGAAACTATGGGTGACTATATGTACCTAGATAGAAGCACATAGTGGGAGGATGGTAACATGCACATCTGAGATTCAAAATGTTTGCATAACTGGACACTTGTAAGCAGGTGCAGTCTACTGTCTCCATTGCAGGTGGCGCTCAACCGCAGTGGCAATGCAGAGGGAGAAGAGGTCTTGGGGAACAGGGTTCCTCTATGGTTTCCTGAGTCACTGGGGCAGCGATCCATTTGGGTGCTGGCCACCCATGTGACTGGTGGCCATCTTAGGTGTGGAAGAGTCTATTTAAAGTGTTACTAAACCCAGGACCCTGCATTCACTATATCTGGTCTCCCACAGTACACAGAACATGGAAATGCAATTATTTTAGTAAATATAAACTGCTAAATACATTTCTTTATCAGCAGTATATAGCAGACTTGTGACTTTTATCAGTGTCCGGTTGAGCACTGGTTAAAGGTTGTAGGAGTTTTCTTTCTCCTCTGATTGTCCTATGAGGCTGCATGCCTCTTGACCCTCTGTCCGGACAGTGCTGATTGGCCCTGTGCTGATCACATGCACCCTCCAAAAAAAAAAAGAAAGAACTCTCTAGCAATACACACCAAATTCAACATGTGCAGAGTGCTTCCAAGGCTCTGTTCTGGCAGCAGATGGATTGGGGACAGTGGAAGAAGGGGAGGATCAGAGAAGATAGGATCAAACAGCCTGTTTGAGCAATGTGGAGGATTAACCCCTTATGTTCAACAGTGAGTATAACAAGCATGCTTTACTGCATATACAGACTGATTTTACTGTTGTAACACTTTAAAGTAGTTGTAAACCCTTTTGTTTGTCTTTTACCTATAGGTAAGCCTAGAATAAGGCTTACCTATGGGTAGTGAAAATATCTCCTAATCGTGCACCGTTTAGGAGATATTTCACTTGTAGTGCGCCAATGTCATCATCGGCGCATGCGCTGTGAAGAAACGGACCACCGTGACGTCACGTGACTCCGACCAGTCACTGAGTTCGTGGCCACAGAAGGAAGAGGGCGAAGATGGACGCGGGCTTCGTTTGCAGGTAAGTGTCATATAATGAGCTAGTATGCGATGCATGCTAGCCCATTATGCTTTTAATTTGCAGGCCTTTTGTGGAGCAGAAGAGGAAGAAAAACCCATCAGGGTTTACTTCCTCTTAAAGACCCTGGCCCCTGGGTTTGGTCTGCTTTATGCAAGTGAGTAGAGTTGGGAAAGGTACCCCATCTGTGGGGGACAGTATTATTGATAGGGAAAGGTTCCTGATGAGGAGGGAAAGCGTAAGGTCGAATCTCTCTGTATACCTTCCTGATTGGGCACGAGACAGCCAGGCTGCATTCTTTTCCCCTCTCAACAGATACTGTCAGTTCGTTTGGAACCTGTTGTTTCACGTTACTGGAACTGTGAGTGTGTGCAGCTGGGTAGCTGTGCCACTGGGTTTGTTGTGAGCTGTTGCTGTATTACTTCTATAAAAGTTTTCAATTGCACCTGACTGTGTGCATTACTTCCGCCGCACCACGCTGCACCCCACCTACACACTGATTATTCTCATTACTATTTTCACCATTTCTGTGCTACATATGGTATGGTTGTTGGCAAATCTAGGAGGCCTGAGGCTTCTATACGGGTTGCAGGGTCTAGATTAAAACTAGAGCACTGCAAAGCAAAGTAATGAACTATAAATCCTTGAAGCAATTAAAAGGGACCTAACAGCAAGCAAACATTGTCAGATACAAGCCAAATTATATATTTATTTATTTATCCATTGCCAGTAAAAAATTCTCTACTTTTTACTGGCAATGGAGAAGAGCTGGGCACATTCACCCTACTATCTTTCAATGAAACATCTTGGCAGCTAATAACTGGTTACGCACAGACTTCAGAGGACCCAATATTAACTGAAAAATGTGCATTCATTGTGTTGCATGGGATATTCTAAAATCATATGTACGTTTCAGTAATTTAAAAAAAAAACACTTTATTGGGCAACAAAAGGAAAGGATTCCCCCACGTTGGGGTTTTTAGGCAGCGTGCAATAGAAAAGTCAGGGGCATAATATATAAAAAGGTAATTTTATTGGATAAAAAACTATGTATGACAGCCAAGTAAGAACATGAGCTCCAGTGGGAAAATTGGTTATTAATAAAACATGGAAAAACACTTAGCAGACTACTGTTTCTCATGTCAACATATCGGTATAATAACTGTTATGCAGATGAGAAGGAATCCCTGACGCGTTTCGACCCACAGGGGGTCTTCTTCGGAGGGGCGGGTCCGCTAGGAAAAAAAAAACATGGTATCAATATCATTGACATAGTGTGACAATAGAGGGAAAAAGTACAGCTCCCCTTTCGGAGCATGCGATACAGATATCCCATATATTTACCACAGTAGTGTTTATCCTGAAGATAAAAGAAACAGTCTTCCCACATGGAGATCCCAGCTGAGAAGGTACCAGCCATCCAGTCGGAGATGTGCCAGAATGGTAAGGTTCCGCCAAACACTACCTGGGTCTGAAGCCGTCAGTAGGTCTTACAGGAAGTCACACGACACAGAGTCTTCTCCCTCCTCCCCCACCAAAAGAGGCTAGGGTATCGGGAGGGGGAGGCAACCCAGAAGAGGACAGGGAATGTGTGGACAGTACCTGTAGTGAGGAACCAGGAGAAGGGGGAAGCAACTATATTAGTTGTTTGGAAAGGGCTTATGGGACAATGCAGTGAACTGCTCCAATACCCCACATTGTGTATGTGGGGAGAGAGCAGTCCGCTGCAGCCCACAAGGCACGTAAACTTGTTTTTTATATATGTATATCCATGAAAGATGGATATTCTAAGCAAGGTAACAAGGTAGAGTATGCTACCATATAGTAGGTTCAGTGTGCCTAAAGACAAAACAACCCATGCAGGGTAACAAAGTGGGATGGGGTGGGTAAGTATGTGAGTGAAAACCGGTGTGTGATGAAAAACTGTATATATTGTAAGAGTATAGAAGCAGTGTGATAATGAGAAGGTGGAGCATGAGAGAAAGGGTAGAAGAAAGAAGACAGTGAAGAAAAGGGAAAAAGAGGGAAAAACAAACGGTGGATACGAAGCAAAGAATAAGAAAGGGAGAGTGAATGTGGGCGAAGAAAAAAAGGAAAAAAAGAACGAAAAGTAGTGACAGGGACAAAGTTGCTAGGGTGGACAATGAACAGAGAAAGCAAAAAATTGGGAAAGGATGAAGAAGACAGGGAGTGAATGCAAAATATGAAAAAATGAAAAAGGCGTGAGTGATTTTGCGTAAAAAAAAAAAAAGGAAAAGAGAGTGCACCTGTGAATTGCAATGTGGGAAGGTTAATAAAGAAAAATGGTGAGTGGTGGGTGTATGGGTGAAGGGAAATGTGTGGGTGAGTCCAGAGGGTAGGTGCATAGAACCTGCCAAATGAGTGAATGGGGTAAGTGACAGAACATGCATGAACAGGGTGGGTGAGGGAACAGAAGAGGAAGGGATAGGGAGGGAAGGGAAGAGAGAAAGAAGGGGATACCAGGGGAAGAATAGGAAAGGAAGGAGGGTGGTACGGCAGTTCCCTGTCCTCTTCTGGGTTGCCTCCCCCTCCCGATACCCTCGCCTCTCTTGGTGGGGGAGGAGGGAGAGGACTCTGTGTCGTGTGACTTCCTGTAAGACCTACTGACGGCTTCAGACCCAGGTGGTGTTTGACGGAACCTTACCATTCTGGCACATCTCTGACTGGATGGCTGGTACCTTCTCAGCTGGGATCTCGATGTGGGAAGACTGTTTCTTTTATCTTCAGGATAAACACTACTGTGGTAAATATATGGGATATCTGTATCGCATGCTCCGAAAGGGGAGCTGTACTTTTCCCCTCTATTGTCACACTATGTCAATGATATTGATACCATGTTTTTTTTCCTAGCGGACCCGCCCCTCCGAAGAAGACCCCCTGTGGGTCGAAACGCGTCAGGGATTCCTTCTCATCTGCATAACAGTTATTATACCGATATGTTGACATGAGAAACAGTAGTCTGCTAAGTGTATTTCCATGTTTTTTTAATAACCAATTTTCCCACTGGAGCTCATGTTCTTACTTGGCTGTCATACATAGTTTTTTATCCAATAAAATTACCTTTTTATATATTATGCCCCTGACTTTTCTATTGCACGCTGCCTAAAAACCCCAACGTGGGGGAATCCTTTCCTTTTGTTATCTCTTAGGGGTGAGCAGCACTCTCTTTACCTCCGGGTATGTGTCTTTCCTCTGTTACACTTTATTGGGCAGCCCAATCAAATGAACCAAAATTTCCCTTTAACCACTTCCATCCGTGCTATAGCTGAAAGACGGCTACAGCGCAGGACTTAATTGCCCAGAGGGTGTCAATAGACGTCCTCCTGTGCATGAGCGATCTGTGATCACTGAGTCAATGAGATTCGGCTGATCACAGATCGGAATAAGGGGCTGATCCCGGCCCCTTACCATGGGATCAGCTGTCAGCCAATGACAGCTAATCATGTGATTTACACAGAAGATCGGTAATCAGCTTTTTTTCTCCTCGCGCTGACAGATTGAGGAGAAAAAAAAGCCGATTACCAGCTTCTGTCAAAGGGACATCGGTCCCGAACAGGGAGAGCCACCGCCGCCTCATCTGTTCCCACCAGTGCCGCCTGCCAGTGCCCACCAGTGCCACCTGCCAGTGCATATCAGTGCCGCCAATCAGTGCCCACCAGTTGCACCTACCAGTGCCCACCAGTGCCACCTATCAATGCCCACCAGTGCCACCTATCAATGCCCATCAGTGCCACCTATCAATGCCCATCAGTGTCACCTACCAGTGGCCATCAGTGCCACCCATCAGTGCCACCTATCAATGCCTTTCAGTGCTACCCATCAGTGCCACCTATCAGTGTCCATCAGTGCCATCTATCAGTGCCACCTCATCAATGCCCCCCAGTGCCACCTATCAGTGTCCATCAGTGCCACCTTATCAGTGCCCATCAGTGCAACCCATCAGAGCAAATCAGTGCAGCCTATCAGTGCCCATCAGTGCAGCCTCATCAGCGCACATCAATGAAGGAGAAAAATTACCTGTTTGTAAAATTTTATAACAAACTATAAAACATTTTTTTTTTTTTTATAAATTTTCGGTCTTTTTTAATTTTTTTTTTTGCAAAAAAAAAAAAAAAAACCCAGCAGTGATGAAATACCACCAAAAGGAAGCTCTATTTGTGGTAACAAAAAAATGCTAAAAATGTAATTTGGGTAAAGTGTTGCATGACTGCGAAATTGGCATTCAAAGAGTGAAAGATGAAAATTGTCCTGGGCCGGAAGGATGGGGTTTATGTGCCCAGTAAGCAAGTGGTTAATAACGTAATGGTCTTTAGCTACATAGGCTGATTGGCCTTCCTTTGGGCCAAAGCTGCTTGATTTTGTGAAAGATTGAATTTGGTGGATCTGTATCTTTTTCAACTTGATTTTATAAAGTTTATTTTTACAGACAGTAAAGAGGTATACTGTATTTTGCTTAGTGAAATTAAGCTAAAAAGCAAGCTACATCGTGTCTCCTTATACATAGCCTACGCAAATCCTCCTACTACCTTCTACCCATGAAAAGAAAGCAAATAAAGGCTTGCCAAAGTAAACCGTCTTTTCTTCATAAAGCTTCTACCTACTAGCATAAATATATTGTGAAAATACTTACCTCCGCTGTGCAGTTCGTTTTGCACAGAGTGGCCCTGATCCTCAACTTCTGAGGTCCCCCAACGGCGCTCGCGGCTCCTCCCCACATCGGAAAACCCCCTAGGAGAAGCGCTCTCCCTGCTAGTTACCATGCGAAAATTGAAAATAATGTAGCTAGGGTCACATTACTGTGATTTTGCATGCTTTCTGACACACAGAGAAGTTTGCTGCTCTTTAGAGAAATGCAGTTCCATTAATTTATAATGTCACCCCCAAGCATCCGCAACTATGGCGCGTTAGCACAAGTGCAAAACTTAGTACAGCATGACTTTCCCTGCATTTCTCATGGGTAGGGACGTCCATTGAAATTAATACGCTGCCGTACCCACAATGTGCACATGCAAATGCGCATGCACAGATTTGAACCAAGACTAAAGGTTGGTAACCTGCAGTAAATCTTTTTATTAGGTTACATCCACATAAAGCCTGTCTGACTGATAATTCAAAAAATGCCATCACTGCCTCAGAAGTTAAAGCAATATTGGCGAGGAGTAACAAAATCTAGATAATAAAACCTAGACTGCTGCAGGTTTCCTTGATCAATTTTTAAAAAAAGCTTTTATTGCCCATCCAACTTCCTCATATGATTTTCAAGCAACCTAAATGTTTAAAGTGGTTATAAATGTAGCGCTGGTATTTTTGCCTATTAATGCTTTATAATGTAAGTCTATGAGCATTGTTATAAGTTAGTATTTGGCACCATCTAGCGGCCAAAACAGGAAATGGACTTCAATTATTTTTTCTTTTCTATAGCACTAGAAGGATAACAGGAAGTGACTGTTCTGTTTACATTGTGCTATGACCTACCTACCCAGAATGCCAAGTGATCTACCCATGATCACTCAGCACTGAACTGCATGCTGGGTAGGCTATAAAAGAGCCTGCACGGCCATTAGCTTTCTCTTCTGGACGCGTGGTCTGCCTGCAAGGAGCTGTGGATGTGTGTGTCCCACAGCACTGCGGCCTGCTCAGTGCGGCGCAGCAATCTGAAGCCAGAGGAGGACTTCACACTACAGCGTGCTGGGACAGCAGTGTGGTCGGATCGGGAAGGATCCAGAGGCACCCTGATGGAGGTAACTGAGGACTCCTGGTGACCTTGTGAAGCGGAACAGCGTGGCGGTGTGGCCGCAGCAAATAGGCTGAGACCAGCGGAGCGGAGCTGTTGCATTCTTCAAGCCCAGTCTGGTGAGAGGGCTGTTGCCCACAGTTTCTTACGCACTTGCATACACCTAGACTTTAACACAATGTTGCTTGGACCTGTAGTCCCATGGAAGAGAACCAAAGTAAAGACTGAGTTTAAGCAGGCCTCAAGCCTATTCATCACAACACTATTAGCACTGTGTTACATCGGAGGTAATTATAAGTGGATCACGCTACAGGAACAGTTCCAATATTCATCTCAAGTTAACCCTTGTTATTCCACTGTTGGATTACAAATTGTTATAAACACAAATAGCTAGCAGAAGAAAGAAGATCAAAGACTGCATCTTGTATTGCAAGGCCTTGCATCCTATTAAAGTAGGGGGAGCTCCCTTGTAGTTGTGTTGTGCCATATTTATCATTCTCATTTCTGTATTCATCAGAGTGTGCTGGAAGTGGGAAGGTGACCAGAGTAAGCAGTAGTTACTCTGAGCACCAGTCCCAATTGGAGCCACATTCTTGGAGGTCCTCTAATGCAACTGTATAGGTACAATTGGTTGTGTGCACCTACTGTGTTGTTACACTATGTTGGTGTGCAGTGGCGTTGTTAGCCAGGTGCGGGGGGTGCGCGCCGCACCCGGGTGACACCCGCCAAAGGGGTGACACCCGTGGGTAGCGGCACCGCTAACACCGCCAGCCGCCGTGTCACCGTGTCTCACTGTCGCCGCGGTGTCCCTCAGCGGAGCAGAGCGGAACGAAGCCGCCTCCCCCTCCTTTGTTTACATCCACAAAGGAGGAGGAGCTCGAGGGACACACACCGCTGTCTGTATCTGAGGTCTGTGATGGGGGTGTCTGTATTGAGGGATGGGTCTGCACTGGGGGGTGTCTGTACTTTGGGGGGTCTGCACTGAGGGGGATATCTGCACTGGGGGGTCTGTACTGTCTGTCTTTTGGGGTGTCTGCACTGGGGGGTCTGCACTGAGGGGGGATATCTGTACTGCTGGGGGGGGCTGCCCTGGGGGGGATCTGCACTGGGGGGGGGATATCTGTACTGCTGGGGGGGCCTGCCCTGGGGGGGATCTGCACTGGGGGGGGGGTCTGCACTGAGGGGGATATCTGTACTGCTGGGGGGGCCTGCCCTGGGGGGGGGGATCTGCACTGGGGGGGGGTCTGCACTGAGGGGGGATATCTGTACTGCTGGGGGGGGGCCTGCCCTGGGGGGGATCTGCACTGGGGGGGGTCTGCACTGAGGGGGGATATCTGTACTGCTGGGGGGCCTGTCCTGGGGGTGTCTGTACTGAGGGGGGTCTACACTAAGGGAGGGGTGTCTGTACTGCTGGGGGGGGGGGGTCTGCACTGGGAGGTCTGCACTGAGGGGAATGTCTGTACTGAGGGGGGGTGTCTGTACTGCTGGGGGGTTTCTGTAATGCTGGGGGGGGGGTCTGCACTGAGAGGGGTATCTGTACTGCTGGTGGGGTCTGCACTGAGGGGGGTGTCTGTAATGCTGGGGGGGGGGGGGTCTGCAATGGGAGGGGTATCTGTACTGCTGGGGGGTGACTGCACTAAGGGGGGGTGTCTGTACTGATGGAGGGGTCTGCACTGAAGGGGTGTCTGTACTGAGGGAGGAGGTTTATATTGATGGAGGGTGGTCTGTACTTAGTGTGGGGGTCTGTACTGAGGGAGGGGGATCTATACTGCGGGAGGGGGTCTGTAGTTAGTGGAGGGGGTCTGTACTGAGGGGGGACTATAGTTGGTGGGGGGGGGGTGACACCATTTTTTTTTCGCACTGGGTGACACCAACCCTAGTGACGCCACTGTTGGTGTGACAGTACAAATGCTGTAGTTCCTATTTTACATTAACCCCAGTAAAAATATGTTTCTGGTTAAGTACTTTGGTGTGGGGTGTTGTTCCTTTTCCTGCAGGTGGAATATTGGATACCCAGGTACTGTAATAACAAAGGTATACTGTTATTATATTGCATATTGTGGGGTTATCCTTCACCATTAGCTTCACACCAACATTGCACCACAGCTGTGTCAAGGGGACTGAGCCAAGTCAGTGGGGGTTCACTAGCAGAGTACAGGCCCAAACAAATTTAGCAGCTCCTTCGGGGGTCAGTGCTACATAAACCTAAGACATGAAATATGAACAAAGCATATTCCTCTATAGTGTGTACTTGTCTCAATTAGGAGCAATAAATGTTTTTTCTGTCTGCTGATTAGTTCCTCTGCTATCAGTACGAATCACTTCTGGCAGGTGTTCCTGAAACCAAAAGAAGAAAGGTGACCGGGGAGAGACCTCCAGCACACAACCTGTGACTGACAGCCTCAGCTATGTTCTCTGTGCTGTGTGAAGGAGGGTGTGTCCCTTCCCTCCAATCAGGTCTCAGCTCTTCTTACTAAGCTCTGTATTGTGTCATTTCAGCTCTCCGTCCCCATTTTCTGAAAGCTCAGACAAGCTTTAGAAATTTTGGACTTTGAACGAATGTAGAGAAGAGAATATTACAGATAAATAGGTACAACTTATGTAGTGGGATTTGTTTCATCCCTGTGTATCACCTGAGGCCAGTCACAGGGTTTACAGCCACTTAAACACAGTGGGGCAAAAATGAGCTACAATTACTGCACAAACAGCCCAGCAAACTACTTACTCGCATTGTATTTTCCTAGCAAAAACTGCTATATAAGCTTTACTTCCTGGACAAAAAAGTGTAAGAACCTTAGTGTTACTGTCCTTCGGATTGTGCAATAAACAAAACGTTCAGTTATTTAAAGTCTGGGTGGAGTTTTATTAGTGGGCATCAAGGGATTTGTTTGAGCTATGTGGTCTGCTCATATCAGCACCATGCGAGTTAATATTTATTTACTTGAAAATATAAAACACAGTAAAAACCAACAATAGATATCGTGAGAAAAATGGATATGATTCATAATGAACCTCATTTGTCAAAGTGTCATTAAAAAGCTCCAGCACTATAGTCTGAATGGTAACCAATCACCTTGCAAATGTCACTTTCCAGTGCATTTTTTTTAAATAAAAAAACGTTGGCTCGTGACAGGCCATGTACAAAGCAACCAGTAAATATGAAACATTTGACCAGCCTACAGTATATATTTAAAGCTGAACTCCAGCTTTTGTTATACTTGACAGTTTGTTTAGGCCAAGCTGGCCCAAACAAACTATGTCCCTCACTAGGCCGCTGGATGTGCGGTATAAACTGTATGTACAGTAGCTGGGGCTACATACAGCATACCGCACTGTGTTTCGGGTGCGAGCCGAGACCTTCTTGTCTCATACTCGGAACATAATAGAGTCAGAGGCTGTGACATCATTGGCCGACCTCTCTGACTCAAAAAGAGGAAGACTTGTATTTATTGCTAGAATGTATTGCTTTCTATGAATGGCTGAGCGCCACTCAGACAGATTGTATTGTGTTCCAGGTATTAGACAGGAAGGTCTCGGCTCGCACCAGGAACACAGTGCGATATATCCTCTATGTAGCCTCAGCTACATACAGTTTATACAGCACATCCAGCAGCCTCACATGTTAGTGAGGGACATAGTTTGTTTGTGCTAGCTTGGCCCAAACAAACTAAGTAAATTATAACAAAAGCTGGAGTTCAGCTTTAAAGCGGTTGTAAACCGCTGCAGTAAAAGAAAAAAATAACTTTCCCCTGTAAGACAATTGCATAATGTGCTAGTATGCATCGGATACTAGCATGTTATGAAATATTTACATTGGAATGAAGCCCTCCAGTGGCACTCTGTCACCACTGAGAGGGCTTCCATCTTCGGTCTTCCTTCCGGGTTTGTGGACTCTGGCTGTGTGAGTGGCCGGATCCACGATGACATTACTCCTGGGCATGTGTGCAGGAGCCCTTGGCCCGCCTCGGTATGCCGGACCTTCAGAGCGCATGCACTGGTGATGTCACCGGCTGCACCCAGTGAGAATATCTCCTAAACGATGCCCATTTAGGAGATATTACTTTTACCTACAGGTGAGCCTTATAGGCTCATCTGTAGGTAAAAATCACAAAGGGGACTTTACTACTGCTTTAAGGTTAACTGGTCTATTTAAGTGAACGTGTACTATACCTATTCAGGGAAATGTAACAGGTTCATGTAACTACCCATTTACCCTGTGCTTATTCTCATTTGTTTGTCACTGAGCTTCTCCAAGCTGATCTGGTTGACACTTATTAGAGAACATCATCACTGCTTTTTTTTATGCAGGAGTTAAATTAATGGTGGTCAGAAGTAACAAAATCTAAGATTTGAACTGTCCAGTCCAGGAGCCATCCAACTCTCAACTTTTGCATGGGAGTCCTGGCCCTGATGAAAGCCTACTTTGAGGCATTGCAATTCCCTACACCTCTACAATGCATTTTATTGTCATGGGACAATTCAGTCTCTGGACAGAACAATTTGTTTGTTGCTGAGCATCAGGTTGTCTCTGGCTTGGTGGCTCAAGAACTCAGCTCTGGAATCAGAGAAATCCGTCCTTTCCATCTTTGGAGAATCCTCATGACTGTTACCAGCCTGTAGGTCTGGGGAGGAGTTCTGGGCACCCTGTTGGGGCAGGGGACTTGGACATTGTCATGCTCATCTCCTGGCTATTTTGGCTTTGTGTCTTTGCAGTGTTGGACCATCCTGATGGAGAGTCATTTGGTTCATTTTCATTTGAATGAATTGGTGGTGGTGGTGTAAATCAGTTCTTAGAATGGAGCCAGAGGTCTCGCCATGGCAAGTGGGATAGAATGGATTCTGTCCTAGGTGGCCATGTACATATCCAGTGTGATGGAATCCAGATACTCTGTTGGGTATTTCTGCTAAGAAGCTGCTTCCCAAGTCCTGGAACACGAGACCAATGGATCTGGCTATAGAAACCCCAAGAACCAGACAACACCAGTCTTGGAGTGAACTAGAATAAGAACTGCTTTATTTGAGAAACACACACTGAATTTATACTGAAAACCATCAGATAAGGGCTACTCCCATTCTCTCACACAATGGTCACTTTAGACAGTAGAGCTAATCCTATTATCATGACAATGACCACCCTAGACAGACAGTCCGGCTCCCCCATAGGACTAACTTATGCATGAGAAGCCAAAAGCAATTAGTGGCCAGCTCTGTCTGGAAAACTTAAGAACACATTAAAACAGAGTTCTCCAGGCAATGGTTCTCCTGCAACCCAAAGTCCATGACACTCAGGCATATACAATTGGCAGGAAGAATATCTAAGCTGGAAGCACTTTGGACCCAGGGGAAGAATTCTTTCACTCTGAGGTATTCCAGGACTTGTGTTGCAGGAGATAGATGGTAGATGTGGACCTGGTTTTCAGGTACAACAGCAAAGTGGACAGGTTTGTCTCCAAGTATAGGTATCCTCTAGCTGAAGCTCTGGTAGCATTTGTGCATCCTGATCTATGCTTTTCCTCCTCTGAAACCTCTTCCTCATCTGCTTTGCAGAATTGAGATAGAGAGCACTCTATTAATTCCCATTGCTCTGGACTAGCCCAGGCAGATGTAATATACCAACCTAGTAAGACTCCTGGCAGATGCTCCGTGGGTACAACCAGATCATCAGGATCTCCTGTCTCAAAGACCAATTTGCCATCCCGCTTAAATAGTTCACTGGCTTTATGACAGTTGAAGACAGAATACTGTGACGCTAAATGCTGGGAAATGTTCTTCTCACAAGGTCTATCATTAGATGCAGTAGGCAAATTTAATTTGCAGTATAGTTCCTAGATGGTATAATTCTCTCCTTTCATCCAGCTGGGTCTGAACCAGTGTTTGGTTCTCACAACTATCAAGGGTCTGGTTTCTGCCCTTCCTATCCTGTTTCAGTGACTGCTGGCCTCTCACTCCTTGTTAGACCTCCATACAAGGTGTCTCCCATTTGGCTCCCCATGTTCATTCCTTGTTGCTCTGTGGTTGTTTCTGTAGAAGCTGCTCAAAAACCGCTGTTTTAACCCATTAAACATTCAGCTTTATACTCTTGCACACAGAGTAACCCATTAAACATTCAGCTTCTACTCTTGCCCACAGGGTGAATTTTGTTGTAGCTATTACCTCTTTAAGGGGAGTGGCTGAACTGGTGGCCTTATTCTGCAAAGAACATTTTTTGGTTCCGCCTATGGACAAGGTGGTGTTGTGGTCCAGAATTTCCATCTTGACTAAAGAAGTTTCTGCCTTTCACCTCAACCAGTACTATGGGGGTTATTTACTAAAACTGGAGAGTGCAAAATCTGGTGCACCTCTGCATTGAAAACAATCAGCTTCCAGGTTTTATTGTCAAAGCTTAACTGAACAAGCTGAAGTTAGAAGCTGATTGGCTATCGTGCACAGCTGCACCAGATTCTGAGTGCACCAGTTTTAGTAAATCTACCCCATTGCTCTTCTGTTCCTCTTTCTGGCTTAATTTCACCTAAAAGAAAGTTCTCTTCAATGTCTTTGCTGATATATTTTCAGGCTGTGCAAGTCTATCTCTCACATATTATTTATTGGTTGAACTAGATGGTCTTTTTTCAACCAGACTAACTATGTAACTATGTAGCTATTTTGTCTCTCAGAAAGACATATTCACTTTAAATTATGGTGAATATACCCTGCAAGAGAGCATTGGCTTCTCCTTTCCTTATCTTTAGGTGGCTCGGGCAGACTATCATCCATATTTATGGCCTCAAGGATCAGATTCCATCATTTCCTGCCAAGGCGCACTCTACTAGATCTATGGGCGCTTCTTGGGCTCTTTGGCATTTGCAACTGTTTCCAAGATTTGCAAGGCTGCAGCATACTCTTCTGTTCTCACTTTCTCTAAGTCCTACAAGGTGGATATTTCAGCTTTACCTGATGCTAGCTTCGGGTGTAAGGTTTTTCAGGAGGCTTTTGAGCTGCAAAAAGTTCTCTGTTGTTTTCTTGGACCTGTTAGTTTTTTTTTGGAGTTTTGCCCACCCCTCAGTTGCACTGTTTTGAAACTTCCTGAAAGTTAAAGACTCCCTGTGTAGATCAATGGAGGAAAAAGAAAATAGGATTTTTGTTCTCATTGTAAACTCTGCTTCTTGGGGACCATTGAGGGACACAAGTCTCAGCCCTCTTTGTTTATGATCATTCTCTTGGTACTGCTTTGCTACAAAACTGGGGCATGCTTTTCGTGGGAGGGGTTATCCTGGTCTGGCCTACAGTTTGTTTGCCAGTGTCCAATCCTCCTGTAGTTGGCAGTATAACATGAAGGTTAAAGACTCCTGTGTCCATCAATAGACTCCAAGAAGGTTGAGAATTTCAGCATTGCTATGCCTTGGAGTTGTCTGCACTTAATGGCTAGTCTGTGAAATGGAGGGGCCTTTGGAAGTGTGGTGTTATCTGAAAATTGCAGATCCCCAAAAATCGAAACCTTATTTTGAGGACCTAGTTTTTCATTAGGGCTAGTGTGTACTATGACAATTGGGTTCTTTCTAGCACCACCCAACAATCTATCTACCTGACTCAAGAACCCAGGCACTACACTGTTTACATATGGGGATACATTATTGGTTCTTCTAGTGGTAGATTCCTCTGCCACTAGCATCTTTCTAGCCACAATCATTACAGTATACTTACCCCAAAATAACCATTCATCTGAGACATCAACAGCTAAGAACTGTATTCAAACGTCAGTTATAGAAGGATATTTAAAGCTCACTCCAGGCCGAATACTGTGATGCATTCAACAGGATTTGGACATGCACTTTCCATCCTAAATAAATGATCAGATGGAGACAATTAACAAGTCTTTATTGCAAAATGTGAGGTGTTATGTAGCCTAAAAGCTTTGACGAATTTTGATTCATTTGTGGCATTTGATTTTATCAACTTTTTCTATTTATGTTCAAGATTGTCACCCTTCAACATCCACCATATTTTCTGAGCTTGTAAATGTTTCACAAGCTTCTGAAAGAAAATATTTAGCATAATTTCAGAAAAAATGGCATACTGTCTTCCCCAGACTCGGCAAAGTGAACAGTCTATTTTCCTTTAGTAAATCAACCCCAAGTACATCATATATCCCATTTAGGACACCAAGAGAAACCAGTTCTATGATATACTACACCAGTCAATTAAAAAATTACTTTATTGTAAACTTCCCAACCTTTTTAGATCCTTTGTCACCCAACTTTACCTAGATGTAGCCAAAAAATATTTTAGGAAAATTTAATTTTGTATGCCAACAGGACTCACCAGCTGGTTCCATTACCTAGATTCATTTCACTACATGTTGGCCTTTATTCTGGCCTTGAATGGGTGCTATTTGCTCTGACCTTGGTCTGTAACCTGACCTCAAACTGTCTTGTCTATGATCTCGACTTCTAGATTCTCACCTCTTTCACATATCTCTAAAGCTGCTTTTTTAATACTGCATCCCTGTGAGGCCCCAAAACATTGGCAAATTATCTTATATGACAATGTATACCAAAGCTGTGAAAGTAACACTACTGGAGAGCTGATGACTTTATGTATTTTGCATTGAATTATATGAAACCATCTTTGGCTGTCATTGCAAGCACCCACTTTCTCAAAGACTATGGGGGCTATTTCCGAAAGGCAAATCCACTTTGCACTACAAGTGAAATCTACAAGTGCAAAGTGCACTTGAAATTGCACTGAAAGTGCACTTGGAAGTGCAGTCGCTGTAGATCCGAGGGAGACATGCAAGGAAATTAAAAAACAGCATTTTAGCTTGCACATGATTGGATATAAAATCAGCAGAGCTTCCCCTCATTTCAGATCTACCCCTCAGATTTACAGTGACTGCATTTTCAGTGCAATTTCAAGTGCACTTTGCACTTGTAGTGCAAAGTGGATTTTCCTTTCATAAATAACAAATGTGTTAAATGGGTTGCCATCAGGGACTCTGTTTGAGACCCAATGCTTTTATATACTGTATGTCTCAGAGAAGCCACTTGACCTACTGCCAGTGTAATGTAGTTGCTGATAGATCTTTAAAATGTATCTTCAAGGTAGTTGCATGACTGTTTTATCCCAATGACCCCAATATTATTAATTGGGGTAATTATTTAGACCATTGACGCCAATTAAGGGAGATTCTTTTATTCCAGCTTAAATCAACAGTGGGGTTTATTTTGCTGCTACTGACAATGAAGATAAAATACCGTAATAGCATGTGGGTCAGTGGAATAAAATTAGCCATATTGGGGTGACAGTGGGAGGTAAGTAGGCCCCAAGTTAGTGTGGGTGGGAGAAAAAAATACAATCATTGGTGTTAGTGGGAGAAAAATACATCCAAAATTGTTGTTGGTGTCAGTGGAAACAAGAATAGCCATTGGTGTTCAGTGATTACTTATCTAATCAATGCTCCTGCACTGTTGCTCCCCCTCTGTTGATGCGAGGATTGTACTGTGACTCTTAGTGCCAGGAGTTAGAATAGTTGGTGTGTGTGTGTGTGGTAGCACTGGTGTAATATTGGTATGTTACCTAGAGTCAGACCTTTCAAAGTGGATGACAGATAGTAAAGGAGAAGTGTAGGCTTTGTTCTGGTCTTGGGCTGTTGCCTCCCTGATGGTCTTAAAAGAATATGTACAGTGAATATCCAGCTTTAGGGTGAGTGCTGAGGAGTGACCAATACAAAAGTTCATAACTGTTAAAAAGTTAAATCCAAATCTTTATTAAGCAAGAGAAACCAAAATTTTTTGGGGAAATTACCTCCCCTTTCCTCAGGGCTGGAGTTGCAGATGCAATGGAATTAGCATTGGGATTCAATTGGAGATATTATAATGATGCTGGATCTGAGCTGTCAGATTGGATGTTTTGCAAGGCCTGTCATGTACCTGGTTGGAGGCTGAAGTGACAAGAAGGTTTCCCTTGCGGATCTGGTATGAACATGCACGAATACAGGGACATGTGTGCAAGGCACAAAGTAGCAAGGATGCCAGAGCTCTGGATGGTTGTAGTTGTCTTTGGGGTTGGTCCACATGGAAATCGACCCAGGCAGCAGACTGGAGTCTCAGGAATGTCAGTGGAGTGAATTGCAGCAGGCAGATCATGCACTCTTGGTATGATGGTGAAAGGTAGACTTCAGAGAGTAGATCTGGAAAGGATTGCAAGGACCTTGTGCAGGTGAGTTTCCTTAGAATCTAAATTTACTTTGATGTGTCCAATGGCCCAAGCTGACTTTAAAAGATAAGTATGGGTTGTTGTTTTTTTTCTGCAGATTAATACTTACCTAGGTGGATGCAGCATCAGAGGGATGCTGTATCTGTCCCCCGCCACCTCTTCACTGAGAACCGAGCCACTGAATAATCGCTGATAACTCGGTTCTCTCACCTTCCCGAGTGGAGAGCTGCTAGTAGTCAGCATCTCTCCTGCTTTGCTCCTGCATGCTCAGTGGAGCGATGAGCTGTGTAGGGACAGAGCGGCCGTCTCAGCAGTTTGCTGAGAGGCGTATCCAGACTTTCTAAGTCAGGATGACGCGCTGCCTGGACTGATTCCAGTGAAGTCAGCGGAGAGCAGATTTCAGACCGTTCGCTGAAAACAGGTCACAGGAGTGCAAAACGAATTGCACTCCTGTGACCCATAAGAGAAGCCCAGCCTAAAAAACACAGGCTGGACTTCTCCTTTAAGTGCTGTACTCAATTGCTCTTCCCCTAAGCTCGGTGTTGCTGTTGTTTCTGCCTACTACCAGTTGGTGTCACTCTGGGAATAGCTTAAGAGTCCACAATAGGACTAGATTATTAATGTTTACGTTTCCTTTAGCCAACCACCAGGAGATGTATTGCCAGTGGTGCATGCTGAGGAATGACATACATATTAGGGGGCTGACATTGTGATGCTCTCTCTTCTACCAAGCCTCATCCTGGGCAGGTGAGCTGCCTGCAGTCTGACCTGTTAGGCCTGTATGAGACCTAATGTGTGCTGTGTGCTGAGGTCTGAAATGGAGCCAGAAGTGATTGTCAGAAGCTGTCCTGCCTGGTCAAGGGGGGAACCTAAACAAAAGATCAAAAACCAGGAGGAAGACTCCGCTGGAGGAAGGATCTGTGAAAAAGCTGGATGATAAAACCCAGACAGCTTCAGGTTGTCTTGATCAATTTTACAGACGTTTAAGAAAGCTTCTATCACTCACCCAACCTCCTCATATGATTGTAAGCAACTATTAAAGTATAGCCAAAGGCAAAACGTGTCAGTTTTTATTGTTCTCTGAACCCATCTTAGGAACATTCACCCATTCTATTTGTCCTGTTTACCATTAGCATTGAAAGTGAAAGTAAAAGAAAATCCCAAACTTTGGGTTGTCCTCAGAAAAGTAATATAGGGGAAATCTTCCAATGGGGACACTAGTTCTGGTGAGCTGGGGGTTCCCAAAGAATTCCCTTATTTTGCAGGACTTTCCTCTCACTTCCTGTTTTAGCTATGGGACAGAAAGTGAAGGTAAACCTCCCCAATGGGACACAGATGGCAAAAAATACTTACTCTATCCAAAATGAAAAAAAAAAATAAAAGAAAAGATTTGCCTATCGTTCAACTCTTTTTGTTTTTATTAAAGGAGTAAACGTGAGCATAACCTAGCCCTTGTCTCACAACAGCTACAATTACTGCATAAGTAGCCCAAACTACCCATTAACCACCTTTCTCTTCTTTCTAGCAAAACTGCCATACAAGCTTAACTTCTTGGTCAAGCATGTGAAATTAGATTAGTGCTCGTGTCCTCTGGATTGTGCAATAAAAATAGTGCAGTATTTACACAGTCTAGATGTATTGGGGATCACAGGATTGGCTTGGGCTACAAGCTCTGCTCATATCAGCGCCGTGCGAGTTAATATTTGTTTACTCGAAAATATAGAACACAGTAGTAACCACAAGTAGATAATGTGAGAAAAATCAAAAGATATGGTTTGCAATGTACCTTATTTATCAAAGTGTCTTTAATAAGAGCTAGCACTATTGTCTGAGAATAAACACTTGCAAATGTCATTTTTTTAAATTAAGTAACTGGTAACTGTTGGTTTATGAGAAACCATGTACAAAGCAAACAATACAAGTAACAAGCAGAGCTAGAACCTGGAACCTAGCCTACATGCTTTAGGTTCACTGGTCTATTTAGGTCAATCTGTACTTTGCCTATTCAGGGCAAAATAACAGGTTCCTTTGAAAAGCTCACTTCCCCTCTGTTTATACTTCCTTTTCATCTGCTGCAATACTGCCCAGTGAAGCACCAAAGCCAGGTGTAAAATCTAAGTTGCTCTGTTTGTAGATTACATAGCAATATTTGTCCCCCCTTTCCCCCAAATGACAGCTGTCGGGCAGGGAGCTAGCCAAGTTTGGCTGGCAGTGCATCATGAGAGCAACAGGACACGCTCCTTTAACCCCAAGGTATTGGCTAGTTCACTATGTTCTGATGAGCAAGGAGCAACAGGGGAGAGAATGTGAGAAGGCGAGTACAAGCTGGAGCAGTGAAGTGGGTTTCTAATGCATCGTTTCCACTGAGCGGATCGGTTCGGTTTGGTTCAGTACGCTATTTTCAGTGTTTCCATTATGAAAGTGGCCCATACAACCGAACCATACCGCACCATTCAGGGTCCTGCTTCAGATGTGGGGCCATACAAAATGGAACGGTTCGGTTAGGGCGGAGCTACGATACATTCAACTGATTGGCGGACAGAAAAACGTCTGCCAATCAGTGTGAGGCCACGCTAGACATTTTTTCTAGACCCCGTATGGCCCCTGGTGGTCCGACTTACAATGGAAACGCTAACCTGAATAGGCTGGACCATTCTAACCCTTCCAAACTGTACCAACCCGAACCGATCCACTCAGTGGAAACGAGGCATATGTGGACCTGTTACTTTGCTTTGAACAGGTTCATGTTTTCTTGGAACCATTACAATAAAGGAACATCAGGTACAGCTGGGTTACACAGTCAGATCCTGATATCAGGTAGTAGGTTACAGCTGGTTATGATATCAATCTTATCAGATACCCCTTTCAAGTCTTCAAGGGCAAGCCGAATGTTGTGAGATGCGTTAATGATCCCATTTTGTGAGTTATTTAGCTGGCTGGTCAAAGTCCGGATCTCACTGGTAGTTGTATGATAGACCTGTCGTATTGTGTTATTGACATCATGGTACAGCCGTGCATTACTTTCAAGAAGTTTCTGCTGTAATAAAGTGCTGTAACGGCCTGGCTGCTGTATATTCACAAGTGGTTTTTCCTCCAAAGTAACAGGAAAGCTCTCTCCCTCATTTCTGATGACCACCAGTAGAGGTAGCTCATTTTCCAGCCTCTTGGAATGTATGTCATTTCTATCCTCAATACTGTCTTCTTCGTCATCTGTCTCTGAAGCTTCTCCTTGGATTTTTACACCGCAAGCAGCAGATACAGAGGTACTCACTGGGACAGATGTCACATACATCTCTTCTTCATCATCAGTTTCAGAGGCTTCACCTTTAACAACGGTTTGGAATTCTGGAAAAGACATCTTGATGTGCTGAAATGGGCAGAGTAAAAAATAAAGAAATGTCATGTAAAAAAAAAAAATAATTATAATATGTATACATATATTTAGGCACATACAGTATCTCCTCTAAAAGGGTGCAACTAACAAGCAAGTATAAATATAAAAAAAATAAAAACAAAAACACAGATAGCAAGTGGTATCTACTTTTTACGTTAAAGTGGACCCAAAGTCAAAGTTTGATTAAGGAACACCAGTCCCCTTGGTGCTGATATAAAAAGAGCAACATTCAACTCCCCAAATAGTTTACTTTCTCCTGGAATCCAACAACCTGCTGCATGTGGCCATTTCTTGAAGTTTAATTCTGTGTGAGGCACAACCAAGTGACAGTTCTGTGAGGTAGTGGTGTTGATTGGTAGCCTCTGCCTCAAACAAAAATGACCTTTTCGGCATTGATGTAATGGCAGTAAAGCATCAGGTGATTAGAGGTGGTAGGACTCCACTACAAGAATGGGGAAAGTATTTTGAACATTGAACTCCCATTGCAACAAGTTAAAAATCCTTCTGTGTGCAGCAGCCCCCCTCTGTCCCCCTAATACTTACCTGAGCCCCATCTCTGTCCAGCGATGTGCACGAGTGCCTCGGCCTCTCCCTCCTGATTGGCTGAGACACAGCAGTGGCGCCATTGGCTCCCGCTGCCGTCAAAGTCAGTTAGCCAATCAGGAGAGGGGGGGCGGGGCGCGGCTCCGTGTCTGAATGGACACACGGTGCTGCGGCTCGACTCGGGTGCCACCATAGGAAGCTGCTTGCTTCGGGGGCACTCGACAGGAGCACCGAAGAGGGACCCGAAAAGAGGAGGATCCGGGCTGCTCTGTGCAAAACCATTTCACAGAGCAGGTAAGTATAACATTTGTTATTTTTAAAGAAAAAAAAAAAAAAGCCAGACTTTAGTATTACTTTAAGACCCTTTTCACACTGGGACGTTTTTCAGGTGCTTTTGGGCTAAAAACAGCGCCTGAAAAACCCCCCCCCCCCCCCCCTGCAGTCTCAGTGTGGAAGCCCAAGTGCTTTCACACTGAGGCGATGCGCTGGCAGGATGTTAAAAAAAAAAGTCCTGCAAGCAGCATCTTTGAAGCAGTGTATACACCGCTCCTCCACCGCTTTTGCCCGTTGAAATGAATGGGCACCGCGCCTGAAGTGCCTGCAAAGGCATTTACCCCTGCATCAGCCGCTAGCAGTGGTTAAAAGCGCCCCAATAGTGCCTGAATAGCGCCGCTAAAATTACAGTAAAGTGCCGCTCAAAACTAGCAGCGCTTTACCATCAACGCCCATCCGCTCCAGTGTGAAAGCAACCCAACTCCTTATTCTCCTTCTCCACTTTTATTATTTTCCTGCTGATTTTTTTTTATTTATATTTTTTTGTTTACTTCTATTTTATAAACTATTAATAAATTAAAACATTTTTTTTTTTTGTTGGCTTTGTTCCTTAATATTTTTACACCTCTAACACATATTTACACATTTCACATAAAAAAATAAAATAAAAAAATAAAAATAAAAAAGTATTTAATTTGTAAATAACTTTTCAATGCTTTGAAAATGGTACATTGCAGACCGCTGAAGTGTAAACAAAACAGTTGCGGTAGGTATCGGTAATTGGAATCGACGAGTATGAAAAAAAAAAAAAAAAAAAACACCATCGGTACGCGTACAAAAAATGGTATCGGTGTATCCCTAATAAACGGCTATGCCGTGTACACATGGTCAGACTTGCCAACGGGATAACCTCTGTCAGCATTTCCGACGGAAAAGTTTAGAACATGTCCTCTAAGTCCGTCGGAAATTCCGACAGAAAAAGTCCGATGGGGCATACACACGGTCGGAATAGCCGACCAAAAGCTCCCATCTGACTTTTTCTGTCGGAAATTCCGACTGCGTGTACATGGCAATACAGTTTTTTCCTTTTGGGATAAAAGTTTGGCATGAATAAATAAGAGCTGATCATTTTAATCACAGCTGCCAATGTTAAGTGGTTTGTCTCATCCATGTAAATTAATACATTCTGCTGGAGAGCTTGTGCTGTCAAAAACAACAGACTTACTGGCTGGATCACCAAATGCAAATAGAAAAAAGCCTAAAAAGAAAACGAATGCAGACATCACATCTATGAATTGGTAATCTGTAATATAATAAATGCTTGCTTTTGGGTTTAATATCGCTTCAAACAAACATGTATCAATGTGCAGGGCCGGTGCTACCACTAGGCAAACTAGGCAGCCGCCTAGGGCGCCATGCTGCCTAGGGCGCCCGGCCAAGGGTTTTCCTACTCTCTTCTCTCTGCAGCAAGCAACTAAGTCTCAGCATCAGCAGGCAGCCACCCCTCTGTTCACAGATAGTGTCAGAGGCGCAGCGGCGGTGAAGGACTGTGTCTGTGTCCCGACTCCTGAATGAATGGAAGCAAGCAAACATTCATTGATGGGCACTGGTAGGCTGCATTTGATGGGTGCTGGTGAGGCTGCATTGATGTGCGCTGGTGAGGCTGCATTTGATGGGCGCTGGTGGGCAGCATTTGATGGGCGCTGGTAGGCTGCATTTGATGGGCGCTGGTAGGCTGCATTGATGGGCGCTGGTAGGCTGCATTGATGGGCGCTGGTAGGCTGCATTGATGGGCGCTGGTAGGCTGCATTTGATGGGTGCTGGTAGGTTGCATTGATGGGCGCTGGTGGGCGGCATTTTATGGGTGCTTCGTTAAAAAGGTGGGGTTTACATGGGCAGGGAAAAGGCCGGGCAGGGGTGGAGTCAAGGGGGGCAGCAAAATTAGGTTTCGCCTAGGGTGTCAAAAATCCTTGCACCAGCCCTGTCAATGTGTACACCATGGAATATCCCTGAGCTTAGCATTCCCCTCCTTTATACACTGACTACAGGGCAGGGAGAAGAATAGACTGTACAATGACACACACAGGACACTCCTCACCTCCCAGTGCAGGTGACACCGACACACAACTTCTCAGTTAAATCTTCCCCTTCTCTGGATAATAAGTGTCCAGTGACCGGAAGTGGGGCACATCTACACTCTACACAGGAAACACTGCGATGACACAACAAGCAAAGCAATGCGATCGGTTACGTTTCTCTCATTGACATACACCAGCCCAAGAGAGCGAAGGAAAGCCAGAAGCAATTATCACCGGAAGTGGGGAATCACATGACTGGGGAGCGCCGTAAGTGGGGCAAAACTTCAGCAAGGCTTTTGCCGGAAGTGGGGCAAAGCTTCAGAAAAACACCGGAAGTAGAGAACCCAATTACCAGGAAGACGTGAGAAGTGTAGAGTTTACAGCGGATATTTATGATAATTCTTAATTAGTGTAGCTCTGTCGACAAGTATTTGTGAGCAGTGAGCTGTGTTTTGGTAGAATAGATAGCTGGTGTAAGAAGACGGTATTAGTGCAGCCCTAGGACAGCTGTATGCCATATGTGACTGTCAAGGAGGATTACAGTGCCATGATATAGGAGGATGATGTGACCAGTTACTGTACTGACTGATTCCCCCAGCACAGCAGGTGTAGAGACCTCCGAGGAGCCCGGCTATGGCGGATGAGACCCTGTTTGCACTGTTACATATGGAGATGATCTCCCATGCACAGAAAAGTGCAGGACACGATGACGAGGTACGATACAACAATCTGATTGCTCATGTCATTATACACCGATCAGCCGTAATATTATGATCACCCACCTAGTATTGAGTAGGTCACCAAAACAGCCCCGACCCCATCCTTGGCATGGACATCACTAGACCTCTGGAAGTATGCTGTTGTGTCTGGCACCAAACCGTCACCAGCACGCAAATATTTATTATATTGCAGCTTACTGTTTCTAAGACCCCTTTAACACCGAGGGCGTATTGCAGGCGCTATAGCGTTAGAAATAGCGTCTGCAATCCGCCCTAAAACAGCTGCACCATTGTCTGCAGTGTGAAAGCCCAAGGGCTTTCACACTGCAGCGGTGCGCTGGCAGGACGTCAGGAAAAATCCTGCCAGCAGCTTCTTTGGAGCGGTGAAGGAGCGGAGAACTCACCGCTCCTCCAGCGCTGCTCCCCATTGAAATCAATGGGGCAGCGCAGTAAAAACGCCGCTATTGCGGCGTTTTGCCGGGGGTTTTAACCCTTTCTCGGCCGCCAGCGGGGGGTAAAAGCACCCCGCTAGCGTCTGAAATGCGCCACAAATCTGACGGTAAAACACTGTTAAAAATAGCGGCGTTTTACCGCCGACGCTATGGGCGGTGTGGTGTGAAAGTGGTCTTAGATGTGGTGGCCGCATTCATTTTCTTTTTTAGACTTTCTTTCCTTTATTTTCACCTGGTGATCCAGCCAGCAAGTCTGTTTTTCAACAGAACAAGCTGTCCTGCAGATGTAGCAGTTAGAGGGATGACAACCCATTTGCCACTGGCATGGGGTGCTTCGAATGATCAGCTTTTATTTATTTATTTATGTAAAATGGAGGAGCACCGAATGGGAATTTTGGTGCTGAAACCAAAAATGCAAGATGCAATTGGCCGAAAACTGAAATCAAAAATGAAAGTTTAAAAAACAAATATATTTTTTATATACAAGTGTGTTATATTCAACTTTTTTTAATAATACCATCAATTTAAACTAATATGAATATTATTGTCAGCCATTATCGGCACTTTTAGCGCAAGAAAAGCGCAAGGAAAATGCATCCCTTTTAAAGTGGAAGTCAATACTAAAATCTCTACATCTATAGACGCCCACAATCTAACACTAACCTATCCCTGTAAAGAAGAAATCGTTATACATACCTTTTCTGCAGGCGATCTGACCCAATCTACAGCGGCGGAAGATCTGAGCCCATGCTGAGTTGTTAGCTTCGCTGTGTGGGCGAGTACAGAAACCCAAAGACATGCAGGTAGGTTAATCGGCTTCTGTCCAAAAAAATTGGCTCTAGTATATGAATGGGGACCTTGGATTGTGGGCTCCTTGAGGGTAGGGAACGATGTGAGTGTGCAATGTACAGGGATAGGGTCAATTGTAGAGACTCAGGTTGAACTGGATGGACTGGTGTCTTTATTCAACCTTACTAACTATGAAACTATGACACATCCAACAACGGAAGCCCCATAGTAAGTCTATGGGTGATGTCACTTCCCATTCATTTCATAGCCGTTGTGAGACATGTCCTCTGCAGAGCTTCCGCCGCTGGAGAATGGGTCGGATCGCCTTCAAAAAAGGTATGTATACTCATTTCTTCTTTACAGGGCTAGATGGGTAAGATTGTGTGTGTCTAGATGCAAGGATTTTAGTTTTAGCATGGACTTCCACTTTAAATTCTATGTGTGTCTGCACACTGGTCCGTTGTGCTTTCGTGGTGGTGTTAAAAATCTTGTGTGCTGTATTTTTGGTCAGTTAAAGCGGGAGTTCCGGAGAAATTTTTTATTTTTTTTAAAAGTCAGCAGCTACAAATACTGCAGCTGCTGACTTTTAAAATATGGACACTTACCTGTCCAGGGCGCCCGCGATGTTGGCACCCGAAGCCGATCTGTCGCTCGGCTCTCGGGTGCTGCCGCCGCCATCTTCGGTAAGGGAATCGGGAAGTGAAGCCGCAAGGCTTCACTTCCTGGTATCCCTACTGCGCATGCGCGAGTCGAGTGGCACAATACGGATGGTCCCTGCTGTCTCTGGGACCCGTGTGTTTTTTTTCCCAGCGGGGTGGGGGGGGGCACAGGAAGTGGTGTAGATACCCGCAGATTCTGCGGATGTCTATGCCCAGAAGTGGGTGAAAATACCTGTGTTATACAGGTATCTGCACCCCCCCCCCCCCACCGGAGAGGGGGGGGGGGGGGGGGGTTCCGAAAAGCAGAGGTTCCTTTTTTGTGTGAACCTCCGCTTTAAAATAACCACGCCAAAAATGCATCTCCCAGTTGACATGCATTTAAAACGCACCTGTGTTACGGTTTTGATGCATTTTTTGAGTCACATGACCTATGAAAAAGAAACCATGAGCACAGTAAAATTTGCTGCAAAATCGCGTACATATTCGGCGCCATTATCGCCTCCTTTTATATTTATCAGTTTTCTAGTGTATCTAAATCTAGTACATCTAACATTCCCCTCCTCCAGAATGACAATGCTGCTGTCCAAAGATGCTCCTGTGCTCCTTCATCCAGAGTGGGGGCACTCTAAGGCTGGATTCACACCTATGCATTTTTAGTGCTTTTTGCAGATTTGTACAACAGAACGTGTTCCATAGAAACCATGTTAAATTGACTGTAGTGCAAATCTGCAAAATGCAAAAAGCACCAAAACTGCATAGGTGTGATTCCAGCCTAATTCAGGAGACATGCTACTGGACGGATCAGCAGGTGAAACCAGAGGAGAAAAGCCTAAAAAAAAAGAAAAGGAATGAAGCCCACACATCTAAGGATTGGTGAGCTGCAATATTTTGCAGTTTTGGTTGAATACGGCTTTAAGTCCTGTAAATTGTGAGGTGAGGCCTCCAAGAATCAGGCTGATTTTGTCCAGCATGTCCCACAGATGCTCAATTGGATTGAGATCTGGAGAATTTAGAGTCAACACCTCTAACTAATTTTTGTGTTCCTCAAACCATTCCTGAAACATTTTTGCAGTGTGGCAGGGAGCATTATCCTGCTGAAAGAGGCCACTGCCATAAGGAAATATTGTTTCCATGAAGGGTTGTACTTGGTCACCAGCAATGTTTAGGTGGGTGGTACATGTCAAAATAACACCCACATGAATGGCAGGAGCCAAGGTCTCCCAGGAGAATATTGGTCAAATAATTACACTGCCGGCTTGTCTTCTTCCCAGACTGCATCCTGGTGTCATCTCTTCCCCAAGTAAATGACACATCTGGCTATTCACATGTTCTAAAAAAACATTCTTCTGACCAGATGCCCATTGTAGGCACTTTTGCTTGTGGACACGGGTTAGTATGGGTACCCTGAACAGTCTGCGGCTAATCCATTTTTTCCGCTTTCAACACACAACTTCAAGGACAACATGTTTACTTGCTGCTTAATATATCCCAATGAGTTTTAAAAGCTATTGTAACAAGGTAAACAATGTTATTCACAGTCAAAAGTTGTGGCGGACCAGTGTATGTAATTCAAATCGCCTACTGCTGTCATAAAATATGTCTGTTTCTTATTATGTTTACATTTTTATATAAAGAAAATACCTAGGTTCAAGAATTTTGTGTTTCATTTTTAGATAGGAGGAGTTGAAAACTTTGGTTGGGTCCCAATCACACCCTTGCTGTCTGATTTATTGTGTCAAGTTGGCCGTACACAGAGGGATGGACCAGGCAGAATTTGCTCAATGGGTGGTCCTGTCAGCATCCCCCTGCCTGACATCTTTCAATTAAAAAAAATTGCAGGAGCCAGGGGGAAAATTGTCAGCCAAACAGCAGATGTATCCAGTCAGACGCAGGCAACGTTCGAGTATTCATGACAGTCAGAATACAATAGCTGCAGCGGGAGATTTGTCCATCTACAATGTTTAGAATGGATGGAGAAATCTGTTGGATTTTCTTTTATTCAGGCTGTAGGCTGAATGAAAAAAGCTGTGTGTGTATGGCCAGCTTTAAAGATGAATTACACTAATGCCTTTCAGAGAATGCCTTGCCTCTGCAATTCTGGACGAATTGCAGAGGCGGGGAGGTAAGATCCCATTCTCCATCTCATCGATTTAGAGAATGCTTTGAATTAATTTAGAAGATAGAAAGCATTCTCTAAATGGTGTCTGTGCCAAGGAGCCAACCTCCTGTGTTTAGAATGCATCAGGCTGACTGCTCAGCACAGGACCCAGAAGCCAGTGGAGGTCGGTGGAGTAGTGGTGATTTCCAGCTTTCAGGGGGATCGGCCAGGTATGCTATATACAGAGTTACATTAGCCCCAACTGAACCAATGTAACTATATAATAACAACCCCTGCCTAGAATTCTTCTAAAAATAAAAGTCAGCAGCTACAAGTCCTATAGCTACTGACTTTTAATAAAAGGACACTTACCTGTCCATGGGTTCCATCGATATTCTCACCTGAGCCGATTCTTCAATCGACTTCGGGTCCATTCACCAGCATCCTAACTGTGGGCAGCCGGCTATGCTGCTTTTTGGCTTCACAGCCGGCTGCCCACTGTGAATTCATAAGCTGCGCTGTGCTTTGTGAAGGGTCCTGCAGTCTTCTGTGACGTGTCCCAGAGGACTGCGGGGAAGGAAGAAAGTGAGAGCGGGTATCTGTTATAACTGGGTACCCACTACCCCCCCACCCGCCAAATGATATGCCAAATTGACAGAGGAAGGGGGGAGGAAGTCTTCAAGCAGAACCCCTTTTGGGTGAAGCTCTGCTTTAAGGCACATTGCATTAAAGGGGGCCAATCCCCAAAAATCAGTGGAGCATGCAGCTCTACCCATTGATCTAGAATCATCTCGAAATTGCATCAAAAATCAAAGCTTTGGTTGTAAACGTACCCCCTCCCCCACTTCCTGGTTTCCGTGAGGCACTAGTCATAGCCAGAACCTCTCAACATCCTGGCAAGTGTGCTTCACCAGTACCTTCCAGCATGAGTAGAGATGAGCCTGGGCATCCTCCAAACTACTCTCTAAAGCTGACCTCTGGATCTCTGCTTTTTTTTTTTTGAACTCCAAAGAGCTGCGGGTGAGGACCATTCTTCTCCCCACAGCTCATATGAGCTGCATGACGTGGAATGACCAGTTCTGCAGTTCATTGGGTACAAAAAAGCGGAAGTTCAGAGGACACCCAAGCTTCTTCTCTACCAAGATCTGGGAAGGGGTGCTTTTTTAATTATTAACAGATAAGTGGAATGCTGTATGTTGCATGCACGAGATAAAGTGCATACCGGTAACTTAATTTACCTAATTTATACCTATCTGGTGAAAAAAATCATTTTAACCCTAAGATCTTGTGAGATTTGGTAAAATTATGTGAGACCTTGGGTGGGAAAGGCTTTTTTTTTTTTAATTATATTATTTAATTATATATAATAATATATATATATATATATATATATATATATATATGTATATATATGTGTGTAATATAGTATGGCGCTTGCACAAGATGAGGCACAACTTTCATCAGAAGGAGGTTAGTATCTACTACTAACGTTATTAGTTTTAGGAAATACATAATACATTCTCTTGATGTAGTTTATTGGGATTTAAAGGCATCCCTTTATTTGAAAGGGCTGACAATTGAGCAGAATAAACTGACAATTGTGCGGCTATTATATTTTGCAAAGCAGTAGACAATGCACGGTAGTGCTTTACCATGGGTTGCAGTGCAGTACAGGTGCGTTGGGTTGCTATTAAGTATGAATGGCACCACAGCACACCAATGTGCAGAACGTGAATTGCCGCAGCACCATAGTGTAAATGGGGCCCTTTGGTCTCATTGTTGACTGTCCCCATTGAGATGATTTCCCCTCACTCAGACGGAACAGGATGTGAGGGGGAATATCCCCATTTCTTTATCCATTTGGTGGTTATCAGAACAGTTGGTGAAGGTAAATCACCCCAATAGATTTGTAGAGAATCTTTGTCTTGGTTTTCCTGATATTCCCCTTGATTTCTGTCCAGGTAATGGATATCAGGCAGGGCAGGAAATAAATCTTCCGGACAGGGGCACCAACCTTATTCAGAAACTCCCAACATCATCCAGAACTAAAGAAAAAGTTTTGGCTTGTGTTGGGCTTTCATTTTATTTGTGTCATAAAACTGATGACATCAGCTTTGTAGTGTTTATAGTGAGATATTATAACCGTAAATTATTCCTGGAGAGTGGATACTGGACAAATTGTGCACAGATTGACTAATGCTTTCAAGGTATTCTTGTCCTTTTGGATTTGGTGCATTATTATTTCCTATTGTTAGCTATTGTTGCTATTTTTAAACTACGTTGTGCTTACAGGATCAAGGCAAACACATAAGGATCTTAGAAAGTATGGGGTTCCGTGTTGGCCAAGGACTTATTGAAAGGCAAGTGTAAAATCTTATCTATCCCTCTTTGGGCTGAATTGTTTTTTCTAGGGGAAGGCAGGTGGAACATATGAAAGGGAAACTGTAATTGTTTTTCATCAATTTTATCTATGGTTTGTCTTCTTTTTTTTTTTTAATTCTTTTGCGTTTTCAAAAAGTCTTCAGCACAGAAACCCTTGTATGCAAAACATACCTGAAGATAATTAACTTTCTAGCACCCCCTTTTCCTGAAAAACAGTTGTTTTCCTGCTCACCATCCTCAGCACCTGACGGGTTGAATACCTGTTTTCCCCTCTGTTGGCTGTGGTTCCTCCCGCAGGCTCATACATCCTGTGATGGCATACAAGTCAGTGGGAGAAACCACAGTGAGCAGTGGGGAAGCAGGTTATTTACACACTCCAGGGTGTTTATTTGGAGTTCAGATTTAACAAGTGTGATGCTAAAATCTAATAGTAGAATCAAAGATTCCAGCCAATGGATAACCACAATTCTCAGCATTATTCACTGACAGCTGATAGCTTTTTGGAAGTGTGTGTGTTTTTTTATTTATTTTTTATCATTTTTGCATCTGTATATTTTCTATAACACCAAGGAAGCCCATGGAGACTTTAATGGTTAAAAAAAAAAAATTAACATGTATTTTCATTTTTTTTTATCATGTATTTTTCTTATACTTATAGATTAACAAAGGAAAGCCCTTCATTCAAGGATGACCTGGATGTTGTGAAGTTCATTTGTAAGGATTTCTGGACAATCATTTTCAAGAAACAGATTGATAATCTGAGAACAAATCACCAGGTATGAGATATTTGGGCACATCAAGGTTCCTCTTGATGAAGTCGTCATAGCAACAAAATGTATTAGGGCGGAGCTACGGCATGGGCAGAAGTACCCAGAGTCTAATGCCTCGTACACACGATCGGAATTCTCATCGGAAAAAACTCTGACGGTTTTTCCAATGGAATTCCGACGGAATTCCGCTCAAGCTGTGTTGCCTACACATGATCACACCAAATTCCGACGGTCAATAACACAGCGCATAAAACACGTTCGACAGCACTATAAAAGGGAAGTTTAATGCTTCCGAGCATGCGTCGAATTGTTTCCGAGCATGCGTCGGAAATTGGCGTGTCGGAATTGCCTACACACGATCGGAAAATCCGATAGAAAGGTTTTCCGTC
This sequence comes from Lithobates sylvaticus, assembly GCA_028564925.1. Classification (NCBI taxonomy): domain Eukaryota; kingdom Metazoa; phylum Chordata; class Amphibia; order Anura; family Ranidae; genus Lithobates; species Lithobates sylvaticus. Next base: position 181,831,212 of record CM053033.1, on the reverse strand, counting down.
GGAAAAATTGAGAACAGGTTCTCAATTCAAAGTCCGTCGGAAATTCCGACAGAAAAAGACCGTTAGGCATACACACGGTCGGAAAATCCGATGAAAAGCTCCCATCGGACTGTTTCCATCGGAAATTCTGACCGTGTGTATGCCGCTTTAGAGTTCCCAGTACACAGAGAGTGAGCTGACTTTTAATTCCTGTGTTCACAGTGCTTTTAGTTTACTGGGGACTGGACTGGATTTATATCTTAATGCTTGATTATATTCACTTGTTACTTTGTGAGTATAATGATTGTTATAAAAAATGACTTTACAAAAATGTATTCCACTATAAGTATTTCCTTTCTGTGGACAAATCATCCTCTTTTGGAGCCTGGAACAGCCATCTATATAGGCAGGGAAGGACTTCTTGAGAGGGTGAAATCGGACTCAAGCCCCCTATTGAGGAGGGGAGACACTGCATTCTGGAGTCCGAAGCAGCCACCCATGCTAATAGAAGAGGATTCCTTGTGAGCCTGGTTAAAAGAGAAGTGCAGGATTAAAAAAAAAAAATTCATACTCACCTAATGTGGCTGCAGCAGCGATCCATTGCTACAGGAGGCCCCTGCCGGCTCTAACACTGAGCACTGAGTAATCACATGACCACTGATTGTTCAGTTCCCTGCCTTTGATGAGTATGGAGTAGGTCTAGGTCAGTCACTGGCTCTCTGCTCTGCCCCTCCAACGCTCACCAGAGCAACGGGCCGTGTAGAGCACAGGAGCAGCTGGCTCTCGCTCTCAGCGGCTTGCTGAGAGTCTGTGCCAGCTGTCAGCCAGGCATCTGGGATGAACACAACATGTGACGTCAGCTGACGGCTTTAGCCTGAAGTTTTTTTTGTCTTGGATAGAGTAAGGAAGGGGTAAAGCTCTTATCAGTTTTTGTTTTGCTGTCTTTGTCCTGTTGGGAAAATCTTTCTTCACTACCTGTCTCAGAGACACAATAGCAAGTGAAAATAGGTATCCTCATTGGAAGAGTTCCCTTCACCTTCTATTCAGAGGACATCTTATACAATTTGGATTTTCCATCACTTTTTGTTTCAGGGACAGTAGTCACCAGGAAAAGAAGAGGGTGAATCTACCTAGAGGGGACACAGATAGCAAAAATCATTTGGCGTGGGTTCTTACACTTCCCTGCTCTATCCAAAAAAAGCTATACATACACTTTAAGGCATTTTTTTTTTTTGTATTTGAATGTTGTTCCTTGTAAATCTTCACATCTGTTTACTTTATGAAGGCTTCTTTTATAAAATATTGAGAACATAACATAATGTCCCTTTTTCTTTTTTTTTAATTTCTATAGGGTACTTATGTTTTACAAGACAACCGGTTTCTGCTCCTGACACAGCTTTCCTGCACTAAGCAATACCTAGAGGAAGCACCGAAGGTAAATCACCTTGCCCCCTTCTCTGACATCGGTCCAACAACCTAGCTAATAGGGAGACAGCTGCTTGATAACTCTTGCTCAAGCACTTGCACCAGACAAGCAGTGGCAGGAGGGATGTTGTGAAGGGGGGGGGGGGGTACCCTGTCCAACCTTGTATCAAGGCTTACAAAGATAGTAGGAACGTGAGACTACATGTTCTTTGTCCCCTGGAGGAGAAAACGATGAAACCAAATTAATTGAGAGCTCTTTAACGCATTATTAAAGGTGTTGTAAAGGTTTGTTGTTTGTTATTTTTATTTATATACTTGCCTGCTCTGTGCAAGGGGTTTGAACAGAGCAGCCCCGGTCCTCCTCTTCTGAGGTCCCCTGCCGGCGCTCCTAGCTCCACCAGTGCCCCCACAGAAAGCCACTTTCCCTGGAGGCACCTGTGCGGGCTCGCTCCCGATCCCCTCTGCTGCGTCCATTAACACAGGCAGCAGGACTCGGCCCGCGTCCCCCGTCCCCCTGTGTCACTGAATTTGATTAACAGAAGCGGGAGCCAATGGCTCCTACTACTATCAATCTATCCAATGAGGAAAGAGACAGCGGCTGAAACCACTGGGCTTGTGCTGGATCGGATTAGGCTCAGATAAGAAAAAGGAGGCTCTGGGGGGCAGCTGCAGCAAAAAAGTTTTTCTCACCTTAATGCTTTCTAACCTTGAGACCTTACAATCACTTTAATGATATTAAAAAAACTTTTGTTCCTCTTATTGTCTTTCAGTTTCTGGCTTATACTTGTGGACTCATAAAAGGAGGTCTCTCCAACGTGGGGGTCAACTGTACAGTATCTGCAGAAGTTCCTATAATGCCTACCTGTGAGTTCTTGTGTGTGTTTTAGCCTTTTAGAAAGAAAAAAAAAATCTGCTGGCATTTTTACAGGATTATTTGCCTACAGTGTGGCTAGTGCAGTGACCCATAGAAACAAATATGATTTAAGTTTCTGTAGTCAGACTATTAAAAAGGTAGATTTAGTTTGGGTGTCGTGGGTTGAAACTACTTTGTGCCTCATTACACCCTAAAAGCACTAGATATCTGTGATTGAATGAAGAGATTGTGTAGGGTTTTAGTCAGGGAATATGTAATTTTGTATATCAATGTTTTTTTTGTTCACCAATTGCAGCTGCTGTTTAACCTACAACTACAAGCTTTCTGACCAGTATTTTGCTGCTATGTTGTGAATAGTCTATGAAAAGTGGTTAGACTTCTATTTGGGTTTTTTCACAATTTACACATAGCTGAATAATTCAGAGGCTGTACACACTCCCTTCTTTCTTGCTAGGTGATGTGGACCCTAGCCCTAAATGTAGAGCTAGCCAAAGCCAAGCCCACTACTTAAAGTGGTTGTAAACTATCCCCCACAACTTTGGCCCATGTAAATCAGCATACAAACCCAGAATGAACACTGCTTGTAGATATCGCCTTACTTGCTTAGTATTGTAATCCTTTTTGTTCTTTCGAATGATGTCACTGAGCATGCCCAGATCTCCTCTGATTTACGGCACACTCTCTATGTGCTTATCTATCTATTATCAGGACTTCCTACGGCACAACCCTGAAATCCCACGAGACTGCGTAATCACTCAGAGCTTCCTCCTACACCCCATGTGACATCACATGAAGTGTAAACCTGGCCATCGGACAGCATTACTGCAGTCTTATCAGCTGAAGCTGATAAGACTGACATAGGCAAACATTAGATAATCGGAACAAGTAAATACTAGGAAATAAAACAAGTCATCTATGAGCAGGGAAGCAGGGTTGTCGTAGAAACGTTGGATTGGGAAGGAGGCTTGGTTAACAGTACAGGAAGTGCTCAATGTAAGGGCGGAAATACACTCTACTGTGGACTCGGAAAACAATACTTAAGATGGTGCTGCCTTTCCCCCTGGAAACAAGTTTTTTTAAACAGTAAGTAATATGCGATTTGGGCTGGAGTACAGTGGTTATAGTTTGATAATTACTTATTATAATGGGCTAAATGAAAAGAAGCATCAGAGTGGTAGAGTTTACTTCCTCTTTAAAAGTGAACGTATCTTCGCTGCAAGTATATTAAACTCTCATAATAACCCTATAACAGGCACACAAATGTACTTGTACATACCTTAATTGCTCTGAAAATCATGCTCATACATCCTACTTTTTTCTATGGCCTAGGCAGGTGCGTAATGCTGAATCCCACATGTAGCAATGCACTTCATCATTTAAGAAATTCACTCAGAAAAAAGGAACTGATTATCCCCATTTAAAATGGGCATGGGAAGTAAGGTTTTTAGTGTTAAATAAGCCAGTCTAAGTAACTTGGCAACACAGACAAAAAAGGGAAAGTGTCTCTAAGTGTAATATGTTAAAAACACATGTATTAAAAGCTACAAAGGGGACACTCACAATTTACTGGGTAGGGCTGAATGACGCTGAAAAGTCCATGAACACACTCGCAATGGAGGGGAAGAACGCTGGCCACTGCTTTTTGGAGCATGCACAGTGCCGTCTCCCGCCGTGCTCCGAAACGCATTGCACATCCTGCTTCTGTTGACGTAATTATGCATACGTCAATTATTCATCTAGCCTTTTTAAAGGACTATTTTTTCATAATTCTCTGTGATTGATGCATATGCTACAACTCTAAAGCCTTATTTTTTTCCCTATGAACCTACATTACCAACTCTTCTCAAGTAATTTAGCAATGCTAATTGTTTGTTTTCTTTCTTAGGTAAATTCCAGATTATGATTAACCGGACCTAGTGGGCTACCTGTGGATGAAGTCTGTTTTCTTTTACACAAAGATTGAAACATAGAAAAACATGCAAGAATCTAAACCAGCAATGTTACATATGCAATGGATTTTAAATATACCAAAAATCCAGCTATAAGATATAGCCTTGTTCACACTGATTACCAAATATATTTGTGGGATAAGTCCAGGCTATGCACTTTTTATGAAGAATTGGGGTAATTTAGGATTCTGCTATCACCTCCCAGCTTTTTACAATGTAAACTTTTAGTTTATATTATCCTTACTTCTAGTTCAAGCCCCTCTCCAAATCTTTCTATAGCTTTTTAGTGTATTATGTCATACCTACTCTAAAATAAAACCCATGGGCTCAGCTTGCCTACTAAGAGCAGGTGTCTGCTAGCATGCTCTTAATTTCAAGGTGCTTTTGGTTTTTTCCAAAATCAAAAACGATGTTTTTTTACATACATTTCTGTGATCCATATATCACCATCTCTCATCCCTTTGCCTTCCAAATGCCTGCAAATGTGATGAGCACATTTGCAGGTCAGTGGAAAAGAACTAGTAAGGTGAGACAAATATCAAACACAATGAAAGTTGTGGGTATAATTTAAAGGGTATCTCCACTTTCGTTGGAAAAAAAAATGGCAAATATAGAAAAAATATAGCGTATACAATTGTGACACAAGTCATATTGTAATTCAATGTTATTAAAAATTATCTTTCCTTTTCAATCTGCAGCTCTGTAATTTTTTGTAAAATGCAATATGGCTACCTGAAGGTGTTCTGTACATGCACAGAACGCCCCCCCAGAAATATAATTTCAATTGTGATTGGCTCACCAATTTTCCCAGAAGTCTGCACTAAGATACAAGTCAGATATCTGGCATCCCCTGCAACAAAAATTTCATTTTTGGTGAGATACTCCCAATAGGAAATCGCATCTAAAGGGATGGTACAGCAGCTGGTTGATAATTAATTAAGAAACCTCTCCCATTATATTACCTTACCATATGGACACAGACAAACACACAGGGATCTCTTCAGAATAACAAAAGATAGGAATCTGCAACAAAGTTTGTTAAAATCCTTGTAATGTACATAGATCATCCAGAGGGGAATGTTTTTTTTTTCCTCAACAAAAGTAGAGTGAGTTATTCTTTAAAAGGATAAGTTCAGCTTTGGGAACATGTTACATGTTCCACCCATTTTTAGAGCTGTGGTAGTTCATAGATTTTTCCTGTCAGTGTGAAACAGTGTATTGGGCAGACAGCTCATACTGGCAGTCTGCAGGAGACCTGCACTGCACCCTCGCCCTGCTGATCGCTGGTGCAGTGCTTTCCAGGTTTCTAAAAAAAAAAAATTTAAATTTTTTTTTTCTACCTGCATTTAATATTTTTTTTAATAGGTGAACTTCTACTTTAAATAATAGTGTGCCCTGGGTTTATGCAATATTTAGGGCCTTTAGGCCTGATTCACACCTATGTGCTTTTTGCATTTTGCAGATTTGCACTACAGAACGTGTTCCATAGGAAACCATGTTAAAAGGACTGTAGTGCAAATCTGCAAAATGCAAAAAGTACTAAAAATGCATAAGTGTGAATCAAGCCTTAGAAGATAAAATAAACATGTGAGTCAACACCTTTGCAATGACTGCACTATGGATGGTGAGTTAGTTTGCAAAGTAAGGTTTCATTTTAAAGAGACTCTGTCAGTTTCTAAAAAGATCTTACCCACAGTACCCTGTAAGAAAAGAGCCATTATAGTCACCTCTTTGGCGGCCCGTGTCTCCTACCTTCCCTCCATTCTAGTGCCACAGCTTCTGTCAGTGCTTCCAGCAGTTCATTTTTCTGGGAGTTTAGGATGCCTGTGTCTATTGTGTGAGCTCCTTCTTCTAACCCCTATGTTGCTAGTAAGTCCTGTGGTGACATTGGGTTTAGCTGATGCCCCAGCGCTGGCAAAAAAAACCGCAGGCATCCCACATTCCCAGAAAAGACAAATACCTAAGGCAGTGATGGAGGCTGCAGTGCTGGAGGGAACACAGAAGACATAGGCCACCAAAGAAGTGAATACAGGGGGTCCCCGAGTTACGAACTCGTTAGGGACTGCCCGCCTGTTCTTAACTCGGAAATGTTCGTAAGTCGATCGTGCATGTGCAGACCGACAATTACGGACATTTCCGATGTTCCGTCAAATGCCGCTCTGCGCATGCGTGGCAAATTACGAACATTTCCGATGTTTGCCGTCATTTTCCGAGGCTCCGTCTGGCCGCGCATGCGCAGAACGGCCAAAGGACGGCGGAAAATGGCGGGGGGTCCCCGCAGCGCTCGGTTCGTAAGTAGGTGATGTTTGTAGGTCGGGCATTCGTAAGTCGGGGACCCCCTGTATAGTTGGTCTTGTCTTTTTGAGTACAATCTTTTATTTATTTTTTGAGAAAGGTTGACAGAATATTTGAGGTGCAAAATACAATTTTGTGGTATAGGCAGTTATCTAAAAATTGAGTGAACCTTTCTGTTTGATCCTTATTCAAGCTGTATGATGCATGTACAAGCCTGTGACAAGGGGATTTTGGGTTATATTTACTGCAGTGCAAATTGGCTTTTAGTAATGGTACGCTGTCTGATCTAAACTACGAATTGATCTGTAGCAGGGATGAGCTGTGTTAAGACACGAGTCTGAATCTGCTTGAACTATCCTGTAAGGAAGCTGTCAAAAAAACATAGGCGACGGAGGCATTTCCCCACCCCTGCAGCTGCACACATGCATGCCTTTTGTGTATGTGCTGGGCATGTCTCTGCTGCCTGATTGGCTGTCCGCTTCTACAGCTTCTTGGTTGGAATAACTCAGGTGGACTCGGACTGGTGTCTGAATGCACCTGAGTTCATTCCTAGTCTGTAGCTATACAAATCAAACTTTTTTTTTTTTTTTTCATCTAAAGCGGTAGTAAACCGCCATACTTCTTTTTTTTTTCTATCACATTATGTGAATCTTACCTTTTAAAACGAAGCCCTCCAGTGTCGCATTGTCACCGCTGTCAGAGCTTCCATCTTCACCCGGTCTTCCTTCCAGGTTTGCGTCCTACAGCTGTCTGGCCGCGCTGCAATGATGTCACTCCTGCATGTGCACGCAGGAGCCGCTATTCACGACACAGTACTCGGATGGCCATTACTTCAGAGCGCATATGCCGTTGATCTAGCTGGCCTATTCACAAGTAAATCTCTCCTAAACGGTGCATGTTTAGGAGATATTTACTGTACCTAAGAAGTAAGCCTTATTATAAGCTTACGTATAGGTCAGGGATATGCAATTAGCGGACCTCCAGCTGTTGCAGAACTACAAGATGATTGTCCCATGATGCATAGCTAGACTGACAGCCACAAGCATGACAATCAGAGGCAGAGCATGATGGGAGTTGTAGTTTTGCAACAGCTGGAGGTCCGCTAATTGCAGATCCCTGCTATAGGTAAATGTCAACCATAGGAGTTTACTTCCACTTAAAGGCACAAAATATGTCACTCACTTGTCAAGCCTAGGACACTTGGGAGGTATGCTGTAGTTAGTTATTTTGTTACTCAAACACAATTTGTGAAATAGATCACCTTAAAATAGAGTATTTAGTAAACCCTCCTGTTTGGCCCTTTAGTCACTGCCCTGTTGTACTATGCACCTGAAAGCAACATTCAGTTTAATCAAAAGGGGGTTGTAGGTTATATATATATATATATATATATATATATATATATATATATATATATATATATATATATATAGCAGTGTTTTGTTTCAATAAGGTATCTTTTCTGATCCAAGGTCAAAATCGGTGTGTAGCCTGTACATTTTAAGGTTTGTTTTCCAATACCTTCCTACAAAAATCAGGACCCTTGATCTGTGTGATATTTATTTTGGTACCCAGCTACAGCTGCGTGAAGCCCCATGTGGCCTTTTAGTCACTGCCAAGTTGTACGATGCATGTAAAAGCAACATATAGTTATTGCAATGTATACGGTTTTGTTTCATACGGTACACACTGAGCAAACTTGCCCTGCTTGCCTGTAATTATACTGTTGGGTTCTAACTTAAAGCTGAACTCCAAGCAGAAATAATAAAAAAAAAAACATCAATTGTATAAAAAGTACATGCATCTAACTATTGTAATTAACTGAACTTCGGTACAGCAGCTCCCAGACGGGGAGAGGAGGGCAGCGCCAAGAGCCAGTCAGGCTGTGCTAATAAGGAATCTGCTGACAGGAGGAGAGAACAGGCAGCAAAGCAGCAGCAGCAGTTAAAAGGACTTGAACTCAAAAAATGAGGATTTCTCATGTTACAGGGAATATTTAGAAATGTACCTTGTTTCTTCTTGTTGGAGTCTGCCATTTTGCTTAAGCCCAGAGCCCCTGAACAGAGGTAAATCATAAAGACGAACTAAACTCATTGAATTACTGGTTTAAAAAAAAAAACGTTACATTCCTGGAATGGTGGCACTGCTAAGGGCAAGTTTACACTTGCTTCAAAACATGGCTTCGGACACGCTTTGTTAAAGCTCTCTGAATGGCCAGTCAAAGCCCCTGTCACTAAATAAAATGCTTAGTTTACAGTCCTGTTTACACCTTGCTTTTGCTTGGTGCTTCGATGGGACTTTGGGGCTTCGATGAGCCTTTGATGGGACTTCAGTGGGGCTTCAAGCGAGCTTTGCCATAGACTTTTATGGAGGCTTTGAATATGCTTTGAAGCACCACTAAAGCTACATGGGGTATAATTTTTGAAGCAAAGCCAAAGCAAGGTGTAAACAGGACTGTAAGCTAACCATTTTATTCAGCGACAGGAGCTTTAACAAGCGTTCAGAAAGCTTTAACAAAGCCTGTCAAAAGCCTTGTTTTGAAGCAAGCGTAAACTAGCTGTTAATGTGTGTTTGAAGCCTATTAGAAGTGTAAATGAGCCCTAACTGTCACATTTGCTTGTGTTCTCAACCAAACTGTCAAACCATCAAATGGCTGGTGTCATAACTGATCATGTGTGCAGCACCATGGCAGTTGCAGATCAAACAGAAGCAGCTTCATTGGCTGTAAAGGATAGGAGGGTTTAATTCAGCAGATCGGCCTCTACAAATTTGACAGTGCCTAAAAATAGAGAGCAAACTGAGCATGTGCAGAGCACGGTGAGACATCGTATTGCTGGATTTTAAACAGTTAAGACACTTATCTTTAATGTTTTACATAGCTATACCTGAAAAAAGGGCCAGCCTAAAAGTAGTCTGCCAGGACTTAATTGTCTGACTAAAGTTCCACTTTAAATTTCTCATGAAAATGAACAATCCACTTTCTGGTAGGTGAGGGAGGGGGAGGGGGGCTAGGTACCCCTGTGCTTGCAGCTTTTATACTTGTATATCTGCTGTGTGGGAAATAAGGTACTGCAGCTTCTGACAACTTGTCTCTGGAGATTTGAGGTGAGTTTTAGTGATGTCACTACTGCGCTGCTCCTTGCTGAACACTCTGAAAGGAAGCAAAACCCTGCCTATACCAAGATGGACACCTCTACACTGAAATGCAGTGCAGAAAAAGGTATGGTAAATCAGTGATCAGGAATAAATTGGCTTCAGATAGACCAGAGGCAGTACTGGTTATTTTTTTTGCCCTCTGCCTTTTTCGGGCACAGCTTTTAGAGTTAAGTTCCTCTTTGAGTCAAGTTGCTGCTCCTTTACTTTCCATCCTTAGACTTTGGGGCAGGGAAGTGACCTACCCCCTTATTCCTGTAACTATAGTTAAGAAAATCGAAATGAGCATCAGGGCTGTGCTCAGCAGGCCTGTGTAAACCTCAGGACTGGATGGATGGAAATACAAATACTTTGGCAGGTAAAACCGATTCTATATATTTATTTCAATGGTATATTTAACTGTTTTCCTGGAGTTCAGCTTTAAAAAAAATGACTTTAGAGAACGTTTTTGAATGATTTTGAGCACTGCATATCTTTGATCTATTACACTTAATTAAGCTGTGATTTATGTTTGGTTAGTTTTTGCACTGGTTTTTGTCTTTCTAAATTTTTGTTTTTGTTAATAAATTTGAATTTAATATGCAGATGATGTTTTATTTTTCAGCATAAATATCATCCCTCCCTCTCCTACCATATTAAAATGTGGCGACAATGGGTGTGGTTTCAATTATGCTTAATGATGGGCTTGGCTTAAAGGAGTGCGTTTTTAAATAGTGTGAGATAACTTGCACAGTGGAAAATGTGGTACTATATAGGGAAAGGGGAATGAAGGGAGAAAGAAAAAAGAAACTCTGCACTGATCACTGATACCAACCTCTAAATAAAGTTATCTGTGCAATACTCTGCAGAGTTCCCTAATGCCAGACCCCTAAGAAGAGTCCTGTGTAATACTCTGCAGATTTCTCTCATCAGTCACACCATTCCTTTAAAGAGGAAGTAAACCCTGATGGGTTTTACTTCCTATTTATTTCCCTGCAAAGGTAAAGCATAATGGGCCACTATGCATCACATAGTAGCCCATTATGTGTCACTTACCTGAAAACGAAGCCTGCGATGTCCCTGCTGGCTGAAAGCATACATCTTCAGCGCTCCTCCTTCCAGGGCCGTGGACTCCGGCTTTGGGAGCCGCCAGTCAAGGCACAAACCCTTTAGAAACGGCCCTTTCTAAAGTGCGCATGCGCCGATGACGTCGGCGCAAGCGTATATTGTAAATATCTCCTAAACCTAAAAGGTTTAGGAGATATTTCCAGCACCAACAGGTAAGCCTTAATATAGGCTTACCTGTAGGTAAAAGGGGGTTGTACAGAGTTTACAACCACTTTAAAGAGAGTTATCTGTGAGTTCCCCCAATACCAGCCCCCCAGGATCAGTCCTGTGCAATGCTCTGCACAGTTATCTGACCACTGATAGCTGCCCATACAGGTAATTTTCTGTTCAACACTGCAGATTTCACTGATCAGTGATATCAGCCCCCCCATAGCCTGTTTTGTGCAAGACTCTGCGCAGTTCTCTGATGACTGATAGCAGCCCATATGGAAAGTTTGCTGTGCAATACTCTGCACAGTTCTCTGATAACAGCCAATAAAGAGAGAGAGAGAGAGAGAGAGAGAGAGATACCACCCACTACATACAGGTTCCTTCTTCCTTACTTGAACTCGTGTACACAGCCGCTGCATGCACTCGGCCTGTCTAATCCACAGTGTACCCCTTGGCTGAAATGCAGTGCAGCCCGCCTCCTGCTACCTCCCGGTCACTGACTGCCTGAACATGTGATAGATCCCTCCCTCTCCCTCCATCACCCAATCCTGACTCCTAGCCCATCCACCTGACTATGTGGGCGGCCCTGGATGACGACGGGGCAATGCAATTTTTTTTAAGGGGGAACAGGCACATGCCCGGGACAACATTTATTTTTCGAGATTCTGATCAGGACGGCCATAGCCCGGGACATGGGTCTGAAACCTGTGAATGTACCAGGAAAATCGTGACTGTTGGCAACTGTATTTGTATGACAATTTAAAACCGTTTGTCGATATTAAGTATTTATTTTTACTCTGTATTTCAAAGGCTGTCTATTCTTATTTTGAACAGCAGCAGAGGACTATAAGCTCCTCCTGCTTATGTTTCCCTACAGACAGGCTGGGAAGAAGCTGGGTCATGTGACAGCTGTATATTGATTAGGAAAAGGATTTTTTTTTTTTTTATTTAAACAATTCCAATGCAATCATCCACATAAAGAAATGGAATGGACAATGGGCGGGAACAGAGTGTGCTTTAAACATGTTTTTAAAGTTTTTAAATAATAATGATCGCAACATAATTTTAACATCGGAAAGAAGTAAGGAGGAAATCAATTATCTGGATGTCGCTGTATACAAAAAAGGAGAAAATTTGGAAACAAAGGTATTCTTCAAAAAAACAGACAGGAACAGCTACCTACCTACAACAAGCGGACACCACCCACAATGGCTCAAGAACATACCAAAGGGTCAAATTATGCGGGTACGGCGAAACTGCTCGGAAGACGTTAATTATATCAGCCAGGCCAATATTTTGACCGAAAGGTTTGCAACAAAAGGCTATAACCCGAATACTCTGGAGAAAGTGGTAGAAGAAGTGGGTAAGATACCAAGATCTACCTGTCTAGCTGAAAAAGAAGATTGTCCAACACATCAACCAAAGGAGATCAGTAGGAATACCACTAACAAAGAATGGGGGTTTATTTCTTGTTTTTACGCCCAGCATAGGGAAATTGAAAAAATATTCAAACAACATTGGCATGTGTTATTGCTGGATAAAAAATTGAAAACCGAACTACCACCAGTACCGCAGTTTATCTATAGGAAGGCCACTAGTTTTGGAGACAAAATCGTACGGAAAATTGTAGATCCTCCAAAACGACCACCAACGTTTTGGGATCAAAACGGATTCTTCGCATGCAGAAGATGTAAGGCGTGCAGAGAGGTGTCCACTCCCAGTAGAGCCTTGGAGACATTCATCTCGCCAGTCAATAATCAAACATTCACAATCAACCAGTTTAACACGTGTAACTCCACACACGTGGTCTATGCATTGAAATGCCCATGTGGGCTCATCTACATCGGACGAACAAAAAGAAAATTGCGAGTGCGAATTGCAGAGCACATACATACACAACATCAAAATTGGGTATAAAGACCACAATGTGTCTCTGCATTTTAAACTCAAAAATGATATGGATGCATCGGGTTTGCTTTTTTGGGGGGGTTGAACAGATCCAACCCCACTGGAGAGGGATTAATCTAATATGGGAGTTATCGAAACGGGAAACTCACTGGATCTATTCGGTAGATGTTTTGGTACCCAGAGGCTTAAATGTCGAACTAGACATCAATTGTTTTATAAGTGATACGTGATGAACTAAATCGGAGACAGATGATGACACAAATTATATTGAGTTCGCCCCATTCAATGAAGCTGCTAATATGTATTTATAAATTTACATTTATATTTATATATTTTTATTATAATTTTTGGCATCTTCAATTTTTAATATAATTTTAATATAGTTTTTTAACACACATATTTATTAAGGGTCACTGACACCATAGGTCACGGCAGGCGAGAGATCTATCTGAGAGGGAGTATAATATGATATCACTTTAATCCTATTTATTGTGTGCTACATATATTTATATATATATATTTATGTTTTATATATTTTTATATGTGGGCTGCTATTAACCACTTGACCACTGGGCAGTTAAACCCCCTTCCTAACCAGACCAATTTTCAGCTTTCGGTGCTCTCACACTTTGAATGACAATTACTCCGTCATGCAACACTGTACCCAAATTAATTTTGTGTCCTTTTTTTTCACACAAATAGAGCTTTCTTTTGGTGGTATTTAATCACTGCTGGGTTTTTTATTTTTTGCGCTATAAATCAAAAAATACAGAAAATTCGGTAAAAAAAAAAAAAATTCTTTGTTTCTATTTAAAAATTATTGCAGAGTATTGGCGAGTTTACCGTGATCCGTGATGCGCCGGTCCTCGGGACCTGGCGGTCACGGATGTTCCCGAATGCGCGCCCCAGGGGGCGCGCGGGAGCAAGTTTCTGGGAGGACGTCCGTAGGACATCCACTCAGGATAACCCGACCGCGCTGTAGACGTCTTTCGACTATAGCACGGTCGGCATGTGGTTAATCAATATTTATGGTATTTTAGCTAGGAATGTATTTATATATTTTTAGCTTAAGATGGTTATTATTATTCAAATTTTATCTTCCCCCGTTCATTTTTAGACATATGAATTTGAATATTTTATGTGGACATTTCATACGCAGGTTTTTAATAAGTATCTGTAGGTTTTGATCAATGATGTGACCACATTTAACCATATATGGTATAAAATATGCAAACAAATATGGTGGCTCTCATATCGCCTGAGGTGATAATATGGATGCATAATCAACACATAAATCAAAAAAAGTGATACCATATATTGTAAGATGGGCGGCCGATTATCGGTCCCCCTGACGTATGCAATAGGCGTTGTAAGCCTGCGGGGTAATTCTGAAATACCACGCAATAGAAGAATATATCTGTATATTTGTAATACATTTAACACTGGTATGCATACACTGGCATGTAAAAAATTCTACACTGGCATCCATATACTGGCATGTGATATCAGAGTTAATTAGCCCAGTGTAAAACATTGCACAATGTAGCGCTGGATCGGTGTTTGCATTATTCTATCGATCATAAAATTTGAGCGGATATCAGAAATATAATAATGTTTAATGTATCCAATATCGTTTTTTCTATGTATAGTCTAAACATTTAATGCTGACAGTAAAATATGTATTCAGCAATATGTAGTATAACCGCTAGTCCCGACTGGCCATATTGAATGCCTGTCATAGTATGGCGTATCCGGATTGGAGGCCTCCTCTATGGATACACATACATAAGGTGCACTTCCGCCAGCGAGGTCACACCCTCAGACGACGTCCGGAAGTGACGAAACGCGCCAGAGTCGTGACCTCGCAGGAAGTGACGTGTGCGCTCCAGCCGGGCCAAGTACACCAGGAAGTGTGGGAGATCTTTCTGCACGGCGGTTTTGGCGCTAGTTTCCGGTGGACGGAATACAGGCAAACAGGCAGAGTGCACTCCATTTTACTTTACAAGCTGTTTATCATTTATATTGTGGTACGCATGTTTTTTATTGGGGGGAATACTGGATATTTAATAAATTTATATCAAAACTGTACTACGCTATCCGCACCATTTGTTTCCTTCTATGCTGGGGTTTGGAGAGGAGCTGCTCTGGTACCTGCAGGCGGTAGAGATGTGGACGTGTTGAGGAGATGGCTGGTAGCAGGGAATGTGATTGAAATGCCCATATTTATCATAATTCTGGTCAGTGCATCCCCAAAGGGGATTATGATCTGCACGTGGTGTCAAAAGTGATTATCGGGTGGAAGTTTCATTACTTTATCACAAGAAGGACTTTTTAACCGCACCAATTCAGACTGTATTCTGGTTATCATGATGTGCTTTTATGAACTCTTTTAAAGAAATATAAAAGACTCTTAGCGCTGCTGCAATATTTAAAGGGACAGTACCCTATTTATGAAAGGGATGCTTTTACTTAGATTTTAATATTGCCTTATCACCGAATGTAACTTAACCACTTCAGCCCCGGAAGATTATGCTGCTCAATTACCAGAGCACTTTTTACAATTTGGCCCTGCGCTGCTTTAACTTGTAATTGCGCGGCCATGCAATGTATGTTGTACCCAAACAAAATTTGCATCCTTTTTTCCCACAAATAGAGTGTTTTCTTTTGATGGTATTTGATTGCCACTGCGATTTTATTTATTTATTTATTTGCGATATAAACAAGAAATTAGAGAGCTGGGACATAGAACCGCTGAGCTGGAAATTAGAGTAGATGAAATTGATAGTCATACACAACATTTTACATCTGAAATGGAGAATCTTAAAGAGGAAAATATCCTATTACAGTCCCGTTTAGAAGACCAGGAGAACAGGGATAGAAGATCGAACTTGAGAGTCAGAGGGATTCCTGAGTCTGTAATTGACCTTCATGCCACCATGTTAGCGTTATTTCAGGAACTACAGCCAGGCATTCCTGCAGAGAGACTGGAGATGGACAGAGTGCATAGAGCTTTGGCCCCTAGAAAAACAAATGGTCCCCCCAGGGATATTATTGCCAAATTTCATTACTATAGATCTAAGGAACAATTACTTGCCGCAGCTAGGGGTAAAGAATCCCTAAATTTCCAGGGTCATACATACCAGTTATTCGCAGACATTTCTCCACTAACTGTCGCTAAACGACGTGCACTCAAACCTCAGTTGCAGATACTACAACAACATCAGATCATATATCATTGGGGATTCCCATTCTCCCTGCGTTTTACACATCTTGAAACGAAGTATGTCTGTCGCTCTTCAGAGGACTTACAAACAGCACTGATTGAAATGGGCATTGTTGATAAATCTATATCCAATGAACAATCACGTAGACGCCCAGCCTCCAGATCTTCCCAACGTAGTTCAGATACAACCTTTAAAAATTTAGCCGCAGCTTCTCAACAACATATTAATAAACGGGGTCGATATGAAACCCCAACACCCGTGAATGAGGACTCTATGGACTGAATTATTTATCTCATCAACCCAGATCAGTATTCAAACCCCTGTGCTGATGGAAATCTATCTTTATGGACAACGTTTAAGCCACTTCATATCAAACCTGGACCCTTTGTTGCTTATTTCTTATTTTTTTAGTGAACTTCTTTACAGAAGGTCCTTTACTTCATACAACTATTTTTTCTATTCTCAAACATGCGTTTGCAATGGACTTTTATTTTCCTAAACCAGCGTCTTTTTTTTGAAAAGGGTTTTTTTTTTCTTGCTCTCAAATCGTTCGTTATTATTAATTTAGTGTTTTTCATAAATCTCGTGGTCCTCCGGCGAAATCCTTCTCCAAGGAATTTCTTGCTGCCCCCTATACCATCCTCAGATTCCTGCTACAGTTATGCGGGTTTCTGCAGATGGTCTTGGAACCTCTCGGAGTTTTGTGTTTGGGCTCCGTAGATGTTCCCATGCCCTGATTTGCTATTTCACATTGTTATTATTATGCTCTCATAATTGGGTCCTAACTCTTTTTCTTTTCCCTCCTGTGTCTTTCCTTTCTCTTCTCTTTCACCTCCAGGTGGTGGATGCGAACCTTGACGTAAGGTATATGTTCTTTGATGTAATAGTATCCTCAACACAGCCATGGCACCCATAAATGTTTTATCTCTAAATGTACAAGGGTTTAATATCCCACATAAGCGCACTAAAGCCATGCGATCTTTTTTGGCAAGGAAAGCACACATCATATGTTTGCAGGAGACTCACTTTAAGGTAGATATGTGCCCTAAATACCTTTCAGCCTCATACCCCCAATTTTATACCGCCTCAGCCTCGGTTAAGCAAAGAGGCACACTTATAGGTTTTCACCGTAATACTCCTTTTACACTTGTATCACAGGTAAAAGACCCAGAAGGCAGATACATCTTGATCACCGGTTATATATCAGACTCTCCTATCACTATTGTTTCTTATTACGCCCCTAACAAATGTCCAACAGCCTTCCTGTCCCATCTATTTCAAACGGTAGAGGCACACAAGATGGGAACAATAATTCTCTGCGGGGATTCTAACGCTACGGTCTACCCTTTTATTGATAAATCTCCCCCTCTACCTAGAAACGACTCACATAAATCGCACTTGCAAGCTATACTCACGAACCATAGATTTGTAGACACATGGAGAGAGATTAACCCTACAAGTAGACGCTTTACTCACTACTCGTATCCTCACAAATCCTTCTCTCGGATAGACCATATATTTGTCCCATCCAGTATGTTGCCTGAAATAATTTCCTCAAAAATCATCCCATTTCCATGGTCAGATCATTGTGCGATATTCACCACTATTGCATCCACCATACCTAGATCACAAGATACCACATGGTGTATTAATGACTCTATATTAACCCACCCATCATATAGTACTGAGATTGAGCAGGCTCTTTCCGAATATCTTGTTTCTAACGATACGGAAGAAGTCTCTTCTCTTACACTATGGGAGGCCCATAAAACAGTTATTCGGGGTAGATTGATTCAACAAGCTTCTACTATTAAGAGAGATCGCAAACTTTTGTTTGCAAAATTGGAAGCATCTTTTAATGCATGCCACTCGGCATTTCAATCCTCCCCGACTGCTATCAACAATACGAAACTAGAAAAAGCCAGACTTGAGTTGGATCTTTTCCTGACAGATTCCGCTGACAAGGTATTGCGTAAGAGCCAACATACCCACTACATCAAAGCGAATAAACCAGACACCCTTATGGCACGATGCTTAAAGAAAACACTTAACATTCAGTCATCTTTTAGACTAAAAACCACACGTGATGAATACACCAGCAATCCAGTTAAAATACAGTTAAAATGACCAAAAGTTTGATGTGACCAAGGCTGATACTCTGTTCTCTAATATTAAACTTCCTACCCTAGACCAGGAACAACTAGATAACCTTGAAAGTCCCATAACAATCCCGGAAGTCCTGAACGCAATAAAACTGTTAAAACTCCATAAGAGACCGGGCCCAGACGGATTTTCTGCCTCATACTATAAACGATACTCCCACATTTTAGCACCAATCCTTACCAGAGCCTTTAATTCGATCCTAACAGGTCAACCTTTTAGACCTGAAACACTCACCTCTATTATAGTAATGATCCCCAAACCACATTCGGACTCGACTTCATGGACAAATTATCGCCCTATATCTCTTCTTAATCTAGACATAAAATTATTAGCAAAGATATTGGCTAGTCGTCTAAATGGCATTATAGGCCAACTAATCCACCGAGACCAAACTGGTTTTATACCAAAACGACAGGCAGGGGATAATATCAGACGCACTCTCTTACTTATTCATGCAGCTAAAGTCAGACGCATACCATCATGTCTCCTATCTTTGGATATCAGAAAGGCATTTGACTCAGTCACTTGGCCTTATATGCAATATATGTTAGGAAAATGGGGATTTGGTAATCATTTCCTTACTTGGATCTCCTCATTATATGACAATCCAAGGGCATACCTTAAATATTCTGGCTATAAATCGGCAATGATAGACATTAGAAGAGGTACTAGACAGGGATGTCCTTTGTCCCCTCTACTTTTTGCCCTTCTGATCGAACCTTTAGCCCAATTAATTAGATCTAACCCAGATATAAAAGGAATTGAATTAGGGGGATATCAACATAAGTTATGCCTCTTTGCAGATGACATCCTTGTCTTTCTATCTCATCCACACATATCAGCCCCTAATCTTCTAAATACCTTAGATAAATTTGCCAAAGTCTCCGGACTCAAAGTTAATCCTATCAAGTCGAATGCGCTTAATATCTCTATGTCGCAAATAGAACTTCAACATTTTCAATCCACCTTACCATTCCACTGGGTCTCCCACCAAATACCATACCTAGGAACACAGCTTACTATCTCTATAAAAGATCTTTTCACTGCTAATTACTTACCCTTACTGAAACAAGCTACTGGTTATTTGAAACAATGGTCTTCTCTCCCAATATCTTGGCTGGGACGAATTAACGCTGTAAAAATGTCTATAGTACCAAAGTTTTTATATTTGTTTAGGGTTCTACCTATCCCACTACCTGCATATTTTTTGAGACTCTTACAAAAAAGAATATTATCATTTATATGGGGGAAAACTAAGCCTCGAATACCAAAAGCTACGCTTTACCTCAACAGACTTAAAGGTGGACAACATGTTATGGCTCCATCCTAGTGATAGATCACATATTACCAATCCCATCACGAAACATTCCCTGTCTGTCTGGGACAAATTTAGTAGATCTTGTAATCTTCAATCTCCTCATAACCCTCTTCTATCTTTCCTTAGAAATCCTGCTTTTTACCCGGCATGGAAATTCCCGAAATCATTTGCGGCTTGGTCCACCTCTAACCTAACTAGACTTCACCAGATATGCAATAAATCCAATATTATTACATTTCCAATGCTTTGTGATACATACGGACTTCCGAGAACTGAAACCTTTCGATATTTACAAATCAAAAATTTTTATACCCCTCTACTTAACAAGGGTTCGATACTTAATCAAATGTCACAATTTGAACGCATCTGTAAGAGCGATCCACATGTAAGAGGGGTGATATCTGGATTATATCAACAATTGAATGCACTCCCGAATGATGTTTTTCCTTCTTATGCAGATAAATGGGCCACGGATATGAATCGAGTAATAGACGCTAATGACTGGTCCAGAATATGGTTAGCCACCAAAAATTCTTCCCCAAATTCCTTAGCCTTGGAAACTAATTATAAAGTTCTTGCGAGATGGTATCTGGTACCAACTAGAATCGCTAAATTCATCCCAACCTACCCGATTAATTGCTTTAGAGGCTGTTCATCCCCAGGTACCCATTTCCACATATGGTGGCAATGCCCGATAGTTCAAGAATTTTGGAAAAATATTTTTGTAATGGCCTCTAAGGCCCTGGAATGTTCGATATCTCCAGACCCAGCTATGGCTTTACTTAACTTAAAACCTGCTGGCCTAAACGGTAAACAATTCCAATTATTCATCCAACTTAGTACAGCAGCGAAACAAACCATTGCAAAAGCCTGGAAGACTCAAACATTGATAATAGCGGAAGCTAAACACAGAATGAATAGAGCTCTTATATATGCTAAAATGACAGCTATAGAGAACAACAATATCAAAAAATTTACAGAAATATGGCAACCATGGGTTAAGCATTATTTTCCGACGGATTTTGACCAGTCATTATTGTCACCTTACTAAGATATAACTGAATATATATTATTTATTTACATGTTTACACACCACTTAAAAACACCACCTGGAGAGTACCCCCTTTATCCTTCTTCCTCTATCCTTTCTTCTTTTTTCTCTTTCTCCCTCTTTTTTCCTGAATTGATACTGACAATACTCTATACATGTGGAAACTGTTGCTTTCTTTGTTACTATCTTCAATAATTAATTGATTATAGTATTTATAAGATATGTTTAAATGTTTAAAATATACATTAGAATGCGAATTGTAACATCTTAACGCTTATATTCATACTCATTTGTTATTGATTATACCGCATGTATGTCTCGAATACATGTTATTGTCTTTCCTTTTTGTTTTGTTTTTTAAAAAACTTAATAAAAATATTGAACGAGAAAAAGACCAAAAATAAAAAAATTATTTTCTACTTTTTGTTAAAAATCCAATAAACTTTAGGCCAAAATGTATTTAGCCACATGTCTTTAGTAAAAAAAAATTCAATAAGCGTATATTTTATTGGTTTGCGCAAAAGTTGTAGCGACTACAAACTAGGGTACATTTTCTGGAATTTACGCAGCTTTTAGTTTATGACTGCCTATCTCAATTCTTGAGGTGCTAAAATGGCAGGGAAGTACAAACACCCCCCCACCCCGCAAATGACCCCATTTTGGAAAGTAGACACCCCAAGGAAATTGCTGAGAGGCATGTTGAGCACATTGAATATTTTATTTTTTTGTCACGAGTGATTGAAAGAAAAAAAAGAAAATTACGTTGTCACTAAATTATATATTGCTCACATATGCCATTGTTATATGTGGAATTACACCCCAAAATACATTCTGCTGCTTCTCCTAAGTATGGGGATACCACATGTGTGAGACTTTTTGGGAGCCTAGCCACATACAGGACCCCAAAAACCAATCACTGCCTTCAGGATTTCTAATGCCCCGTACACACGATTGAAAATTCCGCCAGCAAAAGTCCGATGAGAGCTTTTGGTCGAAAATTTCAGTGTGTATGCTCCATCTGGCTTTTGCTGGCGGAATTCCCGCCAGCAAAATATTGAGAGCATGTTCTCTATCTTTCGGTCGGAAAAAGTTCCGATCCGAAATTCCGATCGTCTGTACAAAATTCCTACGCATGCTCGGGAACAATTCGACGCATGCTCGGAAGCATTGAACTTCATTTTCTCGGCTCCTCGCAGTGTTGTATGTCACCGCGTTCTTGGCGGTCGAAAGTTCACAGAACTTTTGTGTGTATGCAAGCCAAGCTTTAGCGGAATTCTGTCGGAAAAACCAACCAAGTTTTTTCTGATGGAAAATTTGCTCGTGTGGGGGCATTAGGGTGTAAATGTTTGATTTCACTCCTCACTACCTATCACAGTTTCGAAGGCCATAAAATGCCAAGATAGCACAAACCCCCCCCCCCCCCCCAAATGACCCCATTTTGGAAAGTAGACACCCTAAGCTATTTGCTAAGAGGCATGTTGAGCCCATGGAATATTTTATTTTTTGCCACAAGTTGCGGGACAATTTAAAAAAAATGTTTGCACAAAGTCGTCGCGCAGCGGCGAAACAGACTACATACATTTTTAAAAGCCTTTACAGGTTACCATTTTAGATGTGCAGAGGAGGTCTACTGCTAAAATGACTGCCCTCAATCTGACCTTTGCGGTGATGCCTCAGATGCATGGCGTAGCATAAGGGGTTGCAGGGGTCACAATTGCAACCCTGCCCCTAGCTCCAGGGGGCCCCTGCAGCCTCCCTGTCATATTATCATATCCTCCACAAAATCCAGCTCTGATCTGCCCTAGGGCCCCACAGCCACGCTCCAGTACTGGGCTTCTACTTTGTCTTCCACAGTCCACACCCCTCTGTTCCCATTGGCTGGGGAGAAGTTGTGACACATTTCCTGAATGGAGAGGAGCATGAGGTAAGAACAGCCCAGGATGGGGAAGTGTCTGTGCTGTGTCCTGGCAACATGGAATAGTAACCGAGCTCAGCAAGGCAAGAGGAGGAGAGTGCCGTCCTGTAGCCACGATGGGACCCATGTCACTGGTGAGGTATGCTCAGTGTCTCCTAGGCACCAGCTGGGATTCTCTGTACCTCCCCACCCGTGGATGTCTACTTACCCTACTTCCCTGACAACTGGGGTAAAAAAGACACACACCTCCGGGTGGTGACCTTTCCCCAACACCTGCCAACACTGACAGAGAAACCTTCAGAAATTGCTAAAACAAATCCTTTAACAACTCCTCAGGGGGCCCCTGAAGGGCTGCCGGCTCCAGATTTTGTGTCACAGGGCTTTGCCCTCTCAGATCTAAGTTTTTTTTTTTTATCATTTTTATTGTTATCTCAGGGAATGTAAATATCCCCTATGATTGCAATAGTTAGTGACAAAAAAATTGGGGTCTATTAGACCCTAGATCTCTCGTCTGCCCTCCAAAGCATCTAACCACACCAAGATCGGTGTGATAAAATGCTTTGCCAATTTCCCAATGGTGCTGTTTATATCCGGCGAAACCAAAGTCATGAAATGCTCGTAGCTTCCGGTTTCTTAGGCCATAGAGATGATTGGAGCCATTCTGGTCTCTGATCAGCTCTATGGTCAGCTGGCGGAATCACCAGCTGCATTCTCGTTTTCCCTGTTCGAACAGGAGAGCCTCCCACTGCTTTTAAAAGCAGTCTAGAGGCTAATTAGCTGCTAGGATTGCTTTTACATGAAAGCCGACCGTTGGCTGAAAAGAATGATACCAAGATGATATCTAAACCTGCAGGCATCAGTCTGGTATAACCACTCAAAGTCCAGCAACATACCAGTACGTCGCTGGTCCTTGTTGTGCATACATTGTAATGTTCTTTTTTTCATGCAGCCTGTGGGATGAACAAAAAAAAAAAAAAGATTGATCGGTGGGTATGCCCACCATTAGAATACCGCCCTTCATCCCCCACTTCTAATGATGGGCATACATTTTTTTTTTTTTTGTTTTTAACTCTGGTGGTGAAATCACCTCCTACAGTGCTGGAATCACTGATTTACATATCGTGGGAGCAAACGCTGTAGCTGTCAAGATAAATAAACGCGTGCTGCAGCTGAATGGCATACCTGCTAAGCAAATGATGGTTAACAATAAAACAAACATTACAGTATAACATATCATATTATCATATCCTCCACAGCCACGCTCCAGTACTGGGCTTCTACTTCCACAGTCCACACCCCTCTGTTCCCATTGGCTGGGGAGAAGTTGTGACACATTTCCTGAATGGAGAGGAGCATGAGGTAAGAAGCAAATACAATAAAACGGAGAGAAAACAATAGATATAGAACAATAGTGAGCGAACAGTAGAGCAGACAGTAGAGAGCGAACATAAGAGAGAGAACAATAGAGCGAGAGATGAAAAATAAAACCACAACTATTTTTGACTTTTTTTATTTTAGATTTTTGTGTGTGTGTATGTGTGTTTTTTTTTACACTTTTATAAAAACTGTAAAAAAAACTGTAAACTGAAAGCTGCAGATTAGTGTCTCTCAAAATGTGATGGCCATCACATCTTTCGAGACCCTGTGTATGTGTGCCTAGGACTGTGTAGTGCTCTACCCTATGCTAATACTCAACTATTGAGTGGTAGCGTTTGAAACAGTCACTGATATAGAGACCAGGTTGGTCAGGACAGAAGGGACAATAAAAGCAGGTGTCGTGCCTTAATCCACATTTTATGCAGACACAACATATTCTTTGGGGTGTTCTTTGGGTAGGGGTACTAGCGAGGACATATGGAAAATGCCTCTCATGCAGCCGTCTCACTGCATGTCCCCAGCAGAGCCCCTCCTTACATCGGATGTTCCCAGCGGAGCCCCTCCTTACATCAGATATCCCCAGCGGAGCCCCTCCTTACATCAGATGTCCCCAGCAGAGCCTCTCCTTACATCAGCTGTCCCCAGCGGTGCCCCTCCTTACATCAGCTGTCCCCAGCAGTGCCCCTCCTTACATCAGCTGTCCCCAGCGGTGCCCCTCCTTACATCAGCTGTCCCCAGCGGTGCCCCTCCTTACATCAGCTGTCCCCAGTAGAGCCCCCCTTACATCAGATGTCCCCAGCGGTTCCCCTCCTTACATCAGATGTCCCCAGCGGTTCCCCTCCTTACATCAGCTGTCCCCAGCGGTTCCCCTCCTTACATCAGATGTCCCCAGTGCAGCCCCCCCTTACATCAGATGTCCCCAGCAGTGTCCCCCTTACATCAGATGTCCCCAGCGGTGCCCCCCTTACATCTGGTGTCCCAGCGGAGTCCCCCCTTACATGAGATGTCCCCAGTGGTGCCCCCCCCTTACATCAGATGTCCCCAGCGGTGCCCCCCCTTACATCAGATGTCCCCAGCGATGCCCCCCCTTACATCAGGTGTCCCAGCGGAGTCCCCCCTTACATCAGGTGTCCCCAGGGGAGCACCCCTTACATCAGATGTCCCCAGCGGAGCACCCCTTACATCAGATGTCCCCAGTGGTGCCCCCCCTTACATCAGGTGTCCCCAACGGTGCCCCTCTTTACATCAGGTGTCCCCAGTGGAGCCCCCCCTTACATTAGATGTCCCCAGCGGTGCCCCCCCTTACATAAGGTGCCCCTCCTTACATCAGATGTACCCAGCGGTGCCCCTCCCTTACATCAGATGTACCCAGTGGTGCCCCTCCCTTACATCAGGTGTCCCCAGTGGCGTAGAAGCTCAGTTTCTATTGTAGCCACCCAGCCGTGTTCCACTTCTGTTCTTCTTAAAAATGGCGGCTGGCCTGCAGACCTCTAGTTGCGGTCAAAACTTGGGGAAATCTATCTCTCTATCTCCAGAGACTGTCCTGAATGTAGCACACACTGCAGACAACGATATTGGGCCTCCCTGGAATACCACAATGAATCGGACTGTAACACCAGATTGGAGCTCAAGCCTCGCAGTCTCACAAATGACCATCAATGTCCTTACGAACACAACAACCAAGCTCTGGACCCCTGACGAGAGCCACGCTGACGTGTTTATCGTAGTAGTGATCTCGTTCCTCGCCCTCATCATTCTCTCTTTCATGGTGGTGCACCAGTTCTACGTAGACCCCAAAGACGAACACATCCTAAATTACTTAGAATATCGGGCAATCTGGAAAAAAAGGCCTATTAGAGAATTTTGGAATAATCCACCTGGTTTGGTGAACAAGGAAACCATGAACAAGAATTCAGCGTTGGGACCAGCATCTGCACCAGATCAAGCCTCAGCAGAAGCTTCATGCATCACAACAGTTGTTTAGGGACTTTTAAGGGTTTTGTTTTCCCTTATTATTTATTTTTTACTGTTTGCCAATTATAGGTTTTCTAGGTGAACCTGATCCCAAAGAACCAATTGGTGCAACAGAAGTAAATTGGCACAACTTTGGCTGAGGTTATGGGTTGCTTGTTTACCCCTTGGGGGGGTGAGAGCTCTATGAGGGCGAAGGAGCTAGTTTTTTTTTCTGTTTGCATTTTCCATCCTCAAAAAAGTTGTCACCCCCAGGCTGGGAAAGTGCTAAGCGTCTCTCCAGTGCCTCCTAAGCAAACCCCGGCCTAGTTCCAAGTTCTGTAGGTGGTGTACACCATGAATTGGTAGCTCCATTTGGAGAAAGGATACCATTCAATACACAAAATGCCTCAGTTTTAAAAGTAGATGCATACCCTGGCCAACATTTAGTTTGTTAAAACACGGTATATTACAAACAATTACTATGTTTTAATTTTAAATAAAAAGATTGTTTTCACCAAAAAAATAAAAAATAAAAACTTGGGGAAAAAATGATTTCTCTGGACATTTCCCGGAAAACAATAACATTGTGAACAGAGTCTAAATCCCGGGAATGTCCCGGGAACTTTGGGACAGTTGGTAAGTATGCTATGGTGTATATTAAAACACAAAAAAATTACTGTCTGCCGCTAAAGTGTTTGAGTTTGGCTTGAAGAAAAATTGGCAACCCTACTGGGCAGTCAGTAGATGGTAAAACTGCAGCTCAACCATCTGTTTTTACTGCCTGTGTGAAAGAGCTGTAACACACTTCCAGCCCTAGGGTGACAACTGTACCAAGCAATGTTGTCACCTTAGGACAGGAAGCATAACCATACCTCCCAACTGTCCCTGATTTGGATCAATGTCCCTCTTTCCTCCTCATTTATCCCTCATTTTGGTCTGATCTATACAGTTGTATATAAAATTCACTTTTTATCTTTCAAAAAGTGTTTCCCAGTGCTAAACCTTTCATCCAATTTCGAAATTGCTGCATTTGTACATTTTAAAAGCCAATATAAAGGAATAGTAGTGGTAAAAAAAAGCACTTGTGGATTTAATTAACCTTTTTTTGGGGTTAATTCTCCTTTAAGGGGGTGTGGCAGGGGTGTGTCCTATGCCTACATACATTTGCTAGTAGGTGTCCCTCATTCCCATGTCAAAATGTTGGGAGGTATATATAACAACTCTTTTCTCCATACAGGGGACAGTGGTTTGTAATCCACAAAGATAGTACAGACTAAAGCCTCTTACACACTGTCAGATTTTCGGACGACCGTTCTTCCGTTTTTTGTTGCATGCTAGTCTCATGTGGAAAGTGAAGAGGTTACTCACCATATGAATACAACTTACGGAAGTGACGTAATGTGTTGAATAGTTTTGTATGTATTCTTTCATTTCTGAGCATGCGTAGTCTTGCTCTAACGATTTTCTTCGGTGCTAATAAAACGAAAATCGGACGTTGTGTTCACATCCCACAAAAATGTTATAGTTTGCACATCCAGCTTTTGTCGGACGAAAAAACAGGATAGGCTGTCGAAAGCACCGTACCAACGATCCGAAAATCGTCAGATCGTTCGGCGGACAAAATTTTATGTCTGATTTTCGAATCGCGTGTACGGCCTTTAGACTTATAAGCAGCATGAACAGCCATTCCCCCACTTTGGAACAAATAACATAAAACACTTTCAATGGACTATTTAACAGACTAAAAGAAAGCAATTAAGAGAGATTTATTGTTATAGTTTACATACATCAGCCTAATATGGATGTGTCTGCCTACAAGAAACATGGTCTCCGGTAAAATGGCTTCCTTCCATAATAGGAGACATGAGATACAGTTCAGATTTACTGAAAGGAAGTCAACACTTTCCTCTAGTAATAGACGGAGAAAAGCCTGATACCCGTCACGTGATCTTTCTTGAGCAATCAGAAGCTAGCTTATTCAAGAAGGCGTAGGCTTGCCTAGAATTGCACGCTGGATGTGCGGGGAAGGTTAGGAGAGGCCGCCGGTGCTGGGCCTTTCCCGCTAGTCACAGTGCGAGGCACCGACGGACGCTAATGTACACCTCGCTGCGCCGTGCTACTCAGAGGGCTGAGTGACTTAACGTTTGCGGCCAGATAAGCGCGCATACTCAGTGCGGGTGTAGCTGCTTTGCGTTTCGTCATTTCCGGTGGTAACTTGCAAGCAGCTGGTAAGAGTGTGTCCTGTAGGGTGTAATGGGCATAGGTTGTGTGTGGTATGGAGGGGGTTCTATGGAGCACTAGGGCTATGGTCAGTCTGTCTATAGCTCTGTACAGCATGGATATGTACAGGGAGCTCAGAGACCAGCTCTGCAGGAACTCATTACTTGGAATATACATATGGAGAGTGCAGGAGTTCATACAGATATATAGCTTCGTTGTTTGCTTTGCACAGGGAGGGATTTTCTATCCCTGGCAGTGTTTAGCCTCCGGAGGTGAGGGTCACACCTGTGATTTTTAGCATGTTTTCAGGAACGCTCGACAATCGATCTATCATGGCTTCCCCTTACATCAATGTGCTTTCCTGCAGTGTGCTTTTGAAAGAGGTGGCGGTTTTCTGTCGATTTAAGTGATGCTCTGTAGGTATAGGACGCTTGCAATGTGCGCAACAAATACAATCTCCCGGTATGCATCCCATACCCTTGCTTTGTGGTCGTGTTCTGTCAATATTGAACACTCTGTGAACGAGCGGCCTATAGCGACAAAGCAGCGGCTTTTCTATAAATGCGCTATTCGTCAGTGTTTCATATGGACAGAACATCTGTCGCAAAGTGAGTGGAATGCATACTGGAATTTATTTATTTATTTTTTTTATTTTCTTTTTGAGATGCTTCTAAGCGTAAACGTGGCAAAACGGACGTGGGTTACTATCTGTCAAGTTAAATCGTTCAGGAATAACAACATTATTGAGCTAGAGTTTTGTGTTTGGACCCCTTTTTTTCAGTAGTTAAAGCGGGATTCCACCCTAAAGTGGAACTTCCGCTTTTCGGAAGTCCCCACCCCCCCCCGTGTCACATTTGACACCTTTCAGGGGGGAGCGGGGTGCAGATACCTTTCTAAGACAGGTATTTACACCCACTTCCTGGCATAAACTCCCACGCGAGTTTACGCTCCTTCCTGTCCCTGCGCGCTGTCTTTTCCCGGGACACACACATGTGCCGGCAGAAAGTGCTGACAATTCTCATTGCGCAGTAGGGAACCGGGAAGTGAAGCCTCAAAGGCGACTCTTCCTGATTCCCTCACCGAGAATGGTGCCGGCAGCAGCAGAGAGCCGATCGATTGATCGGCCTCTGTTGCTGACATCACTGGAACAGGTAAGTGTCCATTTATTAAACGTCAGCAGCTGCAGTATTTGTAGCTGCTGGCTTTTAAAAAAATGTTTTCAGGTACAGTCCCGCTTTAAGTGCTTAAAACTATTGATTTCTTGTGGCTCCTCGTTTATCGACCTGGTCATTAACCACTTGCCACCAGCCATATAGCAAAATGACGGTGGCAAAGTGGTTGTGTTTATCCTGATCGGACATGATCAGGATAACTGAGCTGGCGTGCATCGTTCAGAGCTGCTCTGACAGAGGCTTCTTGCCACGTAATCAGCTGTGACCAATCACAGCTGATCGTCACGTGAGCCAGGAAGTGCCTGTAAACTGCTTTCCTCGGTTCATGCTGACAGGGAGAGACGATGGGCGGCTGTCTCTGTCGGGGGGAGGGCTGGGTGGTAATCAGCACATTGATTATCAGCACAGCCCCCATGAAAAGGAGCCCATGAGCTGCCATCAAAACGCAGAGGTGATCAAATACCAACAAAAGTATGCTCTATTTGTTGAAAATGCTAAAAATTTATTTTGGGTACAATGTTGCATGACCGCGCAATTGTCATTCACAATACGACAGCACTGAAAGCTGAAAATTGCCCTGGGCAGAAAGGGGGGAAAGTGCCTGGTATTGAAGTGATTAAGTGAGGAGAACCTGTACATGTTTTGTGTTTAACGACGAGTCGCCTCCTCATCCGAAAAAGTGTGAAGCATGGAAAAGCATCAAAAATGCACGAAAAGCACATGCATTAATCAATAGCGCAACTTTACCTATAACTTTATAAAAGATAATGTTCTTTAGCAAAGAACATACATTTCACATTAATAATTTTAGCGTAGTTTTAGCTGCGCTTTTTAGGCGCTAGTTGGGTGCATTTAACCCCTGCTAGCGGCTGAAGAAAGGGTTAAATGCGCCCAAAAAGTGCCCAAGCAGTTTGCAGGTGATTCGGCTGCGGTGCCCATTCATTTCAATAGCCAGGGGCGGTGGAGGATCGGCGTATACAGCGCCCCTAAGATGCTGCTTGCAGGAAAAAGTCCTGCAAGTGCACCACCCCAGTGTGAAAGCACTCGGGCTCACACTGGGGCTGCAGGGGAGGCGTTTTTCAGGCGCTATTTTTATCCCTTTAGTGCCTGAAAAACGCCTCAGTGTGAAAGGGGTCTAAATCATAAAGCAGAAGTAAAAACATACATTGTATAGATTTAAGAAAAAATAAAAATAAATGCGTTCCTGTAATGCTGGAATTCCTAACTGTCACATTTGCTTGTTTCCTCAACTAAACTGTCAAATTCTCAAATGGCTGGTGTCATAACTGATCACATGTGCAGTACTATGGCAGTTGCAGTTCAAACAGAAGGAGCTTCCTTGGCCGTAAAGGATAGGGGTGGTTTAATTCCGCTTTAAGGCCGTCAGCTGATCGCCCTCTACAAATTCGTCAGTGCCTAAAAATGGAGAGCAACTGAGCATGTGCAGAGCAGGGTGAGACCGTGTATTACTGGATTTTATACAGTATAGACTTTTTAATTTTTTTAGTGTTTTTTTCATAGCTATACCCGCAGAAGGGGCCAGCCTGAAGTGATCTAGCAGGGCTTACATTTCTGATTAAAGTTCCACTTTAAGAAGATCTCCCTGCACTTCCCATCTGATAAATAAAGTCTCTTCTTCTTTTTTTTTTTTTTTTTTTTTCTCCATCTTGAACCAAGAGGATTTTATTTTTTTGCCATTTTTGTGTCAATTTGAAATTAGAGGAACTCCAAAATTAGTAAATTCCTGGTTGTCACCAGAACTAGTGTCCCCAGTAGAAGATTTTCCCTCTATTCCGGTTCTAGGGACAACTCCAAAATTTAGAATTTCCTTTTGATCATAGTAAACAGGACAAGGAGAGGGTAAATCTCATTATCGGGGGCGCAGGCAGCAATAATAACTTCACAGGCATTCTAGTCCCTTTCCTCTTTATCCAAAAGTTTTGCCTTTTAGTTAGGCTACTTTCAAAATGAGGTGCTTTGCAGGTGCTATAGTGTTAACAATAGCGGCCCACAGAGCGCCCTGAAAGAGTGCTGCGCTTGCAGGATGGTCAAAAAAGTCCCGCAAGCCGCATCTTAGCAGCGCTAGGGGAGCGGTGTATTCACCGCTCCTAAAGTGCCCCTTCCCATTGAAAACAATAGGGCAGCGCTGCAAAGCGGTGCTTTGCAGGCGGTTTTAACCCTTTTTCGGGCGCTAGCAGTGGTTAAAACCACCCCGATAGCGGCCGAATAGCGCCGCTAAAAATAACGCCGCTTTACCGCCGGCGCCTGCCCGCCCCAGTGTGTAAGTAGCTTTATAATTTAGGGAAATCTCATAAGCTCATCACACTATATAATCTGTTTTTACAGTCTCCTTTTTTTAGGTCTACCAATAATTAGGTAGCACAAGAGCCTCCTGCCTGATTGGCTAGATCAGATGGGTGTTCATATGGTTTTGGTAAAGTTGATTGTACAGTCGGCACTGATAGGGGAGGGAGAACACAGTGATTATCGTATGAAAATTCCGACACGTTGATTGTACCAATTTGGGTACATTCAGCCTGTGTATACATGGTTAGAATCTTGGCCGGGAATGGAATCTTCTTTGGCCGGCTTTATCATTCACAGCATGCCTTGAATGTAACTGTTTTGGGAAACTATTAAATTAAGGGATGTAGTTCCACTTTAACCGAACAAGCTGAAGATGGAAGCTGATTGGTTGCCATGCAAAACTGCGCAGGAGGAATTATTTCCTGCTGCTGTAAAACCTGTCCGATCACTTCCACAGCCAGCTGACGGTACCAGCACCCCCCCCCCCCCTCCCCTCTCTGCCCGCCTGCCTCTGCCATGTATTCTATGCTCTTCTGCAGACCTGGGACTTGCTTGCATGGTTAGTGGAACAGAGGAAGACCATTGGCAAGAAAGCTGACTCGTGTCTGAAATACAGTGCATTCACCTAAGAATCTCAGCTCACATCTGTATCTGTTGTGTATTTCATGATCTGTTCTCTTCTCTCCCATATCTTAGTCAGTTGGCGGATGAAGACCGGTTCAAGGATGTGGCATGAAGCTCGTAAACACGAGCGGAAGCTTCGGGGGATGATGGTGGATTATAAAAGGCGGGCGGAACGTCGACGGGAATACTATGAGAAAATTGTAAGTGGTATAATTCCTTTGCTATTATGGCCACAGTTGAAGGCACTGATACTTATTCTTCAAGTTCCAGTATGCTGAATGTGATGTATCCTGTTTTGTAGATTTATGAAGTGTACACAAAGGAGGGCTCATTAACATGGGCACTCAGCCGCATGAAGCGGCCAGAGCCATTTGTTTCCTTTTTTCAATTCCTGTTTTCAATACCGCTTTCAAACCAACCATAGAAAGTGAATAGGTACGCATTAGCTATACAGACTCGCCTGCCTACCTGTCAAACTCTGCTCTGGGGGTGAGTCCGTACAGCCGATGCGTACCTATTCACTTTCTATGGACTGCCTGCACACAGCTAAGCAGTAAGGGAAATAAGCGGTAAATAAACAGCTCTGGCTGCTGCATGAGGTAGAGTTCCCATGTGGATGCGACATTGGTGCAGAAAATTTAACAGTATGGCATACTTTACTAAAAAAGGAACCTGTCATCATGGATAAATAGTAAATTTAAAAACTTTTAAAGACAGCCTGTAGTAAAACAAATATGTAAGCTACCATTGCCGACCTTCCTTTTGTGTGTGTGTGTGTCATGCTGTGACTGGCGGCTCCCGCCAGTCACAGAGCCAGAGTTCACGGCCCCGGAAGGAAGAGGGGTGAAGATGGAAGCTCCCTGCTCGTGGGGACAACGTCGACAGCGCAGGCTTCTGTGTCAGGTAAGTGACACATAATGGGCTACTATGCGATGCATAGCGGCCCATTATGCTTTACCTTTTTAGGGAAATAAAGAGGAAGTAAAACCCACCAGGGTTTACTTCCTCTTTAAGCTTGCCATACATAGATTGAAATTTGGCTGGTTAGGCAGGGACTGCACGAATTTAGATCCATGTATGGGCACCCTGGTTGACTATCGATCAGCCTGTTGGATTTCAACAGGATCTGTAGGTGCAACCAATGCTTCTTAAGGTTCATTTAACTATACATACACCAGCTGTTGATGAGGATGCCTGTGAATCTCCTGCACCATCTCCTAAGTCCACCTATCTGTCATTCTACATGATGCCTTTCCAACATTGAAACGCTGCACATCATAAACTCTGCATATTTTGTGGAATTACTCTAATGCTGCGTACACACGAGCGGATTTTCCATCTGAAAAAACTTGGATGTTTTTTCAACGGAATTCTGCTCAAGCTTGGCTTGCATACACACGGTCACAAAGTTCTCTTGACTTTCAACCGTCAAGAACGCAGTAACGTACAACACTACGAAGACCCGAGAAAATTAAGTTGAATGCTTCAGAGCATGCGTCAAATTGTTTCCGAGCATGCATAGGAATTTTGCGCGTTGGAATTGGTACAGACTATCGGAATTTCCGATCGAAAAATTGAGAAACTGCTCTCAATCTTTTGCTGGCGGAATTTCTAATCGTATGTACGGGGCATTAGGTTCTACTATCATCTCAACACCTCTGACAAAAAGGGATTGAAGCCAAGGGTGACCATATGGGGTAGTTTTATCAGGTCAGCAATGGCAGCTTCTGTATGTCTTAGTTCAGATTTCCATTAACTTTGCAAACTCCATGGCTGTGGTGTAAAGTTATTGAATGATTCACTCTGAGCAAAGAGTCCAAACTGTCAGTCACTAGCTCTCTGCTCTGCCCCTACAGCGCTCACTGGAATGCTGGGGTGTGAAGGGGCTGGCCAGGTGCCAGTTCAGACTGCTGGGTGGACCTCGACCACATGCTGGGTAAAAAGGGGTCACAGGAGTGCAGAACGAACAGCACTCTGGTGATCCATAGGAGACGTACAGCCAAAAAAGCTTTGTTTATACTTCAAGATGTAGAAGAAGTAATGCGCATAGTTAATTCTCAGGTTTGAATGGAACCTGTGAGAGTAGAATTATACAAGCTGCCATTAATGTGATAAAGGTGCAGACTGTGGCCCTGTTGTGCTTTCCAGCACATCACTGATCTGA
This sequence comes from Lithobates sylvaticus, assembly GCA_028564925.1. Lineage (NCBI taxonomy): Eukaryota > Metazoa > Chordata > Amphibia > Anura > Ranidae > Lithobates > Lithobates sylvaticus. The sequence goes on along the minus strand of CM053033.1, from coordinate 181,796,884 downwards.
AGCCAATATGCAGTCTGGCTTTGTGTCAATACTTTGAGCATCTATCCCAAAATTAAAACTTTGTGTCTTTTATACTATGGGGTTGATTTACTAAAACTGGAGAGTGATAAAACTGGTGCAGCTCTGCATAGAAACCAATACGCTTCCAGGATTAATTTTTTTTTTTTTTTTTGGATAAAGCTTAATTAAACAAGCTTAAAGAGGTGTGCCCACTAAAAAAAAAATTAAGTCAGCCGCTACAAATACTGCAGCGGCTGACTTTTAATAATAGGACACTTACCTGTCCCAGGGTCCAGCGTTGCGGGGGAACAAAGCCCCCCCCCCCCCCTCGTTCCCCCGCTTCGCTCGCAGCGCTGGCATTCTTACTGTGGGCACCTGGCTGTGGCTGCACAGCCGAGCACCCACTGCGCATGCGCGAGCGGCGCCGTGATACCACGCTCAGTCATCTGGGACACGTGACAGGTCCCAGATGACTGTGTGGCGCCGAGGGGAAGTGATGTCAGTGCCCGGGCACTGAAGGTGGCAGACTACGAGGGACCCCCTAGCAACAGGCATTTAGAGGTGAGTAAAACTATTTTTTTATTTTATTTTTTTTAAGCACTTTTTTTTGGTGGCAACACCACTTTAGTTTGGAAGCGGATATGCTACCATGCACAGCTACACCAGATTTTGCACTCTTCAGTTTTAGTAAATATACCCCTAAGTTTCTGTGCTAGTTTTTATTTTTTTTTTTATTTTTTTTATTAAAATTGGAGCTTTTAGTACAGTATGCACATTTTTAAAGGGTCATTATTAGTGTGTTGGCTATAAAAACAATGTAATTCTTCTCTCCCACAGAAAAAGGATCCTGCTCAATTCCTTCAAGTACATGGGAGATCATGTAAGATCCATCTGGATTCTGCTGTGGCTTTGGCAGCAGAGAGCCCTGTTAACATGTGAGCATTTTTACAGCAAAGGGCCTAGTTTTCAAAACACACTTTAGACAAAATGACAGCCTTTCAATTTTAAATATTTTTACTTTTTAAGGATGCCATGGCAAGGCGATCCCAATAACATGATTGACCGCTTTGATGTCAGAGCCCACCTTGACTACATTCCAGAATATAAACCCCCTCTCCTTACAACAATGTGAGTATCCAGTTTTGTAATTTGCACAGTGCAAGGTTAATGGTTTAAAGTTTTAGATGTAACCCCTCGTTTCTTTAGCCCGCAACCTGTACATAGCTCCGTCTCTTCTGCCCACTCTATTACTGCACTTATTACCTCTTGCTCATTCTAAGCCCACACAGTGTCACCACTTCCACTCCACTATGGCTTCTGCCCTCCTATAAATCTCACTCCCACCTTACCACCCTCACCCTTCTACTACTAATATCTGGGGACATCACTCCCAACCTCGGCCCTCCTACACCCAATTCGCACTCCCAAAATTGTCTACCTACCTCCTCCAACAGCAATCGTAACTTTTTCATCCCAATTCCCCTGATTTCACACAAGTTGCCCACCACCCCCCCCCCCCCTTGTGTGCCCTCTTGAATGCCTTCTCAGTCTTCAACAAAATGGCTTCTGTCTACCTTTTCCTCTCCAACTCCCTTAATCTATCTGCTATTACCAAAACCTGGCTCCAGGAATTCGACACTACCTCTCCAGTTGCCCTGTCCCACAGTGGCCTTCTCTCGACTCGCTCCCCCAGACCCAGTGGACAAAAAGGAGGTGGCGTCGGTCTTCTCTCCCCACAATGCATCTTCCAGGTTCTTCCCACACCTCCCTCCTTTTTCCCTCTGCTCTTTTTCGAAGTGCACTGCATATTCGTCTTTTCTCTCCAGTTTGTCTGAGGGTCGCAGTCATTTATCGGCCTGCGCGACCAGTGTCATGCTTTCTGGATGACTTCTCTGCATGGCTACCCTATTTTCGCTCTGAAGTACCTGCCATCATCCTAGGTGACTTTAACATTCCAATCAATGTTAATACTGCAACCACTTCTCAACCTAACCTCCTCTTTTTTAACCTAACACAATGGACACAAACCACCACTCACTCCAAAGGCAACACTGTCGACCTCGTATTCTCCCATCGCTGCACTCCCTTCAACCTCTGTAACACCCCCTTTCCTCTCTCTGATCTCAACCTTATCCATTTCACACTCTCCTGCCTTCCATGCTGCCAACCTGCAAACCACTACCCACAGAAACCTTCGCAACCTCAACCCTTCCCTTCTTCTTTTTGCTACTGATGGCCTTCAGGACAACATCGCACCCTTGTCCTGCCCAGACCGAACTACTTCCATCTACAACATGCGGTCATCCTCCCTCCCTAGACTCACTTGCCCCTCTTTCTACACATAGAACCAGGCCTCATCTGCCACAACCCTGGCAAACTGACACCAGAAGTCTCAAGAGACGCAGCCGTGCTCTTGAGCGAGCGTAAATCTAAATCCCTGCAAGACTTTACCATCTGCATATCTGCCCTTCTCAAATACAACTCCGGCCTCCACACTGCTAAACAAACCTACTAAAATACTCTCATCAAAACCTTGTGAACTCTTTTCTACCCTTTAATTCCTTACTTCACCCACCAACTTACCACTCGAGATTGCCAACCATTTCAGAAGCAGAATCGACACAATTCGCGAGGAGATATTCAACTTCCTCCCCTACAACACATCAGGTCCACACTCAATACTCTCCTCCTTCTGCCCAGTTACCACCGATTAAGTTGACAAACTCCTCCATGGCCCACCTAACCACAATTACTGCGACCACCTTCCCGCTCTATTCTAAACTCCCTAACCCACATCTTCAACTTCTCCTCCGGCACCTTTCCTTCCCTGCTCAAACATGCACCGGTTACCCCCATACTTAAAAAATAAATAAATATAAAAAAAACCTCACTAGACCCAACCTGTTTGAATAACTTAAGATCCATCTCCCTGCTCCCGTTTTTGCCTCCAAGCTCATCGACTTGTCTGACCGATTGACAACAATCTTCTTGACATACCCCCCCCATAGTCTGGCTTCCGCCCACAACATTCCACTGAAACTGTCTTACTAAAACTCACCAATGACCTTCTAACTGCTAAAACCAATGGCCATTACTCCATACTCGTACTCTTAGATCTCTCTGCTGCCTTCGACAGTTGACCTCCTGCTCGGCAAGCTACACTCCCTTGGCATCTGTGATTCTGCTTTATCCTGGTTTTCCTCCTACCTATCTCGGCACACTTTCAGTGTCACTTACAACTCCATCTCCTCTTCCTGTTGGGGTACCCCAAGGCTCCGTCCTTGGGCCCCTCCAATTCTCACTCTATACCTTTTCCCAGGGCCAGTTGATGACCTCCCATGGCTTCCAATACTACCTCTACGCTGACACCCAGCTTTATCTCTCCACTCCTCAAACCCCCCCCCAATCTCCTCACGGATATCAAACTTACTGAATGACATATCGGTATGGATGTCGCACCACTTTCTCAAACTCTGTCTTTCTAAAACTGATCTTGTATATATGCAGTGCATGTGGTTGTAGTGTATTTGTTGGCAAAAATGGGGTTAAAACAGCTGGTCAGGTGATGTCGCATCACTTCTCATAGCCTGTCAGTAGCCTCTGAAGCATGATCCAAACGTGGATCATGCTTCAGAGGAAAGGGAGATTTAGACGCATTTCCAAATCTACCCTAAAGAGAGAAGACTTGATTTACACTATATAAAATATTTCCCTTGTATTTCTTCAGCTCCCCTGAGCAAGATGCTGACGACAGAAAATGTAATTATGAGCGATATCGAGGTTTGGTTCAGAATGACTTTGCTGGAAGTGAGTATCCTTTCTGGGTTTTAGCTTGACTTTGACAACAAGTCAAAAAAAAATAAAGACTTATGCAGTCACACTAAATACAGGAATACTTTTATCATGAATTTAAAGGTACACAAGTCAGGGATGAATATTTTGAATGATCTAACTTCAAAGGTATATAGACAGTATATACCGAGTTGTATTCTGGTATTCATCATCTGCACATAGCTCATCCACCTCTTCTGAGCTTGAACCTGTAAAAATGTAATAGGTTGTTTTTATTGTTCATGCCCTGTCCACACTGTGAGCCCATTGCAGTCTTTTTCCCCTTGGGCATGGTATTGATGTTTCTAAGCAGAGGGGTATTATGATAGGAATGACCACATTCTTATGATTTCAGTGCAGCGATTTTTGAAGTGGAGTTGCTCGGGTGAACACTCACAGGGTTTCTGGTGAGAGCGCCAGTTATTTTTCTGTACTTGCAGCATACGTGTGTATATACGTTGCGATTTGCAAGTAGATTACCAGGATTATGGCTGAAGCCATCAACCATTACCCCAGTATCTTTTATTTATTTTTTCCCCTGGCTTTCTCAAGAAAGCGATCTGAGTGGCTCATAAGCCACCAGATCGCTTTGAAAAGCAGAGGAAGGGGATGTCCGCTGCTCACCAGTGTTTCTTGGGCTTGCCATGTCCACTGGCTTGTCCGAGAAACGATTAGATGGTGCGGCCGGCTGGGTCACAGAAGCAGCGAGAGACTATTTTGTCCGATTGCCTCTGTGGCCTTGGAGGACCAGAGCGATGTCATGGCGTCTCTTCCGGTAAGTAAACTATTTTTTATCTTTTGCTTTTAAAGGTAAAAGAAAGTTGGGGTCTTTTTGACGTTGCCTATGGAGATTTTTTAAGTACTGTAGCTTGCCGCCATTCCACAAGAGTTTTGGGTATCTATTTACTCCTGCGTAACATCTTTTACATTTTACAAAAAAATTGGGGTATAAATTTGTGTTTATTTCGTTAAATATATTTTTGTTTTTTAATAATAATTATTATTTATTTATTTTTTTAAATGAGTTTGAAAAACCGCTGTGCAAATACCATGTGACATAAAAAATTACAGCCATAGTTATTTTATTCCCTAGGGTCTCTGCTGTAAGAAAATGATATAATATTTGGGGGTTCTAAGTAATTTTCTAGCAAAAAATACTGATTTACACTTTTAAACAAGTGCCAGAAAAGGCCTGGTCTTCCACATAGTTGGAGACAAAACATAAGGAACTGTACATGTATTTTGGAGATCAACTGCAAATGTTTTTGTTCCCTAGATATACACTTTTAAGGCAGGATTAGCAGGTATAGGTAAAACATGTAACAGTAATTGTCTGAATAGGTTACGTGTAGTATACAAAAACCTTGCTCCAGAATATGTGCAGATGGCACTAATACAGATACTTAAATGCTTTGCAGTATAATCATTTTTTTTTTTCTTATTTTGTAGTTTCTGAAGAGCAGTGCTTATACCAGATCTATATTGATGAGCTTTATGGTGGTCTGCAGAGACCTGGAGAAGATGAGAAGAAAAAGTAAGTTCTTGTTTGAAACCTTCAGTTTACAACCCTGGCTAAAACTGGAGTTGTGGTACAGATAATATCAAAACAAAGATAATGTTTAGTCTTAAAAGGTGTTCTGTAGCATAAAACTATCACTCTTTTCTCTAGTCGCTTTGCATTTCTGTGATGTTAATGAAAAAAATGCATCTATTACTGTGATTAGGGACAACATGGGATTGTCGTATAAAGAGTGTCACAGTAAACCTCTTATCAATTTGTTTGCAGGCTAGCAGAGAAGAAGGCCACAATTGGCTATACATATGAAGACAGCACTGTTGCTGAATTGGGGGAATCTCCTGATAAACTGGATGATGAGGATTCTGATGATGAGAGCAAATCTGATGAAGATGAAGTAATCCCTGACATAGGTTTGTTTGTTGCAGACTTAGGAGAAAAATGCACACAACTCATGTATTTTCTCTTGATAATTAAAGGGTTACTTGCTAGACACAGACCTATTTCAAAATGTATCTAGCCATCTAGAGCAAGGGCATGTTAGAGCCTTATTTATTGCTGTTGCTTCAGAAAAGATTTCTGTTTTTTTTATATTGTCAGTCAGTGAAGAAGAAAGACTGACAAGCAGGGGCACATATAGTAATAAAAAATGTGATTAAAGTTTATCTTCTCCCATGCTACTGGAGGAGAATTTGATTGTATTAGGCTGGGTTCACACTGATGCGAATTGGATGTGGATTTCCCCCGCATCCAATTTGCATGACGGGAATCACACAGCTCGGGGGGGGGGGGGCCTTTGCGGAGCACACTGGAAAAGGGTCCTATGCATTCTTGGCTCAGTTTCTTGTCCAAATTTTTTGCCTGAATTCAGACCTGATTCACACCTTAAACAGAGAACTGGGACCCACCGGACCCCCTGCTGTGCCCCGCGGCTGCAGCTAGTGGGGGACCCAGCCTCAGTGTTTGTTTGTATTCACTGTCCTGGTGAGAGCAAATATTCCCAACAGTACCACAATTGGCAGTAAAAACCTGGCAGAGGTTGTAATCACCCCGTCCACTCTCTGGAAGTGCAAAGGTTTTGGCTGCAGTTCCATATTGCCGTCTTATAGTTTATCTGTTCATATTTGCTGTGTTGGTGAGATTGTCTTTCTCTTCATATATATTGCAGGACTCACTTTATGTATTTTTTTCAGATGTGGAGGTGGATGTGGATGAGGTCACAGAAGAACAGGTTGCTGATCTGAACAGGCAAGCAACAACTTATGGAATGGCTGAAGGGGATTTTGTACGGTAAGTAACAGTGCAGTTTTCTGGAAGGCGTGTTAGAATCACAAAATTCACTGAACATAGTAGTAAAAATCGTTTTAGGTAAACTGCACATAGGGTTTTTTTCTATTCTTCTTTTTTTTTTTTTTTATTGCTGTGTTTTGTAGTGGTTTGCCTAGAGTGCAGCTTTATTCATAAACCCATGGCTTGTTTTTTTTTGTCCCAACAATTGTTTGGATTTGGGAATGTGGTGATATCTACAAGGGAGTTCTGTCTGGTGCGTGACAGCTGCCATCAATGACTTTTTTAAATGGGTAGGCTCTGGGGTGGTCATCTTGGTTTTACTGCTAATTTAGTCAATAAATGAGAATATCTGACTCATCCAAATTGATGTCATGAAGTCAAGTAAGAATGAGTATGTTATTCCTATAGCCTGCAATTCTATATATTTTAGCTTCCTTTTTTCTTGAATATTACTGACTTGCAATCCCTTTTTTAGACCTCTCTAATTCCAAACGTGAAGGTAAGAAGGTGTAATCGGAATCTGTTTATTGTATTTTGTAGAATGCTACGTAAGGACAAAGAGGAATCCGAAGCAATAAAACATGCCAAGGCACTGGAAGAAGAGAAGGCAATGTATTCTGTAAGGATCTGCACCATTATAACAGCTCGACGTGACATGGTTCATTGCAGCAGACTGATATCCTCAGCTAGTAACTTGCTTATCTCTGCCTTGGTTTCCCCCAACAGATTTTTTTTTTTTTTTTTACTGTCTACAGACCTCTTTTGTTTTGTTAGGATTGGTCTCATACAGCGGTAACGTTTTTATATATGTACTTTCAGGGACGCCGTTCCCGTCGCCAGAGGAGAGAGTTCAGAGAAAAACGATTAAAAGGAAGAAAGATTAGTCCACCAAGGTATGGATGATCAACCTAGATTCACTGAAACTTGTCATTCATTGGCAGATATGACAGGCTGTCTGACAGTTTCTACCGATTCAGTAAAAATGTTGTTAAAAAAATAAATAAAAAATCACCAGTGGTCCTGTACTCCAAAATGTGAAGATTTCATATGCTATAGGGACCATCCAGAAATGTGCCTAAGAAGTAGTACTTTGTCTGGATTTCCTTCTGAAAAATAGCGGTGTACCTCCTGGATGTGCTTGTGGCTGAATAGTTGCAGTGTAATATCTCAAGCACTGCTGTCTGACTGCTAGCTCTCAGGAAATTGGAGTGAGATTTGGTGATGTCACTACTGCAGTGCTCACTCTTCAGCTAGAGGCTCAGATATGAGGGAGGAAAGCAAGGCCATCTACCAAGATGGGTGCCTCCACACACAGGGCATGCGGAGTCAGTAATGCTGGAATAAAGATGAGCTGCGTAGCTAGTGTAGAAAAAAGAATGGGTACCTGGTGTCAGAAACCATGAATCAGACTGAGACAGATGTACAGTTAAATCTCACTTGTTTAGAGGAGTTCCACCCACAAATGGAACTTCCGCTTTAAGCACTCCTCACCCCCTTACATGCCACATTTGGCATGTCATTTTTTTGGGGGGGAGTGGGGGCTTCATTAGGAGGGGGACTTCCTGTCCCACTTCCTCCTTCCGCCCAGGAACCCGCCTAGGCGTTTCCTCCTTTCGTCTAAGGCGGCTCCTCCCTCTAGACGATCTCCTGGGACATGTGACAGGTCCCAGGAGATCGCCTATCCACTCCGGGAGCGCAGCGCGACTCGCGCATGCGCGGTGCGTGCCCGGTCGCGAAGACGAAAGCTGTCACGGCCAGGTGCCCTGAGTGGCAATGGAGGCGCCGGCGAAGAGGAGGGGGAGAGGAGCGACACCCTGTTTGGCTGCATCGCTGGACCGTGGAACAGGTAAGTGTCTGTTTATTAAAAGTCAGCAACTACACTTTTTGTAGCTGCTGACTTTTAAAAGGCCTGGAACTCCCCTTTAATAATAAAAAAAAAGGTTAACTTCGGCAAACCATAGCCAGAGTTCAGGAAACGGGCGGATAGTCAGACAAGCCAAAATGTCAGGGAGCCCAAGCTGAGTGTAGTAGAACAGCAAGCAGGATCTGGAGCCAGAAGGAATGTCAGCCAAGCAAGTCTTTAACAGGAACACAGGAGAGCATCTCTAGAGATGTGGCGAAGGCAGAATTCTGGGCTGGACGGCTTAAGTAGACAGAACTGACGAGCAGGATATCATCAACAGGTGAGTCACTGTGGATAGAAAGGAGCTGGTAATTAGCCAACAGCTGAGCGGCCAGCTCAGAGAAGGAAGGGCTGAGCCCAGGCCTGACACCTGGTTGTGTGGTTTATTTTTTATTTTTTTGTTTTTAAATGTGCAATTGGCAGCATGGTGCTTTTTTAAATTATCCCTCTGTGTATCTCCCACAATACCTTTTTTTGATCATGCCAGGTCCTGACACCCCCCTCCGAGTGAAGACTTCGATTTATGTCTGCTGAGCCTGAGAGATCGTTGACAGTGCATGTCTGAGTCATCCGTAGCTCGGTCCTTTTGTGCCCGTCTTCATCTCTCCCTTCCTCCCCCCTGTCAACATGTAGTCTGTAGTGAGATGAACGATCGCCTACACTTCCAGCCCCGTCCTTCTCTCACAATACTAATGATCACAATTCTGCAAAAATGAAAGTAGCTTTCAATCAGCAGTAACTCCTCCCCGCCCACAAAAATTTGTTTTACAGGAATCAAATTTTTGTTTGTACATGATATCATTTGTCCACTGTCTGCAGTGTTTCTGGTGCATTTACAAACAAATTTTTGATTTACTGTTTTTGTTTGTCATGTGACTGGCGTGGTGCCAATCGGCGCTGCACGGCCACATGGTGGAGGATTACAAATCCCTCTTCTGACGTATCGTGCATACGTCAGAAGGAATCTGTGTCCCTCCTACATGGCTCCCTCGGCAAGGAACAAGCGAGAATATAGGACACGTGACCATGCTAGAAACGGGTACCATGCTCAAAAAAGGTATTTAGACAAAAATAAGAAAGACGCAGCAATACTTGGGGAACTATGTACTGTTTGCATGATTAATTTGGGGCAATTGGGTTAACAACCACTAAGCATAGGTGGTGGTGAGACCAATATTCTGCTATCTTCCTCCACAGGTCCTCAAAGGTAAGAATAAACCACAAACTGCAAGATCATAGTGCAACCCATTTATTAAAGTAAATCCACAAGATGTATAAAATACCCACTCGCAAATGATCGTGCCAAAGCTGGCACTAGCAGGATCCAGCAATGTGCTATCTGTGTCATCGTCCACCCCACCATCAAGATGGCGGCTAGGCCACCACCTGAACCTCATGAACCGCACATGTCAGACGTACCGTGTCCCCGCCTCATCACGTTTTGCTGCACAGTGTCATCGGGAAGTCTTGAGGAGAAAATGATGAAAGAACTTCCCAGATCTGCAAAATTAAATGTGTTGGCCGCCAGCATGCTTTCTAACTAATTTTTTGTTTTTAGGAGTTTTTTTTTTTTTTTTTTTTTTGTTCTATTAATAACATTGCTCCTAGGTATTACAACAGTCAACATATATTTTGAGCTTAATGTGTTCAGATATTAACTACTACTTCTCTTTTATTGCCCTACGCTACAGTTACGCCCGGCGAGACAGTCCAACATATGATCCCTATAGAAGGTAAAGGGGGTGAACTACATACTTGATGGCATAGAAATTAATTCGGGTTTGGCGATTTGTGTTTGAACATGTCCCTCGTTTTATTTTTTTCAGGTCCCAGTCAGAGTCTTCCTCTGGTTCACGTTCTCATACACCAAGCCCCGGAAAGGAGGAAGCCATCACTTTTATAACCAGCTTTGGGGGTAGTGAAGATGAGTCAGCATCTGGTCATGCAACCCAAACTCCTGCAGGAACTGGCAGCAAAAGGCCCCCACATACACAGGCCTCTGGGACTTCTTCAGGTCGTAAAGAGGCCTCCCGGTCGGTAACTTTAGATTCTCCCCAGCCGTATGTCGTGTGGGTCGGCCTTTACGGGGGAGGGCGGGAGGCCCAGAATCTTCTGCCTTAGAAGGGCCGGAACTCCCCAACCGGTAATTGGAATGGGGCAGTACTTCTTGTATGCGGCCCTGCTGTTTCAATCATTTTCAATTTTACTAAAGTTTATTGAAAAGTATTTATCGATCTAAGTTCTTGTGACACAATTTAAAACATAGATGGATAATGCTATGTCCTTCAAAATCTGATTTAACTTATTGAAGAACAACTGCTGAGAGCAACCCTGTCAGGTTAAAAAAATAAAAAGCCAAATCAAAGGCTCATAAAGAGCTTTTATACTCTGGTGACCTCTGTCTGCTACCTTCCCTCTGTTCCATTGCTGCAGCCCTCTGTAAGGGTCTTTGGCAGGTTATACGTTGGGGAGTTTTGGATGCCTGTGTCTCCTGCTGCGGGTTTTGGCTTCATGCTTTAACCCTTACGTCATTACTTTGTCCTTTTAATGACATAGGGGCCAGAGGAAGGAAAGACAACATTCTGCATACAGTAGTGTCAACTGCCAAAGGGGCCACAGGAGAGGCTGTTCAATAGCTTTTCTCTTCCAGGAACCTTTTTGGTGTTTTTTTTTTTTTTTTTTTATATTTTTTCATACATCGTGGGACAGAGTCAGGCTAATATTACCTGCTGGGTTATACTTCATCATTAGGTGAATGGACACTGGTAGACTAAAGGTCTTCAGACCGGAAGTGATCCCCTATTTAACCCCTCCCATACAGGAAGTACTTAAGTTTTTTTTTTTTTTTTTTTTTTTTTTTTTTTTTTTTTTTTTTTTTTTTAAATCAGTGTCTGCAAGGTGAATAGCATGGTTTGTTTGAGCTTTCTGAGCTCCAGGTCTCTAGTCCCACAAACGGTTCCAAAATGAATCAAGGGATTGACCGATCTGATCCATTTGACACTGGCTTTTATGCTTAGATAAATGGTACCCGAGCCTCGTAAAAAAGACTCAAGATCCTGCAAGGTTTTGCCAGTAATGTGGCCTCTGGGCGCTGGACCCTGCAGAGTGGAAATCCTGGACACTGCAGCGCTAAGGCATTTCCTGCAGGGTGCTGTACAGGTCCAAGGGAGTGGACCCTAAACATGTAAGGGGACCCAGTCCTTGAAGGTCCAAGTGACAGGAACCCACTGTGAATGGTGAAGATTCGTTTCTAAGTGGCCCTGGACAGGTAAGTGAAACCCCTTTTTATTTTATTATTGTGGGGTGTCCCAGTGATTGTAACAATCAGTCAGGCTATCTAATGGCTGAACACCTGTGTGTTGCGGTGACTATACGGGGGCGTTCTGGGCTAGCTGTGGGTGTTTGCAAAGTGTGTATTTATTTTTGCTTGTCTGGCTGTTTTTTACCTGTATGATGGTGTACGACAGTGCGCCATTTCGCCGTGGCGCACGTGCGTTCGCAAGAGTGCAGCTGGGCTCAGCAGTTTGGCGGCCATGGCGCACGCGGCTTCGCCGCCCATGCGCCGTAGCCTTTATCTGGGCGCACAAAGATTTGCGTCGTACACTAATAGTCATGCCCGTTCGGGACTGTGCGTACGCATAGAACATTCTGGCGCACACCCAGTTTATTTAAGCTGTGTAGGCCAAGCATGTGTTTCCAGAAGGCAGCTGTAGGACACAGAGCAGGCTCTGAACAGATACTTGTAGTGGTTCATTTTTCCTTACCCGGGTCACGTGAGTCACTAGGTGTTGCTTGGCAGGCTAAAGGTGCTTAGCAGGATTGTTGCATAGGGGCTTGGTGATCCCTAATATAGGGTCTCTCTTCTGAGGTGTTTTAATAAACACCCAAGTACTCTTTGTTTGCGGCTATTTAATGTCTTCCAAAAAGGAGTGGCACTAACACCACAGGGAAGGGCACACCTATGTCATCAGTAGTTCCTGATGAACCTAGTCGTATCCCTAGTGTTGTATTCCGTGAAGGACCAGAGGCTTCCGGGCAATCTGAGCCGCTGCGCATATCTGGTATTGTGCCTGCAGTCAACGCTGCTGCTTCACCCTTTTATCGCTAAGGATGAACTGTCCTCAGCCCTAGCTGGATTGCCAGCATGATTGCCTCCATCCCGCTGGGTGTCAGGAAGCGTGACAGATCCCACCCCCCCCCCCCCCCTCCCCTCCCCGGAGTCTCCCTAGTCTGGAGCAGGAATGGGTTGAGGATAGGGAAGGGCTTAAAGCTCAGGATTTGGAGTGCCCGGGAGATGAGTCTGCTTCCGAGCAATCTGGACATGAAGATATCCAGTCGGTCTTCCTCTGTCGCAGAGGCTTTTGATCCTGACTCTGACTGAAATGGTTCGTTCTGCCTTGGTGACTGAGCCCCCCCTCCCCCCCCCCCCCCCCCCCCCCCCCAGTTCTCTTTGGGATCTCTGAGTCCTTTTTAGGTCACACTTTCCCGCTACACCCCCTGTTGGAACAGGCGTTGTATGCTTATTGGGAACATCCTGACAAAACTTTTTTGCCTCCCTAAAAGGTTTTCCCTTTTTTTTATATCCCATGGATAAAAAGTTTGTTAAAAAATGGAGCATGCCAGCCGTAGATGCAGCAGTCTTTTCCTTAAACAAGAACTTAACCGGTAGATAACGCACAGGGCTTGAAAGACCCTGTTGACAAGAAATTGAATTTGTTGTTAAAGGCTTCCTTTTTTCTTTGGCCAGTTAAGCTATTCAGCCAGCTGTTGCAGCAATTTGTAGTTGCCAGTCCGTAAAGGATCAGGTCAAATGGCCTGATGGGCCTAACCAGGACGATCTGCCTGAAAGTAAGACAGATATTCCTTGAGAGCTGTGTTGTTGATGCTTTAAAGGAGTCACAGCAGGTTTCTCGTCTGGCTCTCTTGTCTGTACATATGCGCAGACTTTTATGGATTAAGACTTGGTCAGCCAAGCTTCCTTGTAAAAAGTTATTGGCAGGTTTCCAGTTTCACGAAGAACATTTATTCGGTGATCACTTGGACAATTGTATACAAAAGATCTCCGGAGGGAAGAGTTCCCTACTATCCGTGAAGAAAAGCATCAGACGTCCCTCGTTTTAAAAACCCAGGGACTGCTTCCTTAAATGTCTCATCGTCAGGGCGGTTCCGCTGCCAACAGGGAGCTAGGGCCAGGGGCAGAAAAGGTCCAAAATTCTTCTAAACCCAGCACCAAGCCCTCCTTTTGAGGGGACGCCCCCACTCTATTGGGTGGGGGGAGGCTGCTGCACTTTGCGGACATTTTGGTAAACAACAATTCAGGATGAGTGTCACTTCAATTATATCTCGCGGTTATGGGGGGGGTTCCTCCTCAGAGGTTTTTAAGATCCAGCGTTCCCTCTGATCCGCTAAACTTATTGCTTCAGGCACTACATCATCCAGTGCATCAAGAAGTTATTGTAGAGGTTCCTGTATTCGAAAGGGGCAAAGGGTTTTACTCAAACCTGTTTACGGTTCCGAAACCAAACAGGGACACAAGGCCAATTTTGGACCTAAGGTTCCTGAACAAGTATCTATTGATACAGTCCTTTTGGATGGAGTCTGTCTGCTCAGTAGTAACCTCACTCCAGAGGGGAGACTTTTTAGCCTCCATCGATATAAAGGACTTACACATACCTATCCTTCAGCCTCATCAGAGGTTCCTATATTTTTGCAGTAGAGAAACAACATTTTTTTTTTTAGTTTGTGGCTCTACCCTTCGGGCTTGCTACAGCTCCACGGGTGTTCACAACGGTCCTAGCACCAGTATTGGGTCTTTTAAGGGCCCAAGGGATCATGGTGCTCAGGTATCTGGACAACCTCCTGCTCAGAGATCACTCAGTACAGGCTCTAGAACAGAGCATAATATACACTATATTTGAAAAGCTTAGGCTGGATCATAAATACTGAAAAGTCAGCCTTGAGACCAGCTCAAAGTCTAAGGTATTTAGGTCTGGTCCTAAACCTGGTTCAAGCAAGAGTATTCTTGCCACCCGTAAAAATCTGTGCCCTGAAGGATCAGGTGTGTCAGAATAGGGGCACCAGACAACCTTCCATTCGGCTCTGTATGAGTCTTCTAGGGAGGTTGGTATCCTCCTTCGAGGCAGTGCCCCATGCCCAGTTCCATTCCAGGCCTTTGTTCCAAGTCAACACGATGTCTTGTAGAGGAAGAAAAGCTGTGGATTATCCAATGTGCTTATCTCCTTAAGGAAAAATAAGCCTAAACTGGTGGTTGCAGGATCAGAACATGCAAAAGGGAAAAATCCTTTCTACTGATAACTTGGAGAGTACTGACTAGATGCCAGTCTCTCAGGTTGGGGAGCGACTTTATACGGGCTCACAGCTCATGGAAAATGGTCAGGGACAGAGCAGACCCTGCCCATCAATGTCCTAGTATTACGGGCAGTACATCTGGCCCTACGGTCCTGGACGGTGGAGCTTCAGAACTGCTCTATCGGCGTTCAGTCTGACAATGCCATGGCAGTGGTCTATATAAACCACCAAGGCGGTCCCAGGAGTCGTTCAGCTCTGAAGGAGGTGAACTACATAGTAGCCTGGGCAGAGGGGCATGTGCCAATTATATCAGCAGTCCTGGGAGTAGAGAACTGGAAGGCAGATTATCTCAGCCGCCAGCAGATCTGCCTGGGGGAATGGTCCCTACAACCAGAGGTTTTTCTGTAAATTTGCCAATGTTGGGGATGGCCAGAGATCAACCTACTGGCATCCAGGTTCAACAAGCTATAGGAGTTTGTCTTGAACAAGAGATCCTCTGGCAATTGAAGCAGATGCTCTGAGAGTTCCATGGAGCCAGTACTCCCTGGTTTATGCATTCCCTCTTTCCACATTTGTTGTGCAGGATTCGGAGAGAGGGGGTTCCAGTCATTCTGGTGGCACCAACCTGGCCCCCGGAGATTGTGTGACTGACAATAGACTAGCCATGGACCCTTCCTGATGGCTAACACCTCGGCTAGAAGGGTGTCAGTTGGCCTCCCTTTCATGCAGGGAACCATACTTGATCCTTCACCATGACAGTCGTGTTATGACCTGTTCATCCTTTTTGCCAAAAGTGGCGTCAGCCTTTCATTTAAATCAAGACATTATTTTGCCTTTTTTCTCTCAGCCTCATTCGGCGGAAGAGATGCCTACATTCTTTAAACGTTGTCTGAGCAGTCAAGGTTTATTTGTCTGGATCTGCGGAGATCCGAGGATCAGACTTTTTTTTTTTTTTTTTTTTTTTTTCTTTTTTAAGGGGCAGGCAGCCTCTAAAGCTTCAATTGCCAATTGGGTCCGTCAATTGGTCATTCAGGCCTACAGTCTGAAACTTAAAGCTCCTCCCTTTAGGGTGATGGGTCATTTTACCAGGGGTGTAGGGATCTCCTGGGCTTTTCGCCATCCGGTATCTGTGGCTCAGATTTGTAAGGCTGCTACCTGGTCTTCAGTGCATACGTTCACAAAAGTGGATGTTCGAGCAACCGAGGATTCGGCTTTTGGCTGCAGTGTACTTCCGGCTGCTGTATAAATTCTGATGGCTATTGTTTGGCAGGGTGTCTCCCTCCCCTCAAGGCTATTGCTCTGGGACATCCAGCAGGTAATAAATATTAGCCTGACTGTGTCCCATGATGTATGAAAAAAGAAAATAGGATTTTACAGGCAAGTACAACGTAAAAATCCTATCTTTTGAGTACATCATGGGACACATAGATCCCTCCGCTCTTTTTTGAGGATGAATTGCTTGCTAAAGTACTTCTTATATAGGGGATCACTTCCTGTCTAAAGACCTTTTGTTCTAACAGTGTCCATTCACCTAATGATGAAGTATAACCCAGCAGGTAAGGAATATTAGCCTGTGTCCTATGATGCACTCCAAAAAAAAAAAGGATTTTACAGGCAAGTATGGTGAGGTAAACATTTTTAATTTTTTGTCAATATTGTAACTTTACATAATGTGTGTACAAAATTCCAAAAATTATGAATTTGTGGGTTTTTAATTTTATATTTTGGGGAAAATGGTAAGTACAATCTTTGTCAGGGAATGATTATGGATGATTATCGTTGGCTTAAAGGAAAACTCCCATCTTTTGGGGAAAAAAAAACCCACTGCCAGTGTATCCAGGAGCAGCAGAATTTTGGCAGAAAAAAAAACGCTTGACACACTTAAGCTCTAGGCACATTTATTGTTTGAGCATTAATTAATTTCAATGGCTACAATTATTCTGGCCAATTAAATAAACTCGCTCCCAAGTATTTGACATACCTCAAACGTTGCCAAAACTGCTGCCAGGAGAAAAGGAGTCTAGGAGAGATGGCTAAACTTCCAGTGTGCATGTTGCCTCATTTATTTGTGTCCCACATGAGATATGACATGATTACCTATGGATGTCCAAATTCAGATAGATGGCTATCTTGATTGGTTTTTAAAGACCAACTCTAGCTAAAACTCTTGTTTTAATAAGGGGACGAAGTGACTAAAAATGTTTTTTGTTTGCTGTCTGTGTCCCAGGGAGATTCTGCTTGCTTCCTAGGTTTGTACCCCCCCACATTCAATTTTTTTTTTTTTAATTGAAAGTTTAAACTGTTAGTCGTGACACATACGTTTTTCAGTAGATATGTGAAATGATTAATATATTAAGTTATTAAATGTGACAGAGCATGGATGTAATTTTCTTAAATTTTAACCTTTTCTATTCCGCACTTATGTAATTATGGTAACTTCATAAACTGCTCTAAACCATATAAAACCTACATCTGTCAAAATGTGTAGTGTAAGATTAAACAACATTACAGATTTGTAAAGTTGAAACTTTTTCTATTTTAGTTATCTTTTTTTTTATAAAAAAAAAAAAAAACAGCCTATCCATTAGTCTCCTGTGATCCAGGCTGTTGATATATAGAGATATATATATATATATATATATATATATCTCTATCTGTCTGAGAGAGAGAGACAGAACAGTGAATTTGAAAGGGCAGCATAGTGTTTTGATATACAGGTTGTAACTGACAGCCTAGATTAACCTTCTCTGTGCTGTACGAGAGGCAGGATGGTAATGCCAAATGGAGGACTAACTGGGCCTTGAGGCACAGGCTGGAGCAGAATTTTGTTCATAGATTATGCTGTGGGTTGTATTAATAAAGCTGAATAGTTCATATTTGTCAGTTGGTGCTATAAACACTAGCAAAGGTTTACTTTAAATCCTATATAAGTGAACATAAATGTGCATACTAAGGATAGAAAATATTATATCTTAAATGAATAAAATATACAAATGTGCATCATACAGTTAAAAATAATACAGCCTGTGAAAAATTGATGAACAATAAGTTAAAAAAACATTCGGTGTGAAAAACTCATTCCATAATAAGTCAATCAAGATGGAACTATGGGATAGTGTAAAAACGCCACTCAGAATCGGCTCCATACATCAAATACTGTCCATAAGGAGGAACTCCAGGTTCAAATGGTGACACCACTCCTATAGCACCCAAAGAAAAGTGGCCTGATTAAAAAGCCTCCACCACCGAGAAATACTGCCTCTTACCGGATAGCAAGATCTCCTGTTAGAGAGATCTTAACAGCCTTTGCCTTGTTTCCCCAGCCACGGGTCTCTGAGGGAGGTGGGATGATTTCCACTAGATGCTGGACAAGATTTCTCAATAATAACGAGCAGGTACCATGCAGAGATAAAAGCATAGAGACTCCATAGTGTATCACTCAAGAAAATGTATTAATTGCCCCTGGAAGATGTCATCTGTGACTAAATGGCATAGGGAGGAGCGGCATGCTGACGTCACCACAATACCGCGCTAGACCCGGAAGCAACGGGCAGCAATTACAAGCCGGTCGGCTATTTTATCTACATGCTCTTTTATGACTACATTCCTGTAAGTGTAACCTTTTTATTCTTTAATAAATTTTCTTGAGTGATACACTATGAAGTCTCTATGCTTTTATCTCTGCGTGGTACCTGCTCGTTATTATTGAGAAATCTTGTCCAGCATCTAGTGGAAATCATCCCACCTCCCTCAGAGACCCGTGGCTGGGGAAACAAGCCAAAGGCTGTTAAGATCTCTCTAACAGGAGATCTTGCTATCCGGTAAGAGGCAGTATTTCTCGGTGGTGGAGGCTTTTTATCAGGCCACTTTTCTTTGGGTGCTAAAGGAGTGGTGTCACCATTTGAACCTGGAGGTCCTCCTTATGGACAGTATTTGATGTATGGAGCGGATTCTGAGTGGCGTTTTTAAACTATCCCATTGTTCCATCTTTCTTGATTGACTTATTGTGGAATGAGTTTTTCACACCGAATGTTTTTTAACTTATTGTTCATCAATTTTTCACAGGCTGTATTTTTAACTGTATGATGCACATTTGTATATTTTATTCATTTAAGATATATTTTCTATCCTTAGTATGCACATTTATGTTCACTTATATAGCACTTTACTACTGGTGTGTTAATTCACATCTTGCAGCGCAGTCATTATTTTTTATTTTTCGTTTTTAGTGTGGGTATCTCGCATATATGATTGCAGCAGCTTTAGGGGTTATTTTTTATTTTTTTTTGACATATTTGTTTTTGTCACTTGATCTTCGGACAGCGCAGTAATTTACACTTTATTACTTTAAATCTTAATGGGAATGTTTAGTCCGAGTCTGTAAGCTCTTGACTTACACTGGTAATGCATTTTTATTGTGCTTTTTGTGTTTTGACACATTTGTGTTCTCCCCATTTTCTTCAATTTTCAGACGGAGGGTTTCTTCATCTTCTTCTTCATCGTCTTCCTCCTCAAGATCCAGAACATCTTCCAGGTCTCGGTCCAGCTCCAAATCTCGACGAGACAATCGGAGGCGCAGGTCAAATTCTCGTTCTCGCTCAAGGCGGTATTCTCGCAGTCCTGTAAGACGATACTCAAGTGGAGGAGGGGCAAGAGACAGCAGAAGATATTCCAGATCAAGGTCGCCTGATCGCGATCGACATTATGGAGGAAGGCGTCGCTCCCGGTAAATGGCAAATTGGTTATAATCGTGCAATTGTTTAGTTTGTAGCCTTGCCCATTGTGTTTGATTGTAAATAAGTTTGGGTTCATAAAAAAAATATTGTGATCACTCAGTTCTCAGTCTTTAGATTGCAGAGAGCTGGTGATTGTCAGCCACCATCTCTTTGCACTGCCCCTCCAGTGCTCACTGGAGTGCAGGGCCGTGGAGGGGGTGGGAGAGGCTGAGCCAACTGCCAGTCCAGGCATATGGGTGGATCCCGACCATATTGTTGTGATCTTTTCAGAGCCAGGACCTGCTTTGTGATGACAGCAGGCTTTAGAAAACCCGTCACAGGAGTGCAGAACAAACTGCACTCCTGTGATCCTTTAGAAGTACAGCAAAGGCTTTTTTGGCTATCATTCTCTTTTAAAAAATTAAAATACTAATGCAGATACCACATCAAAGGACTGGTAAACTGGAAAATATTACACTTTTTTATTTTTTATTTCTTTGGATAGGATACAGTGTAAATCTTTGTGCACTTTAATGTCTGACTGTGACTCTTGTGTTTTTAGAAGTCGCTCTCGGTCACCTGACCGTCATGGGCGTGGTGGAAGGAGCAGTGGGCGCCCACATGGAAATAACCAAAGCAGTGTCTCTAGGAGTCCTTCACCAAATCGAGAAAAAGTATCTGGAAAGAAGGTATCCCCAGCTGTTGTGGAGCGATTGAAAAGGTAAGCATTTATTTTCTCATATCACCTCACCTTTAGTTAAACTATATAATACTCTCAGAATGAGGTTTCACTCATAATGGACTGTAGTTTTCTTTTTAAGACCTAGCACAAATTCCAAAAGTTTGGAAGGGATGCTGTGTAAAATCTACAACAAAAAAATGCAATTATTTTCAAATTTCATAAACTCGTTTTTTTGCAATAGATAACATATCAAATATTTAAACTTAAAGTGTATATCCATGTTTAAAAAAAAAAAAAGATACGTTTTGAAATTGATGGCAGCATCACGTGTCAAAAAACTTTTGGATAGGGTAACACAAATCTGGCAAAGTAAATGATAGTAACATGGAAGAACATTTTACATCTAATTGGGTTAAGAGAAGGGTGAAATTAAAAATATATATATTCATACTCCCTTAGGTGCATGCAGCATCGATCCAATGCTGCATTTGTTCCCGCTGCCTTCTACACCGAGACCTGAGCGATCAAAGACTGCTGAGTGCTCAGTTCTCAGGTCTGTTATGGGCAGAGAACGGTGACTACTAGTCATCATTCTGTGCCCTGTCCCTTCAGCGCTCAATTGAACGTCGGACTGTGGAGGGCATGGGAAAAGCATGCTGAAAGTCTAAACCAGCTTCCGGTTAGGTATGACGGGTAGATCCCGACATTGTTGGGAAACCTGCAGCGCTGGGACCTGCTCTTTGAAGTCAGCCAACGGGAATTAATTCTGCTGAATCTAGGTCACAGGAGAGAACAAAGTGCACTCCTGTGATCCACAGGAGATGTATGGCAGATTTTGCGCACTCCAGTTTTACTTAAACAATCTTGGTGTCTCATAAAGTAAAGACGGGCAGCAGTTCACCAATCTGTGGAAAAACTACGCCTAAAAAGTGTTGAACAATTTCAGAATTGTGTTTCTTAATGTAAAATTGCAAAGGCTTTAAATATATCTACAGTACATAATATCGAGATTCTAGTGAAATCTGTATGCAAAGGACAAGGCCTAAATGCAATATCAGATGCCCATGATCTTCTGGCCCTCAGACAGGACTGCATTAAAAGCAAGGCATGGTTCTGTGATGGCCATCACTGCATGGTCTCAGTAATGCTTCCAAAAATCAATGTCTGCACACAGCTCAATGTGCCATCCAAGCATGCAAGATGAAGGCAAAAAAATTATATCTGAACATGATTCAGAAATGGTGCTGTAATTTCTGGGCCAAAGTTCATTTAAAATGATCTGTTGCAAAGTCGAAAACTGTTCTGTTTTTTTATGGCTTCTACCAGACTAAAGGGGAAAGGAACCTTCCAGCTTGTTGTCAGCCCTCAAGTTAAAAACTGCATCTCTGATGGTATGGGGGGTGTATTAGTGCATATAGAAGGGGCAGCTTGCACATCTGGAAAGGCACCATCAATGCTGAAAGATATATATCCAGGTTTTAGAGCAGCATATGCTCCCATCCAGACAATGGGCTTTATTTACTAAAACTGGAGAGTACAAAAACTGGTGTAGCTCTGCATAAAAACCAATAGGCTTGCAGTTTTTTTCGTTAAAGGCAAATTGAACATGTTGACGTTGGAAGCTGATTGACTGCCGTGCAAAGCTGTACCAGATTTTGCACTCTTTAGTTTTAGTAAATCAACACCAATGACTGACTCGGGGGAGGCCTTGTATATTTCAGTAGGACAATGCTAAACCGCATACTGCAATAGCATGGCTTCGTAATTAGAAGAGTCTGGGTGCTTATATGGCCTGCCTGCAGTCCAGACCTTTTAATCCATTAAAAATATTTGGTGCATCTTCAAACAAGACCCAGGTGTGTTGAGCAGTTAGAATCCTATATCATGAATTGGACCACATTCTTCTCCCAAAACTCCCAACTGTTTTCCTTAGTTCCCAGATGTTTACAGAGTGTTAGGGCTCATGAACACTGCATCTCAAAGAAACCGCTCATACAGGCTTTTTGAGCTCTCATTTTCTCTGCCTGGAAACTCCCCTTCCTGTTGGCCAATATGTCCATGCATACTGTGGGGTTGATTTACTAAAGGCAAATCCACTTTGCACTACAAGTGTACTTGGTAGTGCAGTCGCTGTAGATCTGAGGGGAAGATCTAAAATGAGGGGAAGCTCTGCTGATATCATGTACAAGCAAAAATGCTATATTTTTTTTCTTGCATGTCCCCCTCAGATCTACAGCGACTGCAACTCCAAGTGCACTTGCAGTGCAAAGTTGATTTGATTTGCCTTTAGTAAATAAACGTCTATGGGTTTTTTAGGAGTTTACAGGCAAAAAATCCCACCAAAATCATGCTTTTAAGAGGAGCTTTTCGAGCAGAAAAGACGCCCAAGTGCCCAAAAACACGCAAAAAAGCTCAAACGCACACTCAAATAGGAAAAATTTGCTGTGAGGAGGATTTGTGAAAAAACGCATATGCTCAAAGAAGCTCAGTAAAAACGTGCACAAGCTGTTAGGCAGAGGGGGAAAAAAAACTGAAATGCCTGTAAAAGCATATTTTTCTTTAAAAAAAATTAAATAAAAAATAATCTTTTTTTTGTTTGCCCCTATTATGAGCTGAACCCAAAGATCTATGACTTTTTTCTATGTACACAAAAGGCCTATTTCTCAAATCGCCTTTCAGACCAATCTTGGAAAACGCAGCTCCGCCCATTTTGCAGGAAACTCATGCGTCACTAAATCCCTCCTCTTCCACCATGGCCTCAGTCATTGTGTTTCCTCGGCGGCGTGTCCAGCATGTCGGTTCCGGGTCACGTCTGGTGCCATGGCTTCCTGTGGCGACAAGTGGTTCCCGTTGCCTGAAACGCAGAGGCTGAAGGATGCGATGGATAAGAGCAGACTCCCTCTTGAAAAAAAGCGTTGGATTCCACATCGGCCAGCCTCAAACCAGCTATGGCTTCTACAGTAGTCACAAGGAACCTAGAATGCTGGGTAGAGAAGCTGAAGAGCCACTTGGAGGTGGCTATGTCACGGAAAGAACTTCTGGAGTCCTTTCCATTTGATACTGAAGGCAGTAAAATGCATCGGCTGAATCACTAAAGATGTCAGCAAGGTCGTCAGCGCTGGTGAACTCAGCCCGATGTGCTGTCTGGCTAAACATGGTGTGATGACACAGCTTTCAAGATAAGATTGTGGCCTACCCTTTTCAGGCGATCTTCTTTCTTCTTCTTCTTTTTGGTCCAGACCATGAAACTGTCTTGGACAATGATGTTTCCTTCCAAAAAAAACAACCGATCAAGAGTTTTCGTGCTGTTCAACAGCCCCACAAAAATAAGGATCAAGACCAGAAGAACTGCTGGGTCTTCCCAAAGGGGTAAGGGAAGAGGAGGAGTTCTCTTCAGATCCGACCAGCCCTCTAAGAACAAATGACAATCTTACCCCAGTGGGGGCCGGGGCTTCCCACATCTTCTTGGCAAAACAATCTTCGGGAAAGTATTGCTTGATACTAAACTTAAAAATCCTGAACAGATCGATCTGTTAAAAACATTTCCGGATGGACATGATCCATTCAATAATGAACTTACTGACTCGACAATTTCATAGATCTAAGGGACACCTATTTGCATTTCTCGATAGCTCAGGCTTCCTAACGATTTCTCTGTCTGGCTCTTAACCTGGGGACTTCAGTTTGGCATCTCCAACTCAGAGCCCTGCCGTTTGGACTTTCATCCTCTCCCAGGATTTTTACAAAGATAATAGAAGCCCTGTTGGCGAGCCAACAGAACTCAAAAGTACTGATGATTTTCTCACTCCACTAAGACCAGGCTTTAGGCATAGATGCTTTCGCCCATCTGTGGCATTACCAGCTGTGCTACGCTCCAAATCCCCCCCCGCCCCCTGATGCCGCTGGTCCTAAAGAAATTCAGGGAAGAAAATGCCAAACCGATTGTTGCAGCAGCTGTTTGGGTGGCTGGTCTCAGATGATCTTGGAGATGAAGATGCCGGATGTAGAGGTTCGGGGGCTGGTGTTACACGTGGTCTGCAGTTGTGAGGCCGGTTGGATGTACTGCCAAATTCTCTGAAACGCCTTTGGCGACGGCTTTTGGTAGAGAAATGAACATTCAATTCAAGGGCAACAGCTCTGGTGGACTTTCCTACAGAGTCCACTTGCCAATTGCACGCTCCCTCAAAATTTGCTACATCTGTGGCATTGTGCTGTGTGATAAAACTGCACATTTTAGAGTGGCCTTTTATTGAGGCCAGCCTAAGGCACACCTGTGCAATAATTATGCTGTCTAATCGGCATCTTGATATGCCACACCTGTTATCTCGGCAAAGGAGAAGTGCTACCTAACACAGATTTAGCATAGGTTCACACGGAGTGCCGAAATGAAAGCGTGCGTGTTCAACTGAACTCGCATGCTTTCATTCCTGCATGTCGGTCCTGATTTCAAAGACATCCAATGTGGGTTTCTGCACAGATGTCAATTGCACCTCAATCGCCAAAAGTAGTACAGAAACTACTTTTGTTAATCGGTGCGGCTTCACACCGATTAGGACATGTCAAATCGGCGACAATGTGAACCAGGGCTTAGACAGAGTTGTGAACAATATTTGAGAGAAATGGGTGTTTTGGGTACATGGGGGGGGGGGAGTCGTCGTTGATCATTGCGTTCAGTTCATGATAAATGGGGGGGGGGGGGGGGGGGGGGGGGGGGGGGGGGGGGGGGGGGGGGGGGGGCAAGCACAAGTGTTGCTTTTTTTTTTTTTTTTTTTTTTTTTTTTTTTTTCACTCACACCTGCTTGAAAGCTCCTCTCAAACAATTGGAGCTCAAACAGCTTCTTTGAGATGCAGTGTGCATTAACCCCCTAAAATACCAGGGCATGCTACACTGTCAACTTTTTTTGAGACGGGTTGCTGCCATCAATTTTAAAATGACACTTTTTTTTGGATAAAATGGTACATTTTCTCAGTTTAAACATTTCATGTTTTTTTTTTCTGATTAAAGAAAATATGGGTTTGAGATTTGCAAATCATTGCGTTCTATTTATGTAAATGTTAGTGGGTTCTAGTAATCTTGCAACTTTAGAATAGATTGTACTGTACAGTAAACTAAAACCTCATTGTTTCTGTCTTTTCCCAGACCTGAGCTTGCTGTTAGCAAAGAGAGCGGAACAGCCAAAGTCAGTAAGAATTTTACCACCTTGTTAATTGACGCAGGATGCAGTTTTGTGTATAGCACGCAGAGCATATATTGCACAGGCTACATTATGCTGCACCCCTTTGCAGAGTGGCTTGTTGATGAGATTTTTGAAAACTTAGAGTAATTTAATCTTTGCATTTATAACTCACAGAAGTGGTGTTTGGTGAAAAATACTTCTAAATTGAGGTGTTTATTGACTTTGAAAATGGTAGACTGGAACCCATTTACATGTGGGGTGTCTCAAGAGTGCCTTTTACCATTATCTTTATGCGTGCTTAACCTTTTTGTGATGTTTCTGTAAATATTGTTTTGACAGGCACAATGCAAAATATACTGTGACATTTACATCTGCGTGATCTGAAATTATTGTAATGCAAAACTTTATTAGCATTATTTAATATGCCCAGTGATTTGTGTATTATTATATTTGCTTTCTTAAAAAAAAAAAAAAACATACAATTCTAAGTTTTTACTTCAACATTTCCTCCAATCCCTAGCTCCTCCATTTTTCTAATAAATGTTTTCTCTGCAGCTATTTTTCATTTCCCTGGACTTAATTTCCATAATACTCTTCTGTTGTAAGGTTTGGATTTTTCATTCATGCCTTCTCTATTTTTTTTTTTTTTCTTATTTCTAGGCCAAGTTAACGCCGCAGGAAAAGCTAAAACTCCGCATGCAGAAAGCACTTAATAAACAGTGTAAGTGCTAACTTGTAAAAGAATATGTGGTGAAGATAAATCGAAGCAGCCTTACCATGACTAAAATATCTCACACACACTCACGGAAAGTATTCAGACCCCCTTAAATTTTTCACTCTGTTATATTACAGCCATTTGCTAAAATCATTTTAAGTTCATTTTTTCCCCTCAATGTACACACAGCACCCCATATTGAAAGAAAAACACAGAATTGTTGAAATTTTTGCAAATTTATTAAAGAAAAACTGAAATATCACATGGTCTTAAGTATTCAGACCCTTTGCTGTGACACTCAGTTAACTCAGGTGCTGTCCATTTCTTCTGATCATCCTTGAGATGGTTCTACACCTTCATTTGAGTCCAGCTTTGTTTGATTATACTGATTGGACTTGAAAGCCACACACCTGTCTATACAAGACCTTACAGCTCACAGTGCATGTCAGAGCAAATGAGAATCGTGAGGTCAAAAACTGCCTGAAGAGCTCAGAGACAGAATTGTGGCAAGGCACAGATCTGGTCAAGGTTACAAAAAAAAAATTCTGCTGCACTTAAGATTCCTAAGAGAACAGTGGCCTCCATAATCCTTAAATAGAAGATGTTTGGGATGACCAGAACCCTTCCTAGAGCTGGCCGTCTGGCCAAACTGAGCTGTCGGGGGGGGGGGGGGGGGGGGCCTTGGTGAAACGGTAAAGAAGAACCCAAAGATCACTGTGGCTGAGCTCCAGAGATGCAGTCGGGAGAAAATTGTAGAAGGCCAACAATCACTGCAGCCCTCCACCAGGGCTTTATGGCAGAGTGGCCCGACGGAAGCCTCTTCTCAGTGCAAGACACATGAAAGCCTGCACAGAGTTTGCTAAAAAAAACACCTGAAGGACTCCAAGATGGTGAGAACTGAGATTCTCTGGTCTGATGAGGCCAAGATGGAACTTTTTGGCCTTAATTCTAAGCAGTATGTGTGGAGAAAACCAGGCACTGCTCATCACCTGTCCAATACAGTCCCAACACTGAAGTATGGTGGTGGCATCATGCTGTGGTGGTGTTTTTCAGTTGCAGGGACAGGACGACTGGTTGCAATCGAGGGAAAGATGAATGTGGCCAAGTACAGGGATATCCTGGACGAAAACCTTCTCCAGAGTGCTCGGGACCAAAGGTTTACCTTCCAACAAGACCATGACCTTAAGCATTCAGCTAAAATAACGAAGGAGTGGCTTCACAACAACTCCGTGACTGTTCTTGACTGGCCCAGCCAGAGCCCTGACTTAAACCCAATTGAGCATCTCTGGAGAGACCTACAATTGGCTGTCCACTAATGTTTACCATCCAACCTGACAGAACTGGAGAAGATCTGCAAAGCGGATCGGCAGAGGATCCCCAAATCCAGGTGTGAAAAACTTGTTGCAACTTTCCCAAAGACTCATGGCTGTATTAGATCAAAAGGGTGCTTCAACTAAATACTGAGCAAGGGGGCTGAATACTTGGGACCATGTTATATTTCAGTTTTTTCTTTTTTTAATCTGCAAAAATGTCAACAATTCTGTGTTTTTCTGTCAATATGGGGTACTGTGTGTACATTAATGAGGGAAAAAAAATTAACTTAAATGATTTTAGCAAATGGCTGCAATATAACAGAGTGAAAAATTTAAGGGGATCTGAATACTTTCCGTCCCCTGTGTGTGTGTGTGTGTGTGTGTGTGTGTGTGTGTAAGGTAAGAATGCTTTAAAATCATTTTTGTTTTTCAATTAACAAAATTGGCTAACCGAATTAAAATCCGAATCAAATCAATATTGGATGTAGGTTGCCTCAAATCCTTCTGTCCCATCATGTAGACCCAGACACTCTGTTGAGATCAGGACTCTGTGGGGGCCAAACCATCACTTCCATGACTCCTTATTCTTTACGCTATAGATGGTTCTTAACCACTTCCCATCTGCCCTATTGCGTATTGACGTCCGCAACGTTGCTCCGTTATCCTGATTGAACTTCAAATCACGTCCAACAGGATAAGCCACTTGTGCGCGCGGTAATCAGTGGTGCTTTGTCGCTCCTACACACTAGGGGTGCAATGGATCAAAAAAACGTATGGATCGGATCAGTCACGGATCGCATCATTTTTCGGATCAGCAAAAAAAAATGCAAAACAAATCTCGTTACACACACTGGAGATTTTAGATTTCGGTTATTTCCACCCCCAAATGGAGCTTATATTTAAATACAGGATTTGTAAATCCGATGGCCTGTTTAGATTTTAAATTTTAAAAGCAGCAAACCTGCTGACCTTAGATGGTTGCTAATGTAACACCTGATTTTCACATTTAACATTTAGAAAATCAGCTCAGCCCCCATCAGAGGTGCCCATGAAAATGCTAGTCAGTGCCCATCACAGATGCCAATCAGTGCCCATCAGTAATGTCCGTACCTCCTCATCAATGCCCATTAGTGCAGCATCATCAGTGAAGGAGAAAACTCAATTTTATAAAGGGAATGAAGAAAAACATATTTTTTTCAAAAATGTTGGTCTTTTTTACTTTATCAAAAAATAACCCCAGTGGTGATCAAATACCACAAAAATAAAGCTCTATTTGTATGATAAAAATGCAGTTTTGGGTCCAGTGTTGAATGATCGCACAGTTGTCATTCAAAGTGTGACAGTGCTGAAAATTGGCCTGGGCAGGAAGGGGTGAAGACTGTCTGTATGTTTTCGAGTCATTTTCTAGCTGCAGAGTAAATATGGAGCCAGTCACATACCTCCCTGATGCTATGGCATGATGGATTTCTCAGCATTGAGGGCACAATTGATCCTGACCAAATCTCCAACTCCATTTGCAGAAATGCAGCCCCAAACTTGCAAGGAACCTCCACCATGCTTTACTGTTGCCTGCAGACAATCATTATTGTACCGCTCTCCAGCCCTTCAGCGAACAAACTGCTTCCTGCTACAGCCAAAAATTTCAGATTTTGACTCTTCACTTGAACAGCAAATCTTGAAACCCCAGTTTGCTTTAAAATTTGCCAAGAGAGACCTTGCTGATGCAGTATAACTCCCTGTCTTGTTGCTGTGCTCAATTTGCCTTAGTGTATGACCTGTGACATGAACGGGTCTTCCACCCTCAGTTTGGTGTATAGATAGATAGATATATAGAAAATCCTACTGGAATTTCCCTGAAATACAACACACTGTATTCTTACCTCTACAGTGCTCTGAAGCCTCAGTCAGTCTAATTAGCATTTGTACTTTTGGAAGGGTCTGATGCCTGTGTTCTTTGCTGTGTTTGGCACCATCCTGTTACTACAGGACACAACAGTGACATAAGGGTCAGAAGATAGAACCACACTGACACTTCTGGAAGTGACAAATGCTAGGACAGGCATGGACTGTAGTGCTGGAATGGAGCAAAGGTATGAGACACATGCCACCAGAGATGTGCGTACAATACTTCTGTTGCAGGTACCTTCCAATGATTGTTTTAGCCTTACACCCTGTTAGGGGCCATTGATTTAGAAGTGGGAGAGTCCTTGAACCCACCAGTATTTAACAAAAACCAACATGGTGGTCACCCAAATGCCCTAAGGGTGCTGTTTGTATGCCACCACCTTGGATGTGATGTCAGCAGACTTGGAGGTGTCATTCTAGTAACACTCTATAGCAGGGTTTATGCATTTAGCCGACCTCCAGCTGTTGCAGAACTACAAGTCCCATGAGGCATAGCAAGTCTCTGACAGCCACAAGCATGACACCCAGAGGCAGATGCATGATGGGACTTGTAGTTTTGCAACAGCTGGAGGTCCACTAATTGCATATCCCTGCTCTATAGTATTCCCCTTTACTCCACTCCACTCCTCCATTGACTGCTATATAAGTTTATGTTGGGAGCTAAAGGCAGGGTTGGAGGATCTTTTAAAGGTAAATAACGTACATAAAATGCACATATAACTTGTTTTTATTTTAATTTTTTTTACTATTATGAAATAGTCTGGGGACAGGCTTTATTTCAGCTTTAGGAACATGGCAACAGTGCTTGCTGCCAAAATGACTATAATATGTCAGACCCCTTCATGCACCCCTTTTTTATGTATCTATACCATACCTTCAGATGTGAGAAATTAGAAAGTGCAGTGATTATGAAGTTCTTGCAGGCTGCAGTGTGTCAGAAGTACCACTTCAATGTCAACTTAGTAAAACGAAACAAATGTGTCCTGGTTTAATTTAATTTTATTTTAATTTTATTTTATTTATTTTTTTATTTTTAGACAAGGCGGATAAGAAGGCAGCTCAAGAGAAGGTTATTCAACAGGAGCATGAACGCCAAGTATGTAGACCTTAAACTGTTTTTAGCGCAGCCAACCTTTTGAGCTACCAGATGATTTTTCTTCAAAGGGTCAGCCCTCTTAAAGCCGTATTTCATTTATACCTTTAATGCAATTAAACTAATCAACTGATTACTTAGTGATATTCTATAAGATTTGCTGACTCTATTTTTGTCCATCCCTGCTACATGAATGGTGTTGTGTTCTATAACACAATAGAAAAAAAAATCCAACAGGGACAGTGTAACTCCTGGTTTGTTGCCATGTCTGGTTACAGATCAGGGATCTCCGTTTCGGAATTCTTAACTGTGAAGTCGTTAGGGAAAACAAAACCGATAGTAAGCAGGTATTGTACAGTAACAATGAAATACTGACGTATGTGGATGGACTGACCTAAGCGCAATACAGAATGCATGGAAGATATTCCAGCAACTTCTATTCCTTTCTTACAGGAGCGGGAAGACGAGCTACGAGCCATGGCACGAAAGATCCGCATGAAGTGAGTGCACATTTACACATAACTACCATAGTTCAAACAGTAGTAGGTTATATCCCAGTTTGTTTCGGTTACCTGTATTGGAAAACACCAGATGAAATTCATTCTACATAATTAGGCATGTCGCCTACAGACCCTACTGTATATCCACCACTGCATCCTTATGTTAATAGCTTACTGTCCTAAGGACCACCTTAGCTTTGTACTACCAACTCACTAATTTCAGCTATTACTACCACATCCTGGGAATAACTGCCCTCTGTTCTCACCATGTGTACAAACTAGTATCCAGGTACTAATAACTCTTATTTTCATTGCAGTGAAAATAACCTGATTTTGCCATTTGTGTGTTCTTTGTAGACCTACAGCATTGCCCCATACAAACCAACTACAGACCTTCATCATAAAATATTATTCCTACAGTCTGCTACCTTGGTGCCCTCTGTACTGAAAACACAGCCTATGCATATCTCCTTTACTAACAGCTTACAGTCTTCCAGCATTTTTGATCTCTGTACTTTTGGCCTCGGGTTGAGAGTGGTAAAGCCAATTCTCAAGATCACAAGGCTTTTATCCAATAGTTATCACTGCTGTTTTAACCCGCAACTCCATTTATACTTGAACAATAAGAATACCCTTGTACTAGCTATACTATTTAAATAGGGGGCACCGTTCACATGCTCTGAGTCGTACAATGACCCGCGGGGACATTTTATCATTCTGCACGGCCACTGGCAGGAGTAGGCGGTAACCCTTTGTGTCATTCCTACCCCGAATGTCTACCAGATCCGCTTTTTAACTAAGGTATTTGCAAGTTTTTTTTTTTTTTTCCCCCGCACACCAAACAAATTCCTAATTGTAGGTAGAGATTTCAGTCTCACTCTGCGTTTCTAGATTGCCACATGGTGAACCCACAGGATTTACCTGCCCGAGCCTCTAGGGACTCAAACTCTTTGGTCAACTTGCCAGACAATATGCTCTTCTTCTTCTTTTTTTTTTTTTTTTTTTTCCCTCTCCACCCTGGCGACCGGCAGTATACATTTTATTCCGCCACTCATCGTATGTACACGCGTATTGACTACCTCTTTGTTAATAATACCACGCTGCCCATCACCAAGTCTGCGCAGATACTCCCAATTACCTGGTCCGATCATGCCCCCATCTTATTTACACTGGACTTGGGAGCCCCGAATCGCAGGGCCTGCCATTGGCAGCTTAACTTCCTGTTGCAGCACCTCCCATCCAAAATAGAATTGGAGATACACAAACTGTATTTTCTTGAAAAAGCACCTCTGAGGTATCTTTCCACCCTCTGGGAAGCCCATAAGGCAGTCCTCCGGGGCCGCTGCATCGCACTCACCTCCGTCATGGAAAAAGACACTAGGGCTACCAAGTTCCAGGTATCCCTACCCTTAAAAAAATCACCCGTCTCCAAATGACACTAGATTGAAACAATTATACTACGACAAAGGTAATAAAGCCCACTCCCTATTAGCTAAAACTGTGACCGCAGTTATACGTCCACCCCACACCAAATTAAAAATAGTTTGTGTTGTGTATATACTATACCACCCCCGAGACATTGCCCATTCCTTTGAGGAGTTCTATTCGGCTTTATACAAAAATCCCTGAGATCCCTCATAAAACCCTCCCCCCCCCCCCCCCCCCCCCCCCCCCCCCCCCCCCCCCCCCCCCCCCCCCCCCCCCCCCCCCCCCCCCCCCCCCCCCCCCCCCCCCCCCTCCCCAGATCTCACTAACCACATAGATCAATGCCTCCAGAAGAGTGGAATCCCCCCACTGCAACCTTCAGACCTTCTTCCCCTCAATGCA
The DNA here is from genome assembly GCA_028564925.1 of Lithobates sylvaticus. NCBI lineage: Eukaryota > Metazoa > Chordata > Amphibia > Anura > Ranidae > Lithobates > Lithobates sylvaticus. The sequence continues at coordinate 181,764,108 of CM053033.1, read as the reverse complement.
CCCATCGCCAAAGAGGAAATTGAGTCAACCATTAAAAATCTACCCACTCGTAAATCCTCTGTTCCAGGTCTCCCTTTACGAATACTACAAATGCTTTCTTCCCCTCTTGTTACCACATATGTGTAAAGCTTTTTAATGCTTTCCTTCAGCAGACCCCCATACCCTCAGATATGCAGAGAGCCTGCCTCACTTTAATCCCAAAGCCAGATAAGGACCCCTCTCTCTGTGCTAGCTACAGGCCCAAATTGCTCCTGAACTCCAATCTTTACCAATCTGCTCTGGATTAGCTTGAATGCGGTCTTCCCCCTCCCTAATTCAAAGGATCAGGTCCCAGCTTTGTCCCTCTCCGGCAGGCGGGTGACCATACAAGGAGGGTTATAGACTTAATTGACATGGCAAACAGGGATGGTGTCCCTTTTTAGTACTAAGCTTGGACGCGAAAAAGCGTAAAAGCTTTTGACTGGCCCTTCCTGTTGGTCTCGTTGCGTTTTATATGGGATTTCGGGGACCATTCCTACAAGCTATCGCACACCTTTTATACTAACTCTACATCCCAAGTGAAGACCCCCCTTTCGCTCTATCCTCCTACCCAGTCACTAATGGCACCCGTCAGGGATGCCCGCCCTCACCCCTAATGTTTACACTTTGTGATGAACCCTTGGCAGCATCTATCCGTGGAAACCCAGATATTTTGGGGTATACCGGTCGGGAAAGGAGTTTAAGTTGTTTCTGTTTGTGGACAACATACTTGCCATGATTCAGGATTTCCTTAACTAATCTGCACGCTGAGCTGGACACCTAAAGGTCCCTCTTGGGTTATAAAATGAATGCGTCCAAATTGGAGGCCCTCCCGATTCAATATCCATGATGAAGTCCACCATCTGCAAATGCGTTTCCCTTTTATAACTGGAAGACCTCAGCCATGAAAAATCTGGGGGTTCACCTTACACCGACATTCACCACCCTGTACCAAGCAAACCCCCGCCCCCCCCGCTCATCTTTTTCGCTCTACACTGGAATTACTATAAAAATGGAAGTTTCACCACATATCCCTCTTGGGGCGTGTGGCTTCGGTCAAGATGACAATTCTCCCTAAAATCCTATACTTATTCCAAACACTAGAGAAAAGGATAAGATGGTGCAAATATCAACAAAGCAAAGTCACTTGTAAAATGATAAGAAGGGGTTAAAAATGTCCAATGTTTTATAAATTGGTATAATAGTCAATATAGGTATGTAATGTCGGCAGCAACCATGAGAGAAGCACCACTCTGGAAAACGCAATAGGAACAAAGCAAGGTGCGCCAGACTGCTCACAAAGGGAAGAAGTAATCAGGCATGTAATAGGGTCACTACACGGTCCAGAGGAGGATGAGTTTGGTCCCAAGGGAGATGACAGGCCACTGAGGGATGGAGCATCAATGAAGCTTCTGAACGTAGTCCTCGGGCTGGCAGCACTGTAAGCCGTTTAATTCCAGCAGCGTGTAGTTCAAACCGCATCTGGAAGGCCGAGAGCATCCCTAAATACTGCTGTCTGAGTCTGGCGCACCTTGCTTCTTTCCTAATATTCCAAACACTGCCTATTCCTGTCCCCTATACGCACTTGAGAATACTCCAAGTGGATCTGATACTTTGTTTGGAACTATGAGACATAGGATTCCCCGTTCAGTATTAATGGCCCCCAGATCTGATGGGGGACTAGCGTTCTCTAACCTTGTAAAATATTAACAGGCGACCCAACTGCGCGTTATAACCTCCTGGTTCCCCCAGCGGTCTTGCACTGAGGGGAGGCTTCCGTCGGGCCACTCTGCCATAAAGCCCCGACTGGTGGAGGGCTGCAGTGATAGTTGGTTTTCTACAACTTTCTCCCGACTGCATCTCTGGAGCTCAGCCACAGTGATCTTTGGGTTCTTCTTTACCTCTCACCAAGTCTTACCCGATAGCTGTTTGGCCAGACGGACAACTCTAGGAAGGGTTCTGGTCATCCCAATTTTAAGTATTATGGAGGCCACTGTGCTCTTAAGAACCTTAAGTGCAGCAGAAATTTTTTTTTTGTAACCTTGGCCAGATCTGTGCCTTGCCACAGTTCTGTCTGAGCTCTTCAGGCAGTTCCTTTGACCTCATGCTTCTCATTTGCTGACATGCACTGTGAGCTGTAAGGTCTTGTATAGACAGGTGTGTGGCTTTCCTAATCAAGTCCAATCAGTATAATCAAACACAGCTGGACTCAAATGAAGGCGTAGAACCATCTCAAGGATGATTAGAAGAAATTGACAGCACCTGAGTTAAATATGAGTGTCACAGCAAAGGGTCTGAATACTTGGGACCATGTGATTATTTCATTTTTTTTTTTTTTAATCTGCAAAAATGTCAATATGGGGTGCTGTGTGTACATTAAGGCTGCTTTCACACTGGGCGGTTTGCAGGCACTATTGGGCTAAAAATAGCGCCTGCAAACCGACCTGAAACAGCCGCTGCTGTGTCTCCAGTGTGAAAGCCCGAGGGCTTTCACACTGGAGCGGTGCGCTTGCAGGACGCTGAAAAATGTCTCTGCTGAGATGACGAATAAAAACTGTTATTTGAAGAATACCCTTGTACAGTTAACAAAATTGCTTGTTGAAGCCAAAGCAGCATTTAAGAAATTATGAAAAGCTTTTGTCCAAGCGGCTTTGTTTCCAAATGAAAAGCTTCCCTGGAAAGATGATCGTAAATACTTGCTCCTCCTGCTGCCCTCATCCCTAGTCTCTGCTATATTGAAAAGTTGTTACCACTTAGACACTTTTTTTTAGAATCTCACACTTCTGGTAGTGTCAATTTACTGGTCCCCACCAGTATGCTATGTGGCTCCATCCGCCAGCCCCTACTTTTTCTACAGGACATGAGGACCAGAAAGTTGAGTGTTGAGGATCTTTTCTTTTAAATGTATGTAGCAACTTCAGAAGCATAGTAAGTGGTCTGCATTCATTTCTTCTCAACAGAGAGCGTGAGCGTCGTGAGAGGGAGCGTGACGAGTGGGAGAGACATTATACCAGAAGCAGATCACCTTCACCAAGACACAGTAAGTGTAGTGTGCGAATAGCTCTTGGAAGTAATAGTTTTCCATTGGGATAATTATAGACTAAAAATAATGCCACTTTCTGTGTGTGTGTGTGTGTGTGTGTGTGTGTGTGTGTGTGTGTGTGTGTGTTTGTTTTTTTTTATTTTTATATGGTTATATGCAAGCTACGTTCAGGTCATAGGACACTGAAAAATAACGTTGCCAGTGCTGGCCTTTTGCATGCTTGTATAACCCCATTTACTCAGAGACTCTATTTTTGCTAGGGTTCTTGGGTGAAGTGTGTGGGTTTTTTTTTTTTTTTGGGTGTTTGTTAGGAAGGGAGTGGGGGATGAGTCAAGGGGGCCAATGAGAGCTGGAGGTGTGGCTCTGTAAACTCAGGAAGTGAACAGGCAGCAGCTTCAGCTGCCCACAGTTGCAGCCAGACTCTGTGAAGGGAGTTTTCTGTAGGATTTTTGGCAAGTACAGTGTGTGTGTGTGTGTGTATGTGTGTGTGTATGTGTATGTATATGTATATATATATATATATATATATATATATATATATATATATATATTATATATCAGCTCCACTTTATAATTACATTGTAGTTGAATATAGTGTGCATTGATCTATCTCTGCCAGCACCTGAATACAGAGTGTAAACCTAGGAGGCTGATCTGTTATGGTATTTCAGTTCCCAAGTTTGTATGCCATTTAGTTCCCCACTGCAAGAGGTTTGTTGTTTTTAGAGCCTTCTACAGCTGTTATTTTAAACAATATTCTACTTTCTTATTAGGCCCCATATGCACACTGCACGTTATAATGTTATAAAAACGCCAGTAGCTTTGCAGTGAGTTTTTTAGCGTTTTTGAAATAGTGTGTGTGTGTGTGTTTGTTTTTTATTTTTTTATTTTTTTTGTCACCGGAGCGTTTTTACAGCTGAAAAACTCCTCTCAGAATCCACTTTAACACCAAAAATTAACGACCTATGTGTGCATGGACATGTAGGATAACATGCTGGAGAGTTTGACTGTAGAAAAAAACGTCTGAAGCCAAAAACAGCAGCTGTGAAAATGTCCAGTGTGCATGAGGCCTTGGGGTGTATTTCTCTAAGTATATTTTGAAAAATTTCATGCCATTGTTGAGTTGCCATATCACAGCACAGACCTCTTTCTTTATGCAGGTCGGGAGCACAGCTCTTCAAAAAGGTGAGAGATCTAAAAACTTTATCAGGTTGTGTGATTTTTGTGTAGTAAGGTAGAGCAGATTTCAAATAATTATGAACAGTTAAAATAATAAGGAGTAAGCTGTTTAGATTTGTTTATGCCATTATGCTCTTTTTATTCCCTGTAATATGACATTTAACATTGCAGCCTGTATTTTAATTTTGAGCACATTAAACTTTTTTTTGTAATTTGGATACAGTGCATCCGGAAAGAATTCACAGCACTTCACTTTTTCCACATTTTGTTGTGTTGCAGCCTTATTCCAAAATGGATTCGATTCTATATTTCTTATCATACATCACGGACACAGAGCCATAGTAGTTACTATGTGGGTTATAGGCCACCTTCAGGTGATGGACACTGGCACGCCGTAAGACAAAGTACACTCCCTATATAACCCCTCCCACTACTGGGAGTATCTTAGTTTTTTGCCAGTGTCTAAGGTGTTGGTCACGAGTAGAGATGTTTAGCTCCACTGGAGCAATCCTTGCTGGGGCTAGCCATGCAGCCGGATCCATTCAAAGTGTCTTTTAGGCCGAATTAAATGAATGGTACCCTGGCCTTGTTTCTGAAGAAATTAGGTCTTGCCTGTAAACGCTTCTCTTTTAAAGAGCTGGACCCCAGGATCGAGTACTTTTTGGTAGTAAGGCCATAAAGTTTTACTGGCGGTGGTGCTATTACAGGTCCAGGATTGTGGGTTTCCCAGAAAATCCCCAGCTCCTGAATATTTAACGGAACCCACCGTGAAGGGTGAAGATTGGGTCTGTTGGTTTTACCACAGAAAACCCTGCGGTGGGAAAGTTTTTAAGTGGTTTTCTAAGAATTTTTTTGAAATTTTCTTATGAATGTCTCCTCTAAATTTAGTGAATGTTGTCATGCATATGTGTCACCACTGGGGGCTGTATAGAGCTCTTACCATCTCATGCTTCTCTGAGAGCCCACGATGTGTCCAGGAGCAGCAGTTTCCTTTCCTCCAGCCAGCAGCGAACCTCCGCTAAGTCTGAGGGTAAGAAGCGCAAAAAAAGGCGAACAGCACGCAACCTTACTCTGCGACTTCCAGGCCCCCCCCTTCGCCATTTTCTTTCCCCTCACTGCTGATCCCATACGATCGGAAGCTCGCACTCACGTGGGTAAAACTTTTTCAAAAGGTAAGGAGAGGGGCAGTAGGTGTCCTCCAGTGTGCTTAAAAGGCAGCATTGTTACTGTTGCAAGCTGCGGAGGGACCCGAGCAAAGGTGGCATGAAAGGTTTGGTGACACAGGCATTCCTTTTGACACATTTACTACTGCATCAGGCTGGGCATTGATGGCAGGGATGGACTATTGCTCAAGCAGTGGATGCATTTCTTCTGGTAGTACCTCTGCTTTGTGAAATGGGCTATGGTCGGAAGGGGGGGGTAAAAACGCCTCAAAGGGCTCTAGAAAGACTTCTACAGTCACACGGAAGCCTAGAATTATCTAAAAAAAGATGGCATCCTCCCCTGAGAGTAATATGGCTGGTCAGTGAGCCATTAGGAGTGACGAGTTTTGCAGCTGTTCTTAACACTGCAGCTCCTGTATATATTACTAAGGAGGTTTTTTTTTTTTTTTTTTTTCTTCAACCATTTTAGGCTTGGAGCAAAAAATGTACGCTTTTTAATCGCATCCCAGAGTGGGACTAAGCGTAACGGGACTAATTTCTCTCAGGGGACCAGGAAGAGGCTGGTGACTCCTCTTCTGACGAAACTAATACGGAAGGATCGGGTTCGCAAGAAAGATTGTTGGTACAGTCTCTCACTGAATTGGTCCGCTGCACATTTTTGCTGCCAGTAGCGGAGTCAGTCGATGAGCCCACTTCTGGTTTGGGTTCACTAAAGCCTCCCTAAACTGTTCATGCTTTTCCTATCCATTCATGGCTAAAAAAAAGCTAATGTATTCTGAGTGGGAGCGCCCAGATACATTTTTTTTTTTTTTTTTTTTTTTTCGTCCAAAAGTTTTCAACACTTTATCCTATGGAGGAATAGTTTAATAAGAAATGGGCGGGATTCCAGCAATTGACACTGCTATATCCTCTGAACAAAAACCTGACTTGTCCAGTAGACGAAACTCAAATGTTGAAAGATCCAACAGATAAGGGGTTGGAATTCCTTTTTAAAAAACTATATTTCGCTCGGAGGTTCAGTTGTTCAGCCTGCACTGGCAGTGATCAGAGTATCTCAGTCCTTTAAAGGACCAGTTTATAGAGGTACTCAAGGTTATTCCTTATCAGCAGGCCCAAGATTTGGCCAGGATATCAGAGGCGTTGTGTTTTACAGTAGACGTTATGAAAGATTCTATTCTCAAAGCCTCACGGCTTATCATAGGGCTGGTACATGTGCTCTTATTGAAAAATTTGTCAGCCGTGCATGCAAAAAGCTCTTGGCCAGTTTCCCATTTCACGGTGAACGGTTTTTATTTGGAGTTGATCTGGATAAATACACATCCAAAGAATTTCTAATAGGAAAAGTTCCTTTTTTTTTTTTTTTTTTTTTTTTTTTTACCAGTTAAGAAGTTTGCTCGAGTAGGGGGAAAGACTTCCGCAGTTTTAAATGGTTTGGCAGGAACAATGTCAAGACAGATTGGTCGCTTTCTCAATATCTCTAGGTTACAAACTAGAGTTCTGAGAATTCCATCTCCTCGTTTTCTCAGATCAAACGTTCCCAGAGATCCAGTAAAAAGTCTTTCTAGCTTTGGATCATCTCGTCTCAAAAAGTGATATCGGTGGTCCCCTTGGAAGAGCGAGGATTAGGGTTTTATGCAAACCTTTTTCACGGTACCAAAACCATGTCAGACCCATTTTAGGTCTCAAAGATCTAAACCGGTTTTTGAATATCCGTTCTTTTCACATGAAGTCAATCCGATCGGTAGTCTCCATCCTACAAGGTGGAGAACTTCTGGCGTCAATTTTTCTGCAGAAGCTTTTGCTTTTTGCGCAAGATTAAGATCCTATGATCTGGTATCAACAGCCGGCTGGGTGACAGGCTGGATACTCTTGTCCTTGTAGTCTCCCCAGCCTGGCCAGCGAACGTGTGCAGACCACCTCTCTGGAGCCTCATTAGATGACATTATTAAAAATGCCACAGGTGGTAAGAGTACACTACTCCCACAGGCCAGAAAGGCTAAGGAGCCATGCTGTAGGCAAGGGCCCTCATTTTCCACTCAAACGGCTTTTTCGTCCGCCCGGGGATTTGGTTAAGCGTCCCCAGCCCGACAGGATGACCTCTGAAGGACTACCGCATGAAGGTTTGCCCCCTGCCTGCAACATGGGTGGGGGGGGTCACCTTCGGGAGTTTGCAGCCCGATGGGCCTCTCGGCTGTCCAACCAATGGGTCTGCGATCTGATTTTCTCAGGCTACAAGATGGAGTTCCTCTTGGACGCAAAACAGATTCTTCCCCTCCAGCATACCCCGTACTCCCGGCTCGCCGGGAGGCCCTATCGGGAGCGATAGGGGACCTGTTGAGTCGCGAGGTGATAGTACCTGTTCCAGAATCGGAACGTTTCCAGGGGTTCTACCCAAACCTGTTTGTAGTCCCCAAAAATGAAGGGGTACGTCTAATCTTGGACCTAAAAGCCATCAATTACTTTGTAAAAGTACAGAGGTCCATAATGGAATCAGTTCGCTCCAGTAGTCGCTGCACTCCATCAAGGGGACTCCCTGGCGTGTTTGGACATCTAGGATGCGTACCTGCACATACCCATATGCCTGCGGTTTGTAGTTGGGGAAGCCCACTACCAGTTTGTGGCTCTCCCCTTTGGTTTGGCATCAGCCCCCCGAGTCTTTACCAAGGTATTGGCTCCTGTTTTGGCGTTGCTGCGACAATGCGGGATCGTGATTGTGGGTTACCTAGACAATCTCCTCCTGAGAGCATCTTCCGCCTCAGAGTTGGAGGAGGATGTGGCAATCACCATGCATACCCTGCAGAAATCTGGGTGGCTGTTGACCCTAATAAAGTCGGTGATTGTACCGACTTGGCGTTTGGAGTACCTAGGCTTACTGCTGGACTCCATGGAAGCAAGAGTGTTTCTCCCTTCAGACAAGCTGCAGACTCTCAGAGCCGCGGTAAAACTGCTGATGAACTGCAATTGGTCGTCACTACGCTTCTGCATGCGAGTCCTGGGACTCATGGTGGCCCTCATTCGAGGCAGTACCATATGCCCAGTTTCACACCAGAGTCTTGCAGAAGGAGATCTTGACAAAGTGGGACAAATCTCTGTTGTCCCTGGATCGGCAGATTCAGGTGAGCCAGTCAGGGATTCCCTGCTCTGGTGGATGAGGTCCCCGGCACTTCAGTCCGGGAAGTCGTTCCTACCTCTGAAATGGACAGTGATCACAACGGACGCCAGCCTGACCGGCTGGGGTGTAGTAATGGGAGTTCAGTCGACCTAGGGCCTCTGGTCGGTGGAGGAATCCACGTTGCCGATCAATCTGCTTGAGCTCAGAGCGATCAGGCTATCCCTGTCCACATGGTCGATAAGACTTCAAGGGCAGCCCATCAGGATCCTGACAAACAACGCCACGGCGGTGGCATACGTCAATTGCCAAGAAGGAACAAGAAGCTCAGCCGATGCACGGGAGGTCGTCACATCCTTCAGTGGGCAGAGCGACGTACCGGCCCTGTCGGCCATTTACATCCCGGGAGTGGAGAACTGGCAGGCGGACTATCTAAGTCGCCAGATGCTGGACCCAGGAGATGGGGTGTTGCATCTGGTTATGTTCAGGCTACTGTGCCTTCCATGGGGCACACCAGATATGGATCTACTGGCTTCCCGTCTCAATCGGAAGGTGCCGAGATTCGTGCCCCGGACAAGAGATCCTTGGGCAGACGCGCTGGTGGCTCAGTGGGATCAGTACCAGCTGATCTATGCCTTTCCTTCGCTGAAACTGTTACCACGTCTGCTCCGCAGAGTGGAGGCCGAGGGGATTCCAGTAATACTGATTGCCCCAGTGTCCCTGGTACGCAGACCTTTTTTTTTTTTTTTTTTTTTTTTTTTTTTAGCAGATTCCTGGTATGCAGACTTGGTGCGCCTGGTGGCGGACGCCCCATGGTGACTGCCGTTACGAGAGGACCTTTTTGTCTCAAGGTCCGATCCTCCATCCTGCTTTACCATCACTGGTTTTAACGGCATGGCTGTTGAGTGCCAGGTGTTGAGGAACCGGGGTCTTTCGGACTTAGTGATGTTGAGAGCACGGAAATCTTCTTCTTGGAAGATATATCATCGTACCTGTAAGGCCTACATCTCCATGTGTGAGGAGAAAGGTTGACGTCCGAGCTCCTTTTCTATATCCAGGATCCTGCTGTTTCTACAGCAGGGAGTAGACCAGAAATTGGCTTTAAGCACCATTAAGGGACAAATATCAGCTTTGGCTGTCTCACTCTCTAGTGAGCACTTTTGTTCAAGGGGTCCAACATGTAGTTCCTTCAGTGCGTCCACCGTTACCCCCGTGGGATCTGAACCGGTTAAAAGGCTTGCCTGTAAAATCCCTTTCTTTTGAAGTACATCACGGGACACAGAGGTCCCTCCCTTCTATGGTATACACGTATATTGCTTTGCTACAAAACTAAGGTACTCCCAGTAGTGGGATGGGTTATATAGGGAGTGCACTTTTTGTCTTGGGGCGTGCCAGTGTCTATCACCTGAAGGTGGCCTATAACCCACATAGTAACTACAATGGCTCTGTGTCCCGTGATGTACTTCAAAGAAAAGGATTTTACAGGTAAGTGGTTTTAAAAATCCTATTTGCTCAAAATTCTACAAACAATACCCCATTATGACAACGTGAAGAAGTTTGTTTGAAATCTTTGCAAATTTATTAAAAAAACAAAAAAATCCCATGTACAGAAGTATTCACAGCCTTTGCAAGGACACTCAAAATTTAGCTCAGGGGCATCCTGTTTCCACTGATCATCCTTGAGCTGTTTCTACAACTTGATTGTAGTCCACCTGTGGTAAATACAGTTGATTGGACATGATTTGAAAGGCACACACCTGTCTATATAAGGTCCCACAGTTAACGGTGCATGTCGGAGCACAAACCAAGCCATGAAGTCCAAGGAATTGTCTGTAGACCACTGAGACAGGATTGTATCGAGGTACAGAAAAATTTCTGCAGCATTGAAGGTCCCAATGAGCGCAGTGGCCTCCATCATCCATAAATGGAAGAAGTGTGGAACCACCATGACATTTCCTAGAGTGAGCCACCCAGCCAAATTGAGCCATCAGGGGAGAAGGGCCTTAGTCAGGGAGGTGACACTGTGGAGAGAGGAGAACCTTCCAGAAGAAAAACCATCTCTGCAACACTCCACCAATCAGACCTCTATGGTAGAGTTGCCAGATGGAAGCCACTCCTCAGTAAATGGCACATGACAGCCCGCCTGGAGATTGCCAAAAGGCACCTAAAGAAACCGGACCATGAGAAACAAAATTCTTCGGTCCGACGAAAGACTGATCTCTTTGGCCTGAATTGCAAGTGTCATGTCTGGTGGATATCAGCCACCGCTCATCACCTGGCCAATGCCATCCCTACAGTGAAGCATGGTGGTGGCAGAATCATACTTTGGGGATGTTTTTCAGCGGCAGGAACTGAGGGACTAGTCAGGATTGAGGGAAAGATGACTGCAGCAATGTACAGAGACATCCTTGATGAAAACCTGCTCCAGAGTGCTCTGGACCTCAGACTGGTGCAAAGGTTCATCTTCCAACAGGACAACGACCCTAAGCACCCAGCCAAGATAAAGGAGTGGCTATGGGATAACTCTGAATGTCCTTGAGTGGCCCAGACTTGAGCCCGATTCAACATCTCTGGAGAGATCTGAAAATGGCTGTGCACTGACACTCCCATCCAACCTGATGGAGCTTGAGAGGTCCTAAAAGAATGGGAGAAACTGTCCAAAAATAGGTATGCCAAGCTTGTAGCATCATACTCAAAAAGATTTTGGGTCTGTAATTGGTGCCAAAGATGCTTCAACAAAGTGTTGAGCAAAGCCTGTCCAATACTTATCTACATGTGATTTCTTCTTCTTCTTTGCAAAATTAAAAAAAAAAAAAGATTTCAAATGTCTTTCACATTGTCATTATGGGGTATTGTTTGTAGAATTTTAAGGCTAATAATGAATTTAATCCATTTTGGAATGAGGCTGTAACATAACATAACATAAAATGTGGAAAAAGTGAAGCGCTGTGAATACTTTACAGATGCGCACTCCACCTAAAAGAAACCCTGTCCTCTTGCCCATTAGGAAAAAAAATACAGGCTCTTAACGGACAACCTGATAACCTAGTATCCTTCACAGCAGCCCTTTGCTTTCTTCACAACTAGGGTCCCTTTAATACCAGACAAGTACCGTATTTATTGGCGTATAACATGCACCCCAAGTTTAGGAGGGCATTTTAAGGAAAAAGTTTTAGGGGGGGGGGGGGGGACTTGCATTTAAGCGCCATTTGCAGCCTTGCCCAGTGCCATTTGCAGCCTTGCCCACGTTTAAATTTCCCGCCGCCAAAAAAGACTCCGCTCGCAGTCCCGCCTCCCTGCTGTTTCTGGAGCGAGCGCAGGGAGGTGGGACTGCGAGCGGAGCCGAGCAGTCGGCTCCGCCTTTTTCAGGGGCGCTCGCTATTTTTCGGTTTATTTTTTGTTTCGTTTTTTTCTCTCTTTTTTTTTTGGTGGATCGGCGTATAACACGCACCCACCTCTTTCCCCCGATTTTAAGAGGGAAAAAGTGTGTGTTATACGCCGATAAATACGGTATGTTGTCTTATTGGATCTGCAGGTGATCAACTGTAACTACAGGAGTCTTTGGTATAAAACGCACATCATTTAGAATGCATACGCATCAAGTAGCCATTTCTTTGTGAAAGTAAGAGTTTACACATTTTTAAAACAAAACTGATGGGAGTTGCCACCAAGAAGCTTATTTATTTGGCCTCTGATCAGCTTAACTGTGACCAAGGCTTTTAGTAACAGGCCAGTTTAGAGCAAGGATGCAGTGATTGTGTACAGGCTCTTAATTAAGGAGAACATTTATTTTAGCTTTGTTCCTTGCTGAAAAAGTGTCGCCTTTCCTGAAAATAAACTCTTTTTCTATAACAGGAGGTCCCGTTCGAGATCCAGGAGCCCTCATCACCGTCATTGATCCTCCCTGTTTTTTTATTTTTTCTCTTTTTTTCTCTTTTGTACTATGTTGTCACATAAGGTAAATGTGACTTTTTGATCGTGTTGGTACATTCCATTGGGGCAGAAGGCATGGAAGCCACCAGAATTTGCCCACACAAGGTGGAAGCCATTTATTTTGGGGAAATGAACCATTGATGTTGATCAGAACGCACTTCAATACTGTTTTCATCAATGAGGCCAACAAAATGACTGCCTCCTTTTTTTTTTTTTTTTTTTGGAGGCATAACGACTGAATCAATGATATAGCAAGGTTATCAACTTGGTGAATCTATGTTGAAATGACCACTGTTTGAATAAATTGTCTTCCTTTTTGAAGTTCCAGTGGGTATCCTAATTAATAACTGACTGAGTTGTCCATAGCAACTACCCTCTTCTTCTTTCTGTGTTTTTGAAGCATATATGAAATGGAGGATATTTATTAGTTGCTAATAACTGCACAGATCTTTTTCCTTAACTCCTTTCAGTAATCAGCTTTGTTCCAGATGCATAAAAAATGGGTGCTACCCAAGATGTCCATCTGCCTACATAGACCTGATCTCTAAATCAATGGTTGGGCAAGTGGATCTCTGTCTTTGCTTGTGGCCAGATTTATATATTGGCAGTTTGGTGCTCAAGCCCATCAGCTCTGTACAGTGTATGCAATCAAACACATTTAATCTTGATACTGTTTTTTGTCAGTTTCATTGCCAGATAGTCGAGCGCAAAACATGCTGTCTCAGTCACCCAAAGTATAGGTACATGGTCATTATTTTACATTTTGAAAATCTTGAACGATTTCAAGAAAAAGCATAAGAGGCCTAATTTATTATCTGTTCTCCAGACAGTGGATTTTTAAATGCACAGTTGCAATGCAAATCTCTCTTGTCCAGTTAGTCAGTCCTTGGTTATTCTGTTCAGCCATTTCTGGGTTCAGGTCACCCCTGCCAGAAAACTCAGCTAGGTGCTTGACATCCATTGCAGCAGCAAAACTTGAACAAGAATACAGCCCCAGCCTGCTGAATGGAGAGAGAGAGAGAAAGAGCAGCAGGGCATTGAAAAGCCCTTGCCTTGTTTATTCGGCAAGGTCCCCCATCACCACATATGCCCTTTTATATTGGCCTGAAGTTCAGGTTTAAAGCCCAATTGTTTCATATTAATGAAATTGGACAAACTGAGGATGCATAAAAATGTTTTAAATGTCGTCTTAATTTTCCTTGATTTTTATTTACATGCCGGTACAAAATGTGAGGATTTCTGCAGGGGCCATGTTGGGCTGCTATAGACTTTTGTACATAAACAGAGAGCTGTCGTCTTTATTGTCGGCCTTCTCACAGATCCTGAATTTTGAGCTAGCTTTGGAGCTAATTAACTGGACAATTGTAAGGCATTTTAGGACACATGCTTTCCTGCGCCCTTAGTTTTATATATTATCAATGGGGGCAACCTCTGCTTTTGTGTCAGAGGACTACTCCACCCACTCTTTACTACTTTGTCTTTGAAAACCAGGCTGGTAGTAAATGCACTGCTGGTATCTAGACAAAATAGTCTTCCCACTGGCAAATTTCATTGGTTTGTAACCAACAATACAACCACATGAAGTTTCAAAGGTCAATGTAGATTTGCCACAGGTAAACCAAATAAACTACTTGTATAGTTCAGCTGGCCTCATCCAGGGAGCTGGACTTCTTGGCTGGCCATTAGTAAAAGGGACATTTGATGGCGAACCCGACTGCAGGTAGCATAGTGATGAACAATTAGAGCTGCGCCTAACACAGGGACCTGCTTTGGTTGTGCTGGTGTGGAAATGATTATGCACATGCTCTCCATGTAAAAAGGCTGCTGGGTTACTAAACAGGAATGGGGAGTGCAAGTTAGAAAGTTGGCACTGTAGACCTTGGCAACAGCTGCCTAGAGGGAGCATAAGCCACTCATAACAGTAGGCAGCCAGCAGACAATCTGCAAAGATGTCTCCACAGGGTATTTCCTGATCTGGAGGTCCAGTTTGACACTTCCAAAGAACCATGGAAAGACATTGATTGGCTAGTCTAGTGCAGAAGGTGCAGCTGTTGGAAGCTCAGGAATCTTCTGGCAGGGACTGTATCCTTTCTGGTTGTGTTTGTTTTTTTTTTTTGCACCGTTTGAGCACATTCATTTTCTAATGGGCCTTACACAACTACTCTACACCAGTGGTTCTCAACCCTGTCCTCAAGTACCCCCAAAAGGCCATGTTTTGGGAATTTTTCTTAGATAAAATAATGGTCCAAAATACCAAGCCATTGACTGATTTAAAGCACCTGTGAAAGACGAAGAAAAACCTGCAAACATGGCTTGTTGGGGGTACTTGAGGACAGGGTTGAGAACCACTGCTCTACACAACACACCTTTTTATTGCAGCATTTTCACTTCGCACCTCAAGTAGCCCCAACAGGCCATGTTTTGTGAAATTTTCTTAAATGAAATGGCTGTCATAAATGGCACACCATTAAACTGTATTTAAAGCATAAGTTCACCCTTTCACAAAAAATAATGCACATTTTTCTGCAGGTAAAAAAAGTGCATTTATTTTTTGTCTCAAAGTGCCATGGTAGTTAATAGAAAGCTACAAGCAGACAGCCATAAAGGCTGCCGGACCTTGTAGTTTTCCCATTCAGAGGATAGTGAATGAGTGATGCTGCCCAGTGGGCGGAGCCCCACGCGGCCATGTGTTTTTTTTATTTGTGGCAGCAAGCAAAGGGAGAAAATTCCCGGTCTGCTGTCACAGCGGAGATTGGGGGGACCGACGCACTCATTACATATTACACCCTTAATTATGGGTGTAACATGTTATGAAAGGTGAATTTATTCTTTAAAGTACCTGTGCAAAGTGAAGGAAAACATGACCTGTTTGGGAACCACTGCTTAAATGCAACCCAATGCACAAATATGAAAATGCATGCACTCTGTTGCTTAGACTGGGAGGGACTCATAAGAAGCAACTTCGTCAAACAAGCATACGATCTCATGCACACACTAATTGTGAATTAGTCCTTAGTGCATATTCTCCTATGAGCAGGGTCTATACAGATGTCTGCTGTGCCCTCCAGTAAAGTTTGTCCCAAAATTTGTGTAGCCTAAAACTTTTAGGTTCCTCTATTGCTTTTCTAATGTGCTCTAGACAAACAGGAATTTGGTTGTAGTGCGTTTTTTTTTATTTTATTTTTATTTAGGGAGGCCACCTATGTATTGTAGTGGCCAGTGTAAAATAAATGAACTATGATTTTAAGGGCTTTTGTTCTATGAATGTATGAATATTGATTTATTTTTATTTTTTTCCTGAGCTCAGTGACTAGATTGCTGTGATTTTCATGAATCCGTTTTCTGAATGTAAAGGGCTTTGTGCACATATTAGGCCATGGTTTTTATGTTCCTATATTTAGGGTGCAACCTGAAGCATGGTCGCACACTTCCTCCCCCTACCACTTTCCTGAATCACGGGCCAATTCTCGCTGCAGAAGCACACTGTCATCCAATGTTTGTAAACAATACTAAAGGTCCCATCAAAACTCCCATGCTGGTGATCACTCCTCACTCGCCACTGTAATTGGCTGGTGCCTGCCATGTGGACCTAATCCTGATGATTTGCAGGAGCCTGAGCATTGCATTTGTGACAACGCACTGATCACAGTTGCAATGCTATACAGGCCTGAATGTGAGCATTTAAATGCACATTTTTAGTTGTATTAATGTGAATGCATTTAATATATTTTTGCGAAGTGTAAAATCAGATGGTCCGACTAGTTCTCAAATGTGTCTGTGACTGGCCAGAGAGTGAGTTGTATATTGTACAATATTGATATTGTTACCCATATTTTGCTGTTTATGTAAATAAAATTTGTTTTCTAATGTAAAGATTTTGTTTTGTGTTTTTTTTTTTCTACCATACAAGCTTCTCATTTTGAAAATTAAAATGTCTTGTGTAAGCGTACATGTACAGAGAAAATGGGTGGGCTGCCCATTGCTATTGTGGTTTTTAACAGTTTCCTACAACAGTTGCATTCAATGCATACCTTGAAAGATAACTGGTTACCAATATGGTTATGTTGGCTTTTCACAGAATTGTCAATTCTTTTTTTTGTAAAAGATTTTTATTGCGCACATAGGTATTTGTACAAACACTATATCCGACAAGGGTTACATCCAAAGCGGTGAAAGATTACATTCATTAAGAATAGTAGCATTGTACATATCAGCGGTTGCATGTCTGAACCAAATACATGTCCAACCCTGTCCTCACGCATATCTGCTATTTTTTTATTTTTTTAACTAAAACCAGTTAACCCCTAAAAACAAAAATTCCCACCCCAAGGGATGTCTGCTTTCAGTAGAATGAATATAGCCCACCTCTGTTCATACTAAATAAATATCCCTTTCTTCCCTCCTGTCATAGTTACAAAAAAGGAGTAAACCTACTCAATCACGTATTCTAATCTCTCTCTTCCTCCCAAGGTATCTTCCGAGTCCACCCATCTAAACCATACTTTCCTAAACTTTTTGGGAGCTCCTCTAGCCTCATAGGTCATTTTGTACATCAACACATCGGCATTTATTATTTTTATCCACATCCCTAGTGTTAACTGTTCATCATGTATCCATCGTCTGGCAATGAGTTTCCTCACCCCAAAGAATAGGATCCTGAGAAACGGTTTTGTGTTTGCAGTCATCTCTTCCTCCTCAAAGACCCCAAGAAGACATCTGAGGGGAACAAATGTTGGGGAGAAAAAAAGGGTCTGAGATAAATTCAGTCACCTGGGACCACAGTGGTCTCACCTTTTCGCATTCCCAGACCATATGCAGGAAAGTGCCCTCCGCCCCCTTACATTTATGGCAACTAGCTGAGTCCTTCCTCTGCATACGATAAAGTCTAGCTGGTGTATAATATTGCTGATGCAGGTAACGAAACTGTATCGTTTTGTCTGTGGCAGAGACAACAGAAGTCGAGTACCTCCTGCCACATTTCTCCCGACAGCTCCGGGATAATCGCCACCCATCATGCCATAGGTCTAGAAGTTGTAATTGTCACTCCTGGGCCCACTGCTGCATAGTACCTGGGAATTCGCTTGACTGGATCCGGATCAATCGAACCTTCTCCAGTTCCGTATTCTGTACCATGATTTCCCCCGTCCCAAACTGCGCATAGCGAAAGACCCATGTCCTGGGTACTCCAAATTTGTTCTCTCAGTTGTTTAAAGGTACAGAGATGCTTATCTTGGCAGATTTGGTGTAGATATTTTATGCCATATTTAGCCCAGGTAATTTATTAAATTTCTCTAGGGTTCTATTGTACCACAAGGGACTGTTAAAGGACAACCACAGAAGGTCATCTTTCCTCCTTTGGGAATATATGTGGAATATCTTCCCAGGGAGTGCCATAATCGTACCCGCCTTCCTCCCCGGGATCCCTTTTTTTATATAGCCTGTTTTGTAGGGTTTCCTGTGAGGTGGCAACTCCAAAAAAGTAAGCTGGGAGGCCATGAAGTAGGGCCGCAAATCAGGAAGGGCCATTCCACCCATCCTGCTTGGTAGCTTCCGCACTGCCAGTGATGCCCTGGAGCCCCACAGAAAACCCACAATGATGGAGTCAAGTTGCTTAAAGATTCGTAGTGTTACAAAGACTGGCGAGTTCGAGGGAATGTACAGGAACTTGGTAAGAAAAATCATATTAAACAGATTTATCTGTCCCATCAAGGTGATTGGTAAATTCTGCCACCTCTGCACCTTCTCTCGAAAGTTCGCTGTTACTGGTGTCGAGTTTGTCTCAAGGAATTTATAAATGGGGAGCTGTACCTCAACCCCCAAGTACCTGAAAGAGGTGAAACCGATCTATTATTGGCTTTAGTACTTTCTGTGGCTCATATGCAGATCCAGTTTGACTGATTTTCATCCAAACTAAGGCTGGCCATACACCTATAGATTATCTGCAGATTTTCTATGGTTAGATGGAAAAAGTGGGAGATTCCTCCATCCACACAGTTTAGCGAACATGGAGAAATCTGTTGCACTTTTCCATCTAACCATAGAAAATCTGCAGATAATCTATAGGTGTATGGCCAGCTTAACAGATTTTCAGTTTACCTGAAAGATAGATATCTATCTCCCACTGCCACTAATGCATCTCGTCTCCCCCACCACTAGCCTTAACCACTTCAGCCCCGGAAGGATTTACCCCCCCCCCCCCTTCCTGACCAGAGCATTTTTTTTGCGATTCTGTACTGTCATTTTAGCTGACAATTGTGCGGTCGTGCGACTCTGTACCCAAACAAAATTGATGTGTTTTTTTTCCCCCCCACAAATAGAGCTTTCTTTTGGTGGTATTTGATCACCTCTGCAGTTTTTTCTTTTTTTGTGCTCTGCCAAAAAGTGCTCTGGTCTTTGGTCAGCCAAATGGCTGAAGTGGTTTTTAATACTACAGTCAGAAACCTGAACTAATAAACCAGTTAAATTTGTCTCACCTAAATATTATGTGAGAGAAGAAATGGGGGCAATCATCCACAGCAACATGAGGCTTTCCTGCCTGTGGTGGAGCTATATAGGGAGCTGACAGTTACTAAAACCCAGCCGTAAACAAATATAATAGTAGGCTTGCCAAATCACATACTGTATCTTATAATGGGGAAGATACTTATTCCTTGTCAACTCTCAACTTACAGGACTTAAAGGATTTGGTACTGACGGCTTGGTGCCAGATACCACAGCATACCTTCAGAGGTCTAGTGGCAGCCATGCCTCAACTGGTGGACATATTGATATGGCTGATCTGTGTATATGGACAACAATTCTGTGAACGTTACTATATGTGAGCAATAATTAGACTACATTGGCAGCAAATGGGCTATGGGCAGTGTGGGCAAAGTATAACGTGCCAAACTAAAAAAAATATATTATCAATCCTCATGTAAAGGGTTTTCATAATTATAAAATTATATAAAGCTAGATGCACCAAAATGTGTATATATATATATATATATATATATATATATATATATATATGTATATATACACACACATCAAACTCATAATAAAAAGTCCATAAGCAATTTAACAACATGATCCTCTTCACATTTACAGTGCTATAGAATATATCTTTGTGTATACGCAGATAGAAGTTTGGATTTAGAATGATAACCTTTATTGACTCACTAAATAAATTGCAAATAAGTGCAGAGCGATCACTCATATATTGTAACATGAATAAAATGATCAACAAAACAAGATTACGACAACTTGTATAGTTGATGCATTATGTGTGTCAACAAAGTCCCGACTGCAAATATATGCTGTGCCACTGTGTCAACTCAAAGTGATAGTTCATATAATAATATCCAATGTGTTCAGTGACCACCACCTCCAGACAGATTGCCTGCTCACCTCTAGTCTATGACCCCACTACATAGTCATAATCGCCTTAATGTACTCCACTTCAGGATGGGGCTGGAATGTTCCTGCAAGGATTGTCCCTGAAACACGCTATTCCAATTCTTTTAGAGCTGGGAGGAAGGGGAAATGGTAGACTGACACCAGATACAGAGTCCCTAACATCCAAGTCCACTCTCCCGGCCGAACCACGGATGCCCACACATTTAGGAGTTAATTGGGGTAATTTAGAGATCTATATAAGCTCCTAGTAATGGACGGCTCCCTACCTGCTGAAGAAGCCCAATAGGAGGGCAAAACAGGTGGGAGGAGCTGTTGTCCTTGACATCCTGATACTTGTGTATCAGAGGTGTGAGCTGATCATATGCTTGTTTTACACATATGTGAGTGTTTTTAATCCCATATTCAGTTTTAATAAATAATTTGAAGCAGAGAGCACTATGTTTGTTTTTTTCCATTTCTATTCTATGGTGTTACATTGTTGATCAAGATTTAAGAAGTGAAATAGTGTTTCAGGGATGATCCTTGCAGGAACATTCCAGCCCTATCCTAATCGGCGTACATTAAGGTGATTTATGATTCGGTAGTGGGGTCAGAGACTGGAGGTGAGCAGGCAATCTGTCTGGAGGTGGTGATCACTGAACACATTGGATAATATTATATGAACTATCACTTTGAGTTGACACAGCGGTGGAGCATATATTTACAGTTGGGACTTTGTTGACATTGTTATATATTACATAAACTATACCAGTTGTGGTAACCTTGTTTTGTTTATTATTTTATTTGGTTACTATATATGAGTGATTGTGCTGCACTTATTAATTGCACTTTATGGTATAAAGAGACTGGTGAACACACTCTGGAAGGTGTTGGCAGCAATCCGTGCCTCGCTATTAGGCAAATAAGAAGTATTGTGAGATATTTGCACATATTGTTTAGTTATTTTTTGCGCTGATTATATTTTATTTTAAAACTAATTACAGTACATTGTAGTGCAAGCTTTTGAGGCATCTTCAGGCAATATGCCTGTTGAAATCCAATCCCAAGTACAGCCCTCCACCAATGGACTGCAGCTCACCATTTGCAGTCAACAAAAAAAAGGTCACAGGTGTTATCACAATGGACTAACAAAGGGCTAACACTGACTCACTCAAAAGTGATTGGGTGGCTCTACAGGAGCCTCTTTTTTTTTAAAAACCCTTTTGAGGTATGGGCATCGGTGGGATGCCCAAGGTCATTAACTGGTTACATCAGTCATGTGTCTGTGAGCAATACAGACAATTGTGAAAGCCCTTCGATGCTGCATTATGGCTAAATTATGTAATTTTGTTTAGAGTTCAGAATTGAAACATTTTTTTATACCTTCCAACAGTCCCAGATTGTGAGGGACTATCCCATACTTTGACCCTAATCCCACTCTCTTGTGTATAGGGTCTGTGTCCCGGAAATGCTTTGCCCCTGTACACTGTCCACAGCTGATTTATATGCAAATAGGGATTTGCTTATAAATTATGTGTATAGCTTCACTGGCTCATTCATATGCCAATCTCCCTACAGCTTAGTCATATGGCAAGCTGAGTGAAGCTTCTCTTATGCCGCGTACACACGATCGGAATTTCCGATGGGAGCTTTTCAACGGATTTTCCGACCGTGTGTATGCCCATCGGTCTTTTTCTGTCGGAATTTCCGACGGACTTTGGATTGAGAACCTGTTCTCAATTTTTCCGACGGAAAACCTTTCTATCGGATTTTCCGATCGTGTGTATGCAATTCCGACACGCAAAATTTCGACGCATGCTCGGAAACAATTCGACGCATGCTCGGAAGCATTAAACTTCCCTTTTATAGTGATGTCGAACGTGTTTTATGCCGCTGTGTTACTGACTGTCGGAAATTGGTGTGACTGTGTGTAGGCAAGACAGTTTGAGCGAAATTCCGTCGGAATTCCGACGGGAAAACCATCAGAGCTTTTTCCGACGAGAATTCCGACAGTGTGTACGCGGCATTAGACTTCAGCTGAGAGAAGGACTTCCTTCTGCTGCGGCATCTCCCCATTCCACCAGTGAGTGAGCTTGAGGTGGGAGGAGGTCTGTACTGGAGGGGTTATTCTGTACTGTTAGGGATGAGGGGTCTGTACTGGAGGGAGGGTGATTGTGCTTAAGGGGGGTTCTATGTGGAGGAGGATTCTGTACTGGTGGAGAGGGAGGGAGTCTGTACTGGTGGGGAGGGAGGTCTATACTGGTGGAGCAGTCTGTACTGTTGGGGAGGGAGATGTTCTTAACTGAAGGGGGGTCTATATTGATGAGGTGGGAGAAGGTATGTACTGGAATGGGGGTGTATACTGGTAAGGAGGGAGGGGGTCTGAACTGGAGGGAGTCTATACTGGTGAGATAGGAGGGAGTCTATACTGTGGAGGATAGAAGGGAGTCTGTACTGTGGAGGTTGCTGTACTAAGAAGAGGTTGGTTTGCATTAGGTCTGTACTGAGAAGGGAGTGGGGGATCTGGGTCTGTGCTGTGGGGATGGTCCAAAATGAGAAGGGGTTAGAAGGGTGGTCTGTACTGAGGGGGGTTTAGGGCTTTGGTGGGAGATCTGTACTGGGATGATATGGGCGGGAAGGGATTTGTACTGGAAGGAGGGGATTATTCTTTGGTTGTACTGGCCTTCGCATTACACATTCCTGACACTATGTTGTACATTTTATCGTCCTGACTAATGCACGCTGTACACTGGGCATTATATGACATATTCTTGACCGCTGCACTATAGTGCATTATACAGTTGTGCTCATAGGTTTACATACCCTGGCAGAATTTTTTCAGAGAATATGAATGATAACACAAAAACTTTTCTTTCACTCATGGTTAGTGTTTGGCTGAAGCCATTTATTATCAATCAACTGTGTTTACTCTTTTTAAATCATAATGACAGCAAAAGTTTACATACCCCAGTTCTTAATACCATGTATTGCCCCCTTTTAACATCAATGACACCTTGAAGTCTTTTGTGGCATTTGTGGATGAGGCTCTTTATTGTCTGGTGGTAAAGCTGCCCATTCCTGCCCATTCCTCTTGGCAAAAAGCCTCCAGTTCCTGTAAATTCTTGGGCTGTCTTGCATGAACTGCACGTTTGAGATCTCCCCAGAGTGGCTCAATGATATTGAGGTCAGGAGACTGAGATGGCCACTCCAGAACCTTCACTTATTCTGCTGTAGCCAATGACAGGTCAACTTGGCCTTGTGTTTTGGATCATTATCATGTTGGAATGTCCAAGTACCTCCCATGCGCAGCTCCCTGGCTGTTGAATGCAAATGTTCCTCCAGTATTTTTTGATAACATACTGCATTCATCTTGCCATCCATTTTGACCAAATTTCCTGTGCCTTTTGTAGCTCACACAACCCCAATACATCAGCGATCCACCTCCGTGTTTCACAGTAGGAATGATGTACCTTTCATCATAGGCCTTGTTGACTCCTCTCCAACTGTGGCAATTTAGGTTGTGGCCAAAAAGCTACATTTTGGTCTCATCACTCCAAATGACTTTGTGTCAAAAGATTTGAGGCTTGTCTCTGTGCTGTTTGGTGTATTGTAAGCGGGATACTTTGTGGCATTTGCATAGTAATGGTTTTCTTCTGGCAACTCGATCATGCAGCCCATCTTTCTTCAAGTGCCTCCTTATTGTGCATCTTGAAACAGCCAGACCAAATGTTTTCAGAGTCCTGTATTTCCTGTATAGTCCTGTATTTCATTCTTCACGGAAGTTATTTGTGGGTTTTTCTTTGCTTCCCAAACAATTTTCCTGGCAGTTGTGGCTGAAATTTTAGTTGGTCTACCTGACCGTGGTTTGGTTTCAACAGAACCCCTCATTTTCCACTTCTTGATTATAGTTTAAATTCTCAATTCCTTGGATATCTTTTTATATCCCTTTCCTGTTTTATTCAGTTAAACTACCTTTTCCCGCAGATCCTTTGACAATTCTTTTGCTTTCCCCATGACTCAGAAACATCAGTGCAGCACTGGATGAAAGATGCAAGAGTCTGTCAAGAGTCCAGAAACTCCTTGACCTTTTATGCACACGCACATACTAATTACAAACAGATCACAGGTTAGGATGGTTACCTTTTTTAATAGCCATTCAAACCCCTTTGTGTCAACTTGTGTGCATGTTATCAGGCCAAAATCACCAGGGTATGTAAACTTTTGATCAGGGTCATTTAGGTAGTTTCTGCTGTCATGATTTAAAAAGACAGCAGAAACTGTCTTTTTAAATCGTGGTTAGCCGAATGCTTACCATGAGTGAAATAAAAGTTTTTGTTTATCATTCATATTCTCTGAAAAATGGCCAAGAAATTCTGCCAGGGTATGTAAACTTATGAGCACAATTGTATATTCCCCAAGTTTTTTTTTTACCACTTCTGGACCGCCAACCGCACATATACTGCGGCAGTGTGGCCCGGCTGCTTGAACTGACGTACCTATATGTCAGTCCATGCATGAGATACAGTGGGCGTGCGCGCGCCCAGTGGACTCCATGTTCGCTGGCCACCCACGATCACGGGTACAGAGAGGCAGATCCCCATTCTGACGGGACAATACTGAGATCTCTGTGTTATCCCAATAAGCCCATCCCCCACACCCAGGGAACACAGTTAACCCCTTGATCGCCCCTAGTATTAACCCCTGCCAGTGTCATTTATGCACTGATCACTATAATGTCACTGGTCCCCAAAAAGTGTCATTCGGGGTCAGATTTGTCTATCGCAATGTCGAAGTACCGCTAAAAATCCCAGATTGCAGCCATTACCAGTAAAAATGAAAGTCAATGAATCTATCCAACAGTTTGTAGATGCTCTAACTTTTGCGCAAATCATTCAATATACGCTTATTGCGATTTTTTTATTTTTATTAACCACAAATATGTAGAAGAATACATATTATCCTATGATGATGAATACTTTTTTTTTTTTTTGGATATGTATTATAGCAGAAAGTAAAAAATAGATTGCCCTGTGTTTGGCTTCATACCTCCTCCCATCAACTCTGACTAGCTTCCCTCTCATAATGTCAACATAATGCTGCCACCACCATGTTTCACGGTGGGGATGGTGTGTTTAGGGCGATGTGCAGTGTTAGTATTCTGCCACACATAACGTTTTGCTTTTAGGCCAAAAATTTAATTTTGGTCTCATCTGACCAGAGCATCGTCTTCCACATGTTTGCTGTGTCCTCCACATGGCTTCTCGCAAACTGCATATGGGACTTCTTATGGCTTTCTTTCAACAATGGTTTTCTTCTTGCCACTTTTCCATAAAGGCCAGATTTGTGGAGTGCACAACTAATAGCTGTGGATCTCTGCAGCTCCTCCAGAGTTACCATGGCCCTCTTTCCTGTTTCTCTAATTAATGTTCTCCTTGCCCGCCCTGTCAGTTTAGGTGGACAACCATGTCTTGGTAGGTTTACAGTTATACCATACTCTTTCCATTTTCGGATGATGGATTGAACAGTGCTCCGTTAGATGTTTAAAGCTGGAGATATTTTTTTTTATAACCTAACCCTGCTTTAAACTTCTCCACAACATTATCCCTGACCTTTCTGGTGTGTTCCTTGGCTTTCATGATGCTGTTTGTTCACTAAAGTTCTCTAACAAACCTCTGAGGGCTTCAAAGAACAGCTGTATTTATACTGAGATTAAATTACACACAGGTGGACTCTATTTACTAATTAGGTGACTTCGGAGGGCAATTGGTTCCACTAGATTTTAGTTAGGGGTATCAGAGTAAAGGGGTCTGAATACAAATGCACGCCACACTTTTCACATATTTATTTTTAAAAAAAAAAAAACATTTATCATTTTCCTGCCATTTCACAATTATGTGCCACTTCGTGTTAGTCTATCAAATAAAATTTACGTTTTTGGTTGTAAACTGACAAAATGTGGAAAATTTCAAGGGGTATAAGTACTTTTTTAAGGCACTGTAGTTCAACAAATACATCATTTTATTAATGAACAATATCTCCCTGAATGTGTTTGTTATGATAAATCTTCCAGTGCCACTACAGGAATATCTGTAAACCACAACCATAAGGCCACGCCAACTTTTAACTGCGGGGTACTACATGCGCTTTGTGAGGGCACTGCTCTTCTTCCTGTCTCCTATTTCCATGTGTCACATGATATGACTAGAGCCAGAAAGAAGAGGTGGTTGTTAAATTGCAGGACACACATGCAGTCTGAAAGACGACAGCCTCACTATAATGCCCCCATCATCCACCCCATCCCCCACGGAGCACCCTTAGCTCCCATGTATTAGTGTGTGCAGCCCTCAGCAGCTTTTCTGCTCTTTCTTACCTTGCTCTGCTTCAGAATAGCCCTGAACCTGGTTCTGCCCCCTGCGATGAGATAGCCATGGTCAATAAAGTCATAATAGAGCAGTCCTCTTATCACTACATTGGAGTGCTGGCCTCCTTTGAAGTTATGAAGAGCCAGCAAGCAGCAGGTAGAGGGGAAGAACTGTGTGTAGTACAAACACAGACTGTCAGATGCAAGTAACGGGTGCTGGAATGAGCCGTTTTAGGTTATAGTGCCCTACAACGAGACATAACCTGAAACGGTGACACTCCAGGAACAAAATCTTGGGACAGTGCTCCAGGATCAGCTACGGTGGGAAGAAATGAAGGTGGTTGCTTATGGGGGTGCCAGAAGAATGTTGCAGGGTGCCACACTACACCCATCACCCCCCTTGACCCTGTTCAAGAGAAACCAGGCAAACATTCTGGCTACACCTAATAATACATTGGTTTTCGAGTGGAGTGACCCTTTAAATACCTTCTTTAGACTCCGTTCTTTAAATTTACGTTTTTTTCCATTTGGGAATCCAGAGTTTTATCTAGAATATATACAATATTTGGTAGAAAAAAGAAGGGTGGATATTCCAATGCACAGTGTAATGTGTTGCTTAATTTTATTTGAATTATAATATAGTATAACTATAAATTATATGTAATTAAAAACATATTGTTATAAATTTATATTGAAAATTATTGTTTTAGAAGAAATAATTCAGCATAACAGTATATTTTCTTATACAATAGAAAACAACATTGATGTACTTTTATTTCCTGGGTTCAAATTTAGTCTCTGCTCTTTAGCAGGGTCATGTTGGCTGGTTAGAATAGAAAGTCAGATCAGTAACCACTGGCTACTAAAAAAAAATACAGAAAAGTAACCTTTAAATTGGAGGCAATGAAAAAACACTTCCATTCAAATTAAAATATAAAAAAATAATGATTGAAGGGCTGTAAGTCTTTCCAGAAGAAAATGTTTTGTGCACACTCCTGTGATGGTCATGCGATCAAAATTCAAGGCATTTTCTCATCTGATCTCTGCAAAAGTTCAGACTGACCAATCATCCCCTTCAGTTCAGCAGGAACCTGTCCAAAATACGATCTGACTATGGGCTATTGTTGTACTGATGTCGATCCATCAACTTCAGTATAACCAGCCTGTTGGGTTTTTGCCAGCGGCTATAGTCACAAGCAGTGATCATTATATTATGCCGGTATGGAAGGCTCCCTGCCAGCAGAACACAAAGGCGCTGCAGAAAGAATTCCACAATCAACATTGTGTTGATGGGGAATCAAGCAATTTGTTTTTTTCCTTCAACCTGTGGTTGAAGGAAAGAACATTGCATAATGTATGGGCAGCCTTAGCCTTTAAATTACTCTTTTATAGGTATGCATCCTAGCAAGATTAGCTAAAGCTCCAAGTGTTTTGATGCCAGCTCTCTGGTGAGTCAAATGTATGTATGTAAGACAATAAAACACTAGATGTGATATTTCAGATATCGGATGACTATTTTTCAGGCTAGATTTAGAAGGTGTCTTTGCTTTCCCAGTAATGTAGAATATACTGACAATAGGATTCCTCAGTAATCATGGAAGGGAGATTTGTATTACATTGTTATGCAATCACTTTATTTTGAATACTTGCAATAATAAAATATACAATGCCAGCCTTTAAGACAAACGAATGGCAATGCCAAACATATTGAACTGATCTATGCCTGACAAACCAGAGGTAACCTCCACCGTAGTGCCAGTGTCATGCATCGATGACCATTATCTACAGAAAGGCACCAGTGGCAAACTGTAAGCAGCGGAAGGTCACTTTTTGCATTACCAAACTGGCAACTTGACCTCCACCAAGGTGTCTGGAATCCCTGGTACTCAAATCTCTGAAATCCCAAAACAACCTTTATTTTATTGGACTAGATAAATTCGTAATTAACCACCAAAATTATCAAACTATCAAAACTTGCAAAGGTCTTTTATTTAATTTTGATGACTGATTACAAACTTCTCTATTATGTGGAAGTCCAAAAAGCAGAACACTTTTTTGCATATCAATTTCTTAAGGATGATGGGTGGCAATACACCATCGGCTCAGACAAATAAAAGGTATGTGCTGTCAGCTCAGGCTTTAGTTTGTTATTTTTGTCATTGCCATAGGCTCACTAATCCTGACCCTAAAGTCCAGCTTTCAAATTGATTGGCTTGTTGCCCCAAAACTGCCCCAGGTGCCTCTAATTTATTTATTATTTCAGGTACTTATTTAATGTAGCTAATATATTTTTATGAAATGTGTACATTTCTTAAACTAATATGTGTTTCGGCCAGTGTTCTCTTCAGTACTGCACATATGTCAAGGTGACATTTCCACCGACTTCCATCATGTCGATCTGGTTGGCAGGCAGACGATGGACATAGTTGAAAAGCTTTGATCCATTTGAGTAGACACCCACTACTCCTCCCTCATTCCTGATTTCCATCTGTAATTAAAAGTGACTGTTTAGTTAAGGATGTCCTCAGATGGGATATTCAGTCTACTATGTGTTTTTCTCACCTGGAAGTTTTGCCCTTGGTAGAAAGGCATGTATGCAAGCTGCCTCTCTTCAGGACCCCATGCGCCCCTGTTCTGGGTGTTCCTTACTATTGTACCTTCATTAAAGCGAGGGTTAATTTGCAGGTGGATATTTCTCGTTCTGCTATTCAGAAGGTTGACATTGAATCTACAAAATGTAAACAGTATGAAGTAAATGACAATATACTTTTTTTTTTTTTTTGATATGGTGGGTTCTAAATATTGTATAGAAGGGTTTATTAGATAAACGATATCATTGAGAAAAGTGATTTAAGGTAGAAGAGCAAAGATAAAAGTGTATATATACAGTATACTCTTTAAAGCGGAGCTCCCCCTGTTTGTAAGACATAGATGTAAAATATAATACTCACCTTCCTCGATCCGAAACGGTAGGTATTTTTTTTTTTTTTTTTTACTTACCTTTTGATGTTTTCTTGCCATCCATCGCTTCCGGTTCTCCTTCCCTCGGATATGGGTGTAATATCCCCTAGCCCACACTGTCTCCTGGGAGCTTGTGTCATAGCTCCCAGGAGTCAGTGCAGCGGCCGATTCTCTGCTCTCACAACGGGGCGGGACTTTCGACGCCGCCGCCGTTGTGATGGCAACAGGAGCTGCTGACGGCGCTCCTATCCTGTACTGCGCATGCACGAGATTAAAATGAATGGGCGTCAATGAAATCCAGGAAGAGAATGTTTGGAGGTTTCAAATGCCCACAGGCAAGATGGAGAACGAACAGAGGATTTTTTATGAAGTCTTTTTAGAAGATAAAAAAGAAAGGCACAAGTGATGGAAACAGGACAGGTGAGTTACTCAATTACAAACGAATTTCTTTATCAATGACCATTGAAAAAAAAAAAAACGTCAGGGGCAGTGGAGCCCCCGCTTTAATTTGTTTTCTTTGTTTTTACATATCTTCTTGTACAGTATTGTATGGTTTGTCCTAAATGTAAAAAATGTAATTATAAAAAAAAAAATGACAATATGCTGCTTCACATCAGTGTTCTGTGCACACAGAAAAAAATAGCAAGAGTTTTCCAAATAAACTAATGGTATGCGAGTAAGCAACCTAAAAGGAACATGTAGTTGTTTTGTACATTTCTTTATTATGGGGAGGATATAAAAAAAAATAAGCATGTGGAGTTTTGGGATTTTTTTTCCACACTTGTAACTCTATTTACAGCCTATTGAAAAAAGCCTGCAATTTACACACACGAGTAGATGATTTATCAGATGTGACGTATACATTTTTTTTGGTCATCTTAAAGAATAAGTTCACTTGTAATAAAAAATAAATAAGCATTGGGCTCACTCTATTCTGCTGTGATTCCCTGTAACAAGTTGCTTGTCCCTTTCATTTGCCCACACAGTAAGGCCTATTTTGCTCAGAGCATTCCCCCTTTACAATTCTACAGCTCAAGACTACGGTTCTAAGGGCAGTGTATGGTGTATATCACAACTAGGACACCTTGAGAATCTATAGCACTTTGTTTTTGGCATATAAATGCAAATCGTTTGCTGCCTAGAACGTATGCATAACTTAGATATTACAATCTCTGTGTTCATTTGTTTGTTATAGGTGCTGCTTGTAAATGCTCCCGGGCACCTGCTTTGTTATTATCTGCACTGTTTTCTAGTCGCCTCTTTTGTAACTTGCTATATTTTGCAATAAAATATTTGAACAAAGTGAAAAAATGTGCATTTATTAATTTTTATTTTTTGGAGCCTATAAAGCATTGCAGCAGTGATCAGCAAAGGATGTCGAGACTTGTAGTTCATTTACACACAGAGCTCTGTGTAAGAAGGATGCGGCCGATTTCAAAAACTGACAGCTAGTCTGGGGAACTTCTCCCCATACTGCTGTCACAGGGAGGGGAGAGGGAGGAATCGGGCAGCGACTGCAGCATTGAATACATGTTACATGTTCCATTCTAAAAATGGGTGGAACATGTAACATGTTCCCAAAGCTGAACTTATCCTTTAATCTGAATCTTCAGTCTGTTAAAGGAGATACAAGGCAAGCAGCAACTGATGTGCTGTTTCTGTAGCTACGTCATAATGCTTTCATAGAATAATCAAAACCCATAATCCATTCTAGTTTATATTCTTTATTATGATTAGGATTGAAAATAAATACAAATTATGTTCTTTTTTTTTTTTCTATACCATTTCCTTTGGATTAGTAAAACGGTGTAATATAAGTGCTTACCTAAAAATCTATTCAATTTCGCCACTGCACTTTATAATTATGGAAGATTCAAAGGAGATTGTACAACCAGATTGTATAATACGTAGTGTTAACCTAAAGCATAAGTGGTATTTCACATAAAGTGCACCTATGCTTCCTGCCTTATCCCCTGACCTAAAGTAAACCACCCTCCTCCATTCTAAATGCATACTGACACACACACACACACACACACACACACACATTAAATGCATACTGGCGCACACACACACACACACACATTAAATGCATACTGGCACACACACACACACACACACACACACATTAAATGCATACTGGCACACACACACACACACACACACATTAAATGCATACTGGCACACACACACACACACACACACACACACACACACACACACACACACACATTTTTCTATTTCTATTTTACTATAAGGTTCTACTGGCATGAAAGTTTCACCACATGTCGGTAACAACCCATGCAATCCTTACATACAAAGAAACCAAAACAAGTTCAGAAATACACACTGGTACACTGTAAGAACGCACCTGTCTGCGCCATAGTGCACATTTCCTGTAATTACAATGTTTCCATTATTGGAAAAACTTTTGGGGAAAGCAGCTTGAAAAGGCATCACCTAGACAAAATAAAAATCAGTTTTAATCACTTAAGACTGTATGAAGTTTTAAAAGGTTATTATATCCTAAACTTATATCTTGGTTTATAATGGTGAGTCAAGTTACCTTCTGGATCCTTATATACTTCATTTTGTCCAGCAGTTAGATCTCCCTGTATAAGTATCTGACCGCTTAGCTCTCTACCATGGAGTGTTAATGGGCCTAATGCAACACCCTTCCACCTGCCATATTACTCATCAGGAAGGCTCTACCCGATACAATCCAGATATTCAACCCACCCAAATCTATCCAAAATTAAAACTAAAGTGGAATTCCAGCTTCATCCTAACTAGCCTTAAAACCTATGCTAACCTTTGTAAGAAAGATGTATATACAGTTCTTACCTATTTTCAGGCCGCTCCAGTAAAGTCATGTGAGGGGAGGGGAGAGAGTGCTGCGACAATGGCTGGTATTGCCTGGGAGCAGTGATGTCACCCATAGGCTTCAATGGCCCATCCATTGTCTGTGCTCCCTCCTCTCCTCTGCAGCCTCACTGGCTGAAACAAGGGAGCCGGATCATGTGAGCAGACCGGAGCAGCCTTAAAATAGGTAAGTATATGTATTTTTCTTACACAGGTTAGTTAGCATAGGTGCTGGGGGGGCTTTAGGGCTAGTTAGAATGAAGCTGGAATTCCACTTTAATGCTATGCGATCGGTTATTGAGAATAGTTATACAGTATCCCACAAAAGTGAGTACACCCCTCACATTTTTGTAAATATTGTATTATATCTTTTCATGCAACAACACTGAAGAAATGACACTTTGCTACAATGTAAGTAGTGAGTGTGCAGATTGTATAACAGTGTAAATTTGCTGTCCCCTCAAAATAACCCAACACACAGCCATTAATGTCTAAACCGCTGGCAACAAAAGTACACCCCTTAGTGAAAATGTCCAAATTGGGCCCAAAGTGTCAATTTTGTGTAGCCACCATTATTTTCCAGCACTGAACCCTCTTGGGCATGGAGTCCACCAGAGCTTCATAGGTTGCCACTGGAGACCTCTTCCACTCCTCCATGATGACATCACGGAGCTGGTGGAACTTAGAGACCTTGCGCTCCTTCACGTTCCGATTGAGGATGCTCCACAGATGCTCAATAGGGTTTAGGTCTGGAGACATGCTTGGCCAGTCCATCCTCTTTACCCTCAGCCTCTTTAGCAAGCCAGTGGTTGTTTTGGAGGTGTGTTTGGGATCGTTATGTTGAAATACTGCCTCGCGGCCCCATCTCCGAAGGGAGGGGATCATGCTCCGCTTCAGTATGTTACAGTATATGTTGGCATTCATGGTTCCCTCAATGAACTGTAGCTCCCCAGTGACGGCAGCACTCATGCAGCCCCAGACCATGACACTCCCACCTCCATGCTTGACTGTGGGCAAGACACACTTGTCTTTGTACTCCTAACCCGGTTACCAACACACACTTGACACCATCTGAACCAAATCAGTTTATCTTGGTCTCATCAGACCACAGGACATGGTTCCAGTAATCCATGTCCTTAGTCTGATTGTCTTCAGCAAACTGCATGTTTTTTTGTGCATCATCTTTAGAAGAGGCTTCCTTCTGTGATGACAGCCATGCAGACCAATTTGATGCAGTGTGCGGCGTATGGGCTGAGCACTGACAGGCTAACCCCCCACCCCTTCAACTTCTGCACCAATGCTGGCAGCACTCATATGTCTATTTCCCAAAAACAACCTCTGGATATGACGCTGAGCACGTGGACTCAACTTCTTTGGTCGGCCATGGCGAGGCCTGTTCTGAGTAGAACCTGTCCTGTTAAACCACTGTATAGTATTGGCCACCATGCTGCAGCTCAGTTCCAGGGTCTTCACAATGTTCTTATATCCTAGGCCATCTTTATGTAGAGCAACAATTATTTTTTTCAGATCCTCAGAGAGCTTTTTGCCATGTGGTGCCATGTTGAACTTCCAGTGATCAGTAAGAGAGAGAGAGAGAGCAATCACACCAAATTTAGCACACCTGCTCCCCATTCACACCTGAGACCTTGTAACACTAACAAGTCACATGACACTGGGGAGGGAAAATGGCTAATTGGGCCCAATTTGGACATTTTCACTTAGGGGTTTACTCACTTTTATTGCCAGTGGTTTAGACATTAATGGCTGTGTGTTGAGTTATTTTGGGGGACAGCAAATTTACACTGTTATACAAGCTGTACACTCACTACTTTACATTGTAGCAAAGTGTCATTTCTTCAGTGTTGTCACATGAAAAGATATAATAAAATATTTACAAAAATGTCAGGGGTGTACTCACTTTTGTGAGACAATGTATATGACATTAAAATTAACATGATAGCTTTTTTTTTAGAGGTCAGTTGAGGTTACTGATTCATATCCTCAGCTGGGTTTTTGGGGTAGTTGAATGCCTGTACAGCACTCATGATAAGGACATTTATGCTATAGTAATATAATTATCACTAATTATAAAGTGATATAATTATGACTAGCACAGGTTTGACTAGTAATGGATCATGATATGTATTATGCTGAAAAAGTAACTTTGTACTTATTGAATAAACATGTTCCATTGTCTACTCTTGGGTTGTTGGCCAATGCACATTTCTTGAGGTTTTGATAGATAGTTGTTGTTAATATGTTTTGCAAGAGTCCAGAAGGATGCTCATTCAACAAGAATGGAATAAATCTGTAGCATGTTATACTAGTGCATATTTAATATGTGAAAGCCAACGTGATTAATTGAAATGGGCAAAACCCAAACTATCACTGAGTTCGTTACACCACCCCTTTGTTCCCAAAATATGTACCAAGAATAACCTAAACATACCGGATTATGCACCATTGTGGGTCCTTTCTGCGCCAGCCGCTGGAATGATAAACAAAATAGATTATTATTGTCAAAGAATATATTTTTAAATGCTCAGTCTACTATGGATATGAAATGATTTATACAATTTTAGCTTTATTTGTCATTATAAGAAAATGCAGTCACTTTTGCATACAACATAAAAGCTTACCTTGGCTGCCCCCAACACTGGAAAAGCCACACTTGGTTTCTGGAACAAATATAATTTATTATTATTATTATAAAGGATTTATATAGCGCCAACAGTTTGCGCAGCGCTTTACAATATAAAGGGAAACAATAGAGCAACAATGTAAAGTGATTTTAAATGAATAAAAACAGTAGCGCTAATAATCACAGTGTCTGTGAATAAACTAAATATTTAACCTGTGTAAACAATACTGAAAAATATGTATAAACAGTGCTAAAAAAACAACAACACAATTAATCACCTATATACATAAAGTGAAAAATTAAAGTGAAGTGTGATTATATATTTTTGCAGGTGTCCAAAAAAGGGAAACAAATCCAAACAAAAGTCCATAAACTGTTACTTGTAGTGATAATGTTTGAAAAAGTGACAGAAAAGTGAATGAAAAAATCCTGAAGCAAATAAAGTTTTGAAGTGTCTTTAAACAAAATTCTTGAAGTGACTTGAAAAAAATATCTTCCACCACACCACCTGTGTTCAGTGCTACCGCACCCTAAGGAATCGCACTCACCAGCAGTATATGCCTTGCACTCTCATGCTCGGCCAACTCGCTTAATAGCTCCACATGGGTCACAGATGGATCCAGACAGAATGTTAGATAATTGCACTCCACATATAAGGAAAAAAGAGATGCTTCCAATAGTGAAGTAGAGTAAACCATTTATTTCAACAGCACACAAAATTCCTCAACCATTGTACTCACATCCTTCATATAAAAATAAGGCACTTCAGCATAACTTTTCAACAGGAAACAAGGACCCAGCAGTGGTGACCCGATATATTATGGTCTCGGCGGACCCGGCGTTAATACCAATATGTCTCACCCTCCACGCTGTCTCCTTTCTCTTTCACTTCACACGGCACAGCACACCCAGTAACTGGAACGTTGAATGTTAAATGCTCCTCACAGTTGCCATGTAACCATACCCAGACATGTTTCACCGAAGTGGCTTAACCCAATGATTAAGCCACTTCGGTGAAACATGTCTGGGTATGGTTACATGGCAACTGTGAGGAGCATTTAACATTCAACGTTCCAGTTACTGGGTGTGCTGTGCCGTGTGAAGTGAAAGAGAAAGGAGACAG
This sequence comes from Lithobates sylvaticus, assembly GCA_028564925.1. Classification (NCBI taxonomy): domain Eukaryota; kingdom Metazoa; phylum Chordata; class Amphibia; order Anura; family Ranidae; genus Lithobates; species Lithobates sylvaticus. The sequence continues at coordinate 181,728,338 of CM053033.1, read as the reverse complement.
CGTGGAGGGTGAGACATATTGGTATTAACGCCGGGTCCGCCGAGACCATAATATATCGGGTCACCACTGCTGGGTCCTTGTTTCCTGTTGAAAAGTTATGCTGAAGTGCCTTATTTTTATATGAAGGATGTGAGTACAATGGTTGAGGAATTTTGTGTGCTGTTGAAATAAATGGTTTACTCTACTTCACTATTGGAAGCATCTCTTTTTTCCTTATATGTGGAGTGCAATTATCTAACATTCTGTCTGGATCCATCTGTGACCCATGTGGAGCTATTAAGCGAGTTGGCCGAGCATGAGAGTGCAAGGCATATACTGCTGGTGAGTGCGATTCCTTAGGGTGCGGTAGCACTGAACACAGGTGGTGTGGTGGAAGATATTTTTTTCAAGTCACTTCAAGAATTTTGTTTAAAGACACTTCAAAACTTTATTTGCTTCAGGATTTTTCATTCACTTTTCTGTCACTTTTTCAAACATTATCACTACAAGTAACAGTTTATGGACTTTTGTTTGGATTTGTTTCCCTTTTTTGGACACCTGCAAAAATATATAATCACACTTCACTTTAATTTTTCACTTTATGTATATAGGTGATTAATTGTGTTGTTGTTTTTTTAGCACTGTTTATACATATTTTTCAGTATTGTTTACACAGGTTAAATATTTAGTTTATTCACAGACACTGTGATTATTAGCGCTACTGTTTTTATTCATTTAAAATCACTTTACATTATTTATCTATTTAAGTAGCTGCTTAGTTTTTTTTATACACATAGGTGTTTAATTAATTTTTCTTTGTGCGCAGTGGTGGTGTGGAATAGTAGGAGGGCGAGCTATTTTCATACCAGTTTATTTTAATAGAGCAACAATACAATTCAATACAAGAGGGTTACTAGGGCCTTGCTCCTGCGAGCTTACAGTCTAATAGGAAGGGGCTGATGGAACAAAAGATAGTAACTGTGAGGGATGAACTGATGGGAGAAATTGAAGATTCGACTATTAGCTAAGCCAGGATGGGCTTTCCTGACGAGATGAGTTTTCAGGGATCGCCTAAAAGTGGACAAAGTAGGAGATAGATGGACAGATTGGAGTAGTGCGTTCCAGAGGATGGGAGAGGCTCTGGATAAGTCCTGAAGACAAGCATGGGAGGAGGAGACAAGGGAGCTAGAGAGCAGGAGGTCTTGAGAGGATGGTTTGGGTGATATTTGGAGATAAGATTGGAGATGTATCTTGGCACAGAGTTGTAAATGGCTTTGTATGTCATGGACTGGGGCTGTATGAGTCCTGCCGGTGTCTTGTCGTGTCTTGTCGAGAACTGACAGTGTCCACCCTGTACTGCGCTTGCGCAGTACGGAGGACAAAGGAGACGCCAAATGTCTGAAGATGAACGGCGCCTGCGCACTTATTAGTACCTTCTGCCCTGAGTCCAGGTTCAAGCCCCACCATCCAAGTGGACATAGAGTTAGAATAAAAATATGCCGAGCGAAGTGAGGCCGTGCCCGAAGCGTGGCGAGTGAAGCGAGCCCACGAGGGGCCCTGTTACAAAGTGCTGTTTTGCATCATCTATATCCACTTGGATGGTGGAGGGAACGTTGAGGGAACCATGAATGCCTACATGTACTGTGACATACTGAAGCAGAGCATGATCCCCTCCCTTTGGAGACTGGGCCGCAACACAATAACGACCCTAAACACATCTCCAAGACAACCACTGCCTTGCTAAAGAAGCTGAGGGTGAAGGTGATGGACTGGCCAAGCATTTCTCCAGACCTAAACCCTATTGAGCATCTGTGGGGCATCCTCAAACGGAAGGTGGAGAAGTGCAAGGTCTCTAACATCCACCAGCTCTGTGATGTCGTCGTGGAGGAGTGGAAAAGGACTCCAGTGGCAACCTGTGAAGCTCTAGTGAACTCCATGCCCAAGAGGCAGTGCTGGAAAATAATGGTGGCCACACCAAATATTGACACTTTGGGCCCAATTTGGACATTTATCACTTAGGGGTGTACTAACTTTTGTTGCCAGCGGTTTAGACATTAATGGCTGTGTGTTGAGTTATTTTGAGGGTTACAGACAATTTAGACAATTTAGACTGTTATAAAAGCTGTACACTACTACATTGTAAGTGTAATTTCTTCAGTGTTGTCACATGAATAGATATAATAAAATATTTACAAAAATGTGAGGGGGGTACTCACTTTTGTGACATACTGTATGTATGAATGATAGTCAGCACTGATTGGCAGAATTATTGACACTGATTGGCAGCACTGTTTAGCTTGATTGCTCTGGGGGTTTCATGTTGGGACCTGTCCTTTTTTTTTGGGGGGGGGGGGGGGGGGGGTCATGTCCCCCAAAAGTGAGGGGCTACAAGTCCCAGCATGAACCCCTCCTCTTTTGTATGGGTCTCTGGCAGTGGCGACTGGTGCTCAAAACTTTTGGGGTAGTGCAAACAAACTGAAAAATTCTGAAAAATACTGAAACAAAAACAATTGCAGCCACTGTGCCCATCATTTGAAGCCACTGTGCCCATCATATGCAGACTCTGTGCCCAGCAAAAGCAGCCACCTGCGCCCATCATATGCAGCCAACTGTGCCCTGCAAATGCAGCCAACTGTGCCCTGCAAATGCAGCCAACTGTGCCCATAATATGCAGCCACTGTGCCCTGCAAATGCAGCCAACTGTGCTCCATCAATTGCAGCCTTTGTGCCCATAATATTCAGGCACTGTGCCCCCCCACCCGCCTGCTGTCTGCCCGGCACTTACCCCATTGTGGTGGTGGGTCAAGCAGCAGGTCAGGTGGCGTGCAGTGGGACGTGTATCGCAATGGATGCAGGACTTCTCCGTGCGTGTCGTCTTCCTGTTCTGCATGGAGGTCAATGGGATCGCCTCTACCTTCAGCCAATCAGGTGCCGGTATTACATCTGAGCCTCCTGATTGGCTGAGAGGCAGTTCTGTGTTAGCAAAGAAAATATTAATTTGCTTTGCTAACACACCTGGGTGCACTGCGAGCGCAATGGTTTGCTCTCGCAGTGCACCTTTTTTGAAGCCTATTAGAGCCTATGGCTCTAATCAGATGCTTTAAAAACACCCCCCCGCCGCTGTAATTCAGACGCCCGTTGCCCGAAAAAGCCGTGGATAGATTCATGCGATGCATGAATCTATCCATAGTAGCGAGTGGGGGTGGCTGGAAAGAGGGGGCAACGCCCGAGTGCCCCTAATGAACGCAACGTCACTGGTCTCTGGCTCTGCAGTGCCTGGATCCCTCATGACACTATACACACGGTTACAGCCTCATCTCAGAGTCTTCAGAGTTCCCTTCCCTCAAAGCAGACCGGAGAAGATCATGGAGATGGAGGAGGTGGGTGGAAAGCACTAGGTGCGGTCGCAGAGTGGAGGAGGAGAAAGTTAAATCCTCCTCCACTTTGAATGCTGGGGCCTCGGCCTCCCTCTGCATTAGAATAGCAATGAGACCTCCAGATAACTAACTACAGAATAAAGAATTGGGGGTGCCATCATCCAAATAGCAATGATAATTACAATTCTTACCTTACTCACAACTAGATATCAGTCGCTTTAGGGTAAGCTCTGCTGGGACTGTGGGCATCAGCTTTGTCCCTTTTCCTTCCTTTGGCAGACATGTGATCCCCTGGGTGGTGGGCGCTGCTGGGGAGTGCTCCTTTGATCCGCAGCCCGCAACTCTCGTGCGAATGCGTGCGTGCATTGTGGGGGATCTGACCGGTGACATCACACGCCGACTTTGTATAAAAAAAAAAAATCTTCTCTAGTGGCTATTCAGCCCTAGTAAATCCATCACCTATCCATTTTCCCATGTCCATCACAGGGAAGTTCTGGTGACATTGCTGTCTGGCCCCTGGCACTTTCTGTGGGCCCTCATCGGTAAGTGATTGTATCTTTTCATTCCCCCAATTATTTATTTTTCTTTGTGCACATATGTATTATCTATTGCTGGTTAACATTTACACTATTTTAATCTATATATAGATTTTATTCTTTGTTCCTCGTGAAGAAGCGGTTTAGAGCTGTGAAACATGTAGAAGATGTTCGTTCACTGAGGCATATTACAGCTCCTATGTTCCATCATGAAGTATATGAAGTAACAATGTAATGTGAACTTTGTATGGTTTTAGCTATACTTGTAGTTTTTGTCATAATTTGTATCTGAATACTTTACTATGTTTTAACTATGTATCAATAAAATTTTTATTTTTTACTTTATGTGTAATCTGTTCAGGGTATCGAGATAGTCCATTGTCCATTGTTTTTGTTCCCCCTTTTCGTGGGGAATATTCTCCTTGCACTTAATTATAACTCCCTCTGCATTAGGACGGGGATGTGATGTGACGTCACTGGTTGCTAGACACCAGGCGATGCCGCCCTAGCAACCAGTCGGTAGTAGAGCCAGCTGTGGAGCAAGCTACAGGTCACGGCCACCTCTGGGGTGGCATTTTATTGGGCATTAAATCAGAGGCCCAGTCCGCCCCTGTTCTCTGCAGTCCTTGGCGAGAGGACTACTCTCTAGTGACCCTTCTGCCTGGGGGCAGTGCTGCCCCCCTGTAAAATGTCGCCCAAGTCAAAAGCCTTGTGATACGCCCCTGGGCCCAATGCCAACATGGGGCAAACAGACACAAAGTGTGGGAAAGTTACTAGGATTTAACGCAGTTGGCCAACCTAAACATGTATTGTAATATGTGTGAATTAAAAATCCCTGTTTTTCATTGCAAAGTTTGCTAGAAAGGGTATAGAGCAGTGTTCAGAGGGTTCATCCAGAACTGGCAGTGTTAACATGTGGTCACACCCCTTTAGCACCTGATAGAGTATATACATGTACAAGCTATTGGGATTTGAGCACATGTACAGCAGAACAGGCACCCTGCTGTGCCTATTGTAAAGATCGGGTGATTAAACTCAAGTGATGTATGCGTTTTTAAGAAGTTGTGCCAGTCTAGAACTGCATTGTTAAGGGAATGGCAGCCCACTTTTATTTAAAGAAACAGAAAAAACTTCACAAAAAGACAGCAATTTCCCACGCAGGGGTTCCACCATTGGCTTCAGGCCTCAAGCATAGGCCTTTGGTTTACTCTTCAGACCAACACAAGGGTTTCCTTCAGTCAAGCTCTCTCAAAGCTTACTCACAATCAGCTCGTTACTGCTCTGTTGCGGACTACATCTGCCTCCTGCAGACATGCATGGTCTGGCTTCCCCATGCAGTCTCTGTATCCTAGAGAGGTTGGGGGGAGTCCTGACACTCATGCACAGACCTCCTGTCTGTTGGGTGGAGCCCTGAGCTCTATCCCCAGGTCTAATATGAACCCAGCCCACAACTGTGCAATCAGCATGCCTGCCTCTCCAAAAGTCTGGCTTAAACTGCTAAAATAAACACTGGCATGGGCTGGCATCTCTACACTATCTTCTTTACTCGTTTCCACTGATGACCAGCTGAAATTTCAGGAAGTTTCAGGTATCAATGGAAATCAATGGAAATGAGTGAAGAATTCCATTGGCCTTCCCCAATACAGAGCACCCTACCTGAGCAGGTAAATGTCAGTTCTGAAAGCCATCAAAAGAAGGCCAGAGACTTGAAAAAAATATAAATTCTGGGAAAGTTGATTCTTGAAGAACTTTTTAAAGTAGAACCAGTGTCAATGTGGTGGTAAAGAGCAAAGGTAGTAAGTACAGGCACTAATGGGTTAGGTTTGGTCTTTTTTTTTTTTTGTTCGTTTGTTTTATCAACCTGTTTTTCAATAGATTCCACTGCACTTTTTTGGACCCTTTTTAACACTTCTGAGACTTGAGGGTGACAGATCTTACTAACACAGCTCCGTGTGGATCTATAGCTGTTGTTTTTAAATCATATTGTATCATGAATATGATTACAGGGTGTATAAGCTGGGGAGAGGTTTGGGGATATGGGAGATGTAGGGCAGCTAGAGGTCAGTAAAGAACGATTCGAGAGGAGGGGAAGGGATGGAAGGGAGAGGGGGTGAGGAAAATTATTTTTGTAATATGTGATGTTAATGGTGAGAATTGTATCTCGGTTTTTGAATATTTTGATATGAAGAAAATCAATAAAGAAATGGAAAAAAAAATGAATATGATTACAGTTATCCATTGCTCTTTTTTTCTTAGCAGTAAAGCTTTTCAGACTTACCATGGGTGCTCCATACATTGGCTGAGCATATAAGAGGAAGAATAATACAGTCGGTCAATATTAAGCAAGTTTATTAAAGTGGTTGTAAACCCACTTTTTTTACTTTTACCTATAGGTAAGCCTAGAATAAGGCTTTCCTATAGGTAGTGGAAATATCTCCTAAACGTGCGCCGTTTAGGAGATATTTCACTTGTAGTCCACCGGAAATGTTCACTGCGCATGCGCAGGGAAGAAATGAACCTAAAGGCCGTTTCTTCCCTAACATAGGCCGTAGGTCGCGGCTCCCGTGCGCATGCGTGAGTGACGTCACGCGGCTCCACAAATCACTGAGCCGGAGTCCGCGGCCCCGAAGGAAGAGGGCAAGAAGATGGACGCTGCCCACACAGGGGACGTCGCTGGATTCTTTTGCAGGTAAGTGGTACATAATGGGCTAGTATGCGATGCATACTAGCCCATTATGCTTTTCATTTGCAGGCTATACAGGGAGAAGAAGAGGAAGTAAAACCCATCAGGGTTTACTTCCTCTTTAAGCACCATGAATCAAAGGCAACACAGCTTGGTTATGCTTCATATACTATATTGTCTGTTCACATATCATGCCGCCAGTGAATTAATCTTTACATTGCAACACACACACACACATCTACATGATTCAGAGGAGGATTGAAAGTGCTGTGGTCAAATGAGACCAAAATTAAGCTTTTGGCATTAACTCAACTCGCCGTGTTTGAAGGAAGAAAAATGCTGACTATGACCCTAAGAACGCATCCCTACAGTCAAGCACGGGGTGGAAACATTATGCTTTGGGGCCGTTTCTCTGCTAAAGGTACAGGCCAACTTTGCCATATTGAGGTGCCAATGGATGGGGCCATGTACTGCAAAATCTTGAATGAGAACCTTCTTCCCTCAGCCAGAACACTGAAGATGGGTCGTGGATGGGTCTTCCAGCGTGACATAGACCGGACACATACCGCCATGGCAACAAAGGAATGGCTCAAGAAGAAGCGCATTGAGGTCTTGGAGTGGCCTGAGCAGGTAAATGTCAGTTCTGAAAGCCGTCAAAAGAAGGCAGTGACTTGCAAAAATCTAAATTCTGGGAAAGTTGATTTTTGAAGAACTTTTTTCAAGTAGAACCAGTGTCAAAGTGGTGGTAAAGAGCATAGGCAGTAGGTACAGGCGCTAATGGGTGCTTACTGTACTGTAGAGGGTAGGTTTGGTCTTTTTTTTTTTGTTTGTTTTATCAGCCTGTTTTTCAATAGACTCCACTTAGCTTTTTTGGACCCTTTTTAACTTAAGACTTGAGGGTGACAGATCTTACTAACACAGCTCCGTGGTGATCTATAGCTGTTGTTTTTAAATGATATTGTATCATGAATATGATTACAGTTATCCATTGCTCTTCCTTATATGTAATTTATTTTCCTGTTCGTATCCCATTTTTGTCAGTAAAGCTTTTCAGACTTACCATGGATGCTCCATACATTGGCTGAGCCTATAAGAGGAAGATTAATACAGTTAGTCAATATTAAGAGGGGGGTATTATAATGAATCAGGTTTGCATTATCTTAGCAAGCAAGTTAGTTGTTTTTATTAAGCACCATGATTCAAAGGCAACACAGCTTGGTTATGCTTCATATACTATATTGTCTGTTCACATATCATGTAATTTATTAAATAGGTTGTGTAAACATATTATAAAAGACTGCCATAATAGTTTACCATTACAATGGGGAAAATGAATATTTAATCCCCTGCAGATTTTGTAAGTTTGCCCACTTACAAAGAAATGAAGGGTCTATAATTTTTATCATAGGTGTATTTTAAATGATAGAGACCGAATATCAACCGAAAATACAGAAAAAACACATGATACAAATGTTATAAATTGAGTTGCAGTTCATTGAGTAAAATAAGTATCTGATCCCCTACCAACCAACAATATCTCTGGCTCCAACAGACTCGCTACAGGGATGAATAGTATCCCATCACTGGTGTCAGTGGGAAGAATAGTGTCCCGTCATTGGTGTCAGTGGGAAGAATAGTGCCCCATCATTGGTGTCAGTGGGAAGAATAGTGCCCCATCATTGGTGTCTGTGGGAGAAATAGTGCCCAGTCATTGATGTCGGTTGGAGGGAATAGTGCTCCAAAAACTGGATAAAAGCATGCAAAGGGCCAGATCCAGTTTGGAGATTACTGCTCTACAACATTGGATTTTAAATGTGTACCATAAGGTCAATCAGCTTTCCATAAAGTCATATATTTATTCACAAATAGTTTTAAAATATGTATGAAAACCCTCACAGGCCCAAAAGGGTAAGGCTGCTTTCACACTGGGGCGGTGCGGGGCGGCGACGGTAAAGCAGCGCTATATTTAGCGCTGCTTTACCATCGTTTTACCCACGGTATGCGGCCGCTAGCGGGGTGGTTTTAACCCCCGCTAGCGGCCGCAAAAGGGTTAAAAACCTCCGCAAAGCGCCGCTGCAGCGGCGGTTTGCGGGCGGTATCCCCGCGGTTTCCCATTGATTTCAATGGGAAGGAGCGGTATAGGAGCGGTAAATACACCGCTCCTTCACCGCTCCAAAGATGCTGCTAGCAGGACTTTTGTTGCGGTCCTGCTAGCGCATCGCTCCAGTGTGAAAGCCCTCCGGCTTTCACACTGGAGTGAATGGGGCCGGTTTTTTCAGGCGGTGTACAGGCGCTATTTTTAGCGCTGTACCGCCTGAAAACCGCCCCAGTGTGAAAGCAGCAATACGCTAAAATCATACATAGGAGAAACATACAACAACATTCGTAATCTTGGGCCAGGACAAAATAACCAGGCTGCTCTCTGATGGGGGGCACTCTGATGGGAACACCTGCTCTCTGATGAGGGCACTGTTATGGGTACACTCTGATAGAGACGTTCTGATGGGGGGGGGGGCTCTCTGTTGGGGGGGGCTCTCTGATGGGGGGGCTCTCTGATGGAGGGAGGGTGGCGGCACTCTGATGGGAACACCTGCTTTTTTTTTTTTTCGGTGGGGAATGGATCTTGGGTGGGAGTTCCCACACTTTTTTCCCCAGGACTTGACCCCTGGCTATAAGTGTTATTCGAACCCACAGCTATATAAGATCCATCATAATTCAGTTCCCACCATGTAACAGTATTTGTGATTACATCTGGCAGAGTGAAAGGGAGAGTAAAGAATTTGCACATAGTGACTCCATAATCTTTAGGGACAAACACCTTATAATGTCCCATACAAAAAAAACTAGATACATTGTTAAATATCTTGGTATGGCACACTGTGTCCTGTGGGAAAAGACATTACCCATTGATCCACAGGAATCTTGAAAAGGGACCTCAGCTGTCTGGTTCCTGGGGACATGAGTCTGTTTTCCAGCATATCTCTCTGTTGACTCATCCAAAGGAACCTTACAGCACACATGGTCCAATTTGCAATTGCAATTTGCAATTCTCTTAGTTAAGTCACTTGTTAGCACAGTCAAATCACTGAGCTGAGTTACCATAGATGTATCCAAATTTAACTGTGCCAATTGAGGTACTATCAGTGTGGGGCTCCAATCACCCAATAAGTGAAGAGCATCCACACTATCCTTTCCTGCAGTTGCAATTTTATTTCTTTCTAGATCAATACCATCCAGGACTCCAAGAGTAGTTCCTCCCAGAAGTGTCATACCAGGCTGTGAACTAGGATAACAGGTAAATACATTATGTGGTAATATTGAAAGTTACTTGAATTTCTTGGTTAGATAATGAGGTGTTAGTACAGGTACTAGCTATAGGTACATGGGTGTTATTATTTACTTTAGGAGTTAAATACTTAGCACATACGTATGCAACACCAAAATATGTGTGATTAGTATTTTCTGAGTCATTGGTTATAAGTATACTTGAGTCTATGGGCCATATCATAGAAGACAGGTCCATTTAACCTTTCTTCTCATATTGGACCTTGCTTCTTTTACATACAAAGGGGAGGAAAGAGGGTGAATGTGATTCCACTTTTTCCAGTGATACGAGATTAGATTACAGGGGGTCCCCGACTTACGAACGCCCGACCTACGAACAACCCCTACTTACGAACGGGGCGCTGCGGGGACCCTCCGCCATTTTTCGCTTGTTTTCGCCGTCTTTCGGCCGTTCTGCGCATGCGCGGCCATACGGGGCCTCGGAAAATGCCGGAAATGTCCGTAATTTGCAGCGCATGCGCAGAACGGCATTAGACGGAACATCGGAAATGTCCAGAAATCTCCGTATTTGTCGGTCTGCGCATGCGCGGCCGACTTACGAACATTTCCGACTTCCGTACAGGCGGGCAGTCCCTAACGAGTTCGTAACTCGGGGACCCCCTGTACTGGTAACATTTATCAGGTATGTAGAAGCATTAGTAAATAACACAATTATCCCTGGCCCATTATCTGTTTGCAGTACTATCCGGTCAAGGGGCACTGTAGCATTAATAACTACACATGAGTTATTAGGCAAACAAATAAAATTACCTGTGTGCAGGCTAAATCACTCTCCACCCATCCCATAAACCTTTCCTTGGTTACTCTGGAATCTGTGCCCAATACACCTAAGGTGTCATATATGGAAAATGTTTTCACATTTCTTTTCTGTACTTTGTGTGTTTTAACCATGGTTCGATTATCAACAGGAATATGCGTGCTAAGTGTATTTGACTTATTTGTTCTGTCATTGTCTTCAAAACACACAGGCCTAAATGGGCCTAGGTCCTCTGGGTGATATACACAGTTTGTTATGATCCAAGTTGTCAGGAATACTGCCAGGATCAGGAGGCTAAGTCCACATAGTGCTTTCCCAGAAGTCTGGGGAGACAGTAGCCAGGACATCTTCCGTGTTTTCTTCTGGCTAGTCTGTTGTCTCACTTCCGGGGTCTTTATCACCTTTTACTCTCTTTACTCTGGTCGCATGGATCCACTGGGGACACTGTTCCGTCAGGACTGCTGTTCTGGTCACTGCGATCATCGTTGTGGGTGGTCAAAAGGGAGATCCGGATCTGTTGACCTTGTTAGGTTGTTTTACCACGACCACATCTCCCGGTTGGAAAGGGTGTGTTGGTTCCTCTGTAGGTAGAGGAAAAGAGACAGACACATCACCGTAGATGCAATTCAAAGTCTGAATCAACTTCCTACAATATTCTTCTTGAATCAATTCCAAATCACCTGTTTCCATAATAGGTGGGCCTTTTGCCCAGGGTGTTGGAAATGGTCTCCCCATAATCATTTCAAATGGTTATAGCTTAGTTGTTTTGGACGGTGTATTCTTATCTCTGCTAATAACTCTAGTAGCACAGTTTCCCATTTGGCAAATGGGCCTCCAGTGGCCTTCATAATTGTATCCTTAATTGTCCTATTCATCCTTTGCACTATACCTGAACTCTGTGGGTGGTAGGGAATATGGAACTTCCAGTCAATCTGCAACTGTTTTACAAGCTCCTGACATATCTTAGAAATGAAAACTGGCCCATTGTCTGAATTAGTCTGCAATGGACAGCCCCATCTTGGTATAATTTCTCTTACTAGTATTTTTACCACTATTCTAGCATCTTCCCTATTACATGGGAAGACTTTCTGCCACTTCGAAAAGGCGTCTACGATTACTAGGAAATATTTCTGTGCTTTGCCTGTCTTAGGCAAATGAGTGAAGTCAATCTGCAAATGTGTAAAAGGAGCACTAGGTGGCGCTAAATGCTCATGTTGTACATGATGTAAAGTATCAGGGTTGTTCCTGATACATGTAATACATTTCTGTACATATTCCTTGCAGAAATTGAATATGTTTTACAGGGCTCAAAATGTCAAGTCCTGATCTACTAGCCAGGCCTTAAGGGTTACTTGCCACCAGTTGCCCCGCCCAACCTCTACCATGCCCCTGCCCCTAATCATGCCCCTATACACCACCTCAAAAAATTCTCATGAAATTACACTTAAAGAGGAAGTAAAGCCTCTGTAAAAAAAAAAAAAAAGACACCCTGCAAGGCAAAGGCATAATGAGCTAGTATGCATAGCATACTAGCTCATTATGAAAAAACTTACCTGAAAACGAAGCCCCCGAAGCCGTCCTTATCTTCAATCTTCCTCGCCGCCATGCAGGGCCGGAGTGACTTCCGGGTCTCGCCGCTCCAGCGCTATCATTCGCTGGAGCGGCGATGACGTCACTCCCGCGCATGCGCACGAGATCGGCATATTGCCGTGAGAGCGGCATATGCAGTGCGCCCTCAGTGAAGGTAGAAACCTACCATGTAGGTTTAGGAGATATTTATTGGACCTACAGGTAAGCCTTAATCTAGGCTTACCTGTAGGCCAAAGTCATGTGGAAGGGTTTACTTCCACTTTAAGTGTTTTATGCAGAATTAAGTTACACAAATAAATATTAACAACAACTTTATCAACCGTGCCCATCAATGCAGCCTCACACATGTCCATCAACGCAGCTTGACCAGTGCCCACTAACACAGCCTCACCCGTGCAGCCTCACCTGTGTCCATCATTGCAGCCTCACCTGTGCAGCCTCACCAGTGTCCATCATTGCAGCCTCACCCGTGCAGCCTCACCAGTGTCCATCATTGCAGCCTCACCCAAGTCCATCATTGCGTCATTGCGGCCTCACCCGTGTCCTTCGATGCATCCTCACCAGTGCAGCCTCACCCATGTCCATCATTGCAGCCTCACCTGTGTCCATCATTGCAGCCTCACCCGTGAAGCCTCACCCGTGTCTATCATTGCAGCCTCACCCATGCAGCCTTACCTGTGTCCATCATGCAGCCTCAACTGTGTCCATCTTGCAGCTTCACCCGTGCAGCCTAATTTTTGTCCATCATGTAGCCTCACCTGTACAGCCTCACCTGTGTCCATCATGCAGGTTCACCCGTGCAGCCTCACCCGTGTCCATCATTGCAGCCTCACCCGTGCAGCCTCCCCTGTGTCCATCGTGCAGCCTCACCTGTGTCCATCATTGCAGTCTTACCCGTGTCCATCATTGCAGCCTCACCCGTGTCCATCATTGCAGCCTCACCCGTGTCCATCATTGCAGCCTCACCCATGTCCATCATTGCAGCCTCACCCGTGTCCATCACTGCAGCCTCACCCGTGTCCATCACTGCAACCTCACCCGTGTCCATCACTGCAGCCTCACCTGTGTCCATCACTGCGGCCTCACCCGTGTCCATCATTGCAGCCTCACCCGTGTCCATCATTGCAGCCTCACCCGTGTCCATCATTGCAGCCTCACCCGTGTCCATCATTGCAGCCTCACCCGTGCAGCCTCCCCTGTGTCCATCGTGCAGCCTCACCTGTGTCCATCATTGCAGCCTCACCCGTGTCCATCATTGCAGCCTCACCCGTGTCCATCATTGCAGCCTCACCCGTGTCCATCACTGCAGCCTCACCCGTGTCCATCACTGCAGCCTCACCCGTGTCCATCACTGCAGCCTCACCCGTGTCCATCACTGCAGCCTCACCCGTGTCCATCATTGCAGCCTCACCCGTGTCCATCATTGCAGCCTCACCTGTGTCCATCATTGCAGCCTCACCCGTGTCCATCATTGCAGCCTCACCTGTGTCCATCATTGCAGCCTCACCAGTGCAGCCTCACCTGTGTCCATCATTGCAGCCTCACCCGTGCAACCTCACTCGTGTAGCCTCACCTGTGTCCATCATTGCAGCCTCACCCGTGCAGCTTCACCTGTGTCCATCATGCAGTCTCACCCGTGCAGCCTCACCTGTGTCCATCATGCAGCCTCACCCGTGCAAGCCTCACCTGTGTCCATCGTGCAGCCTCACCTGTGTCCATCGTGCAGCCTCACCTGTGTCCATCGTGCAGCCTTACCCCGTGCAGAGAGGGCGGCCGGATCATTATAGCGTGGAGGAAGAGGAGAGCGAGCTTGTTCACAGAGCGGGGTTTCTCCCAACTTTTGAACTTCAGAATGAGGGACACTTAAGGTAGGAAGTGGCTGGCAGTGTCCTACACTCACCAGGGTAAAAGTGGGTGTGGTCAAACTCTTAACAGTGGGAGAGGCTTAATGGATACAGAGTTTAGGAGAGTGCTAGATACAGAGTGCAAGGTTCTGGAGTCTGTTATGTACAGGAAGGTGGGTTCTAGAGTGTGTTATGCACAGGGTGCAGGGTTTTGTAGTGTTTTGTGTACAGAGTGCAGGGTTCTAGGTGCTAGGCATAGAGTGCAGGGTTCTGGAGTGCGTTACGTATAGATTGCAGGGTTCTGGAGAGTGTTACATACAGAAAGGTGGGTTCTGGAGTAAGTTATGCACAGGGTTCAAGAGAGCGCTAGGTACATTCATCTATTAACATCTCACTATTGCACCTCTCCTCAGCTATAACCTACACACACACACACACACAAACCACACATACATACAAATCACACACACACACACACACACATACATACACACACACACACACACACACACACACACCCACACACACACCCCACACACATACAAACCCCCCACACACATACACATTCAAAACACAACACCTCTCCTCTGCCCTCCCCAAAGCACTACCAGCTTCCACATGGTTATCTTTGTAAAAGTACCTTTCTGTAGCTGGCTCTGTCACAGCCTTGTTTACTTTTTCTGTGCACTAACTGTACACTCTTCTCATTTCCAGCTCCCAATCTCCCCTCCCCAAGCAGGAATGAGATAAGGATAATGAAGCAGCTGACCCCCTTCCTCCCCTACTTCCCTCGATCATGCTGCACTCACAGACCAGCTCTTCTCCCGCTCTCAGTGCAGAGCAGGGAGGCTGCTATAGGAGCCGTGGGGGAGAGCACAGCTGTTACTTTTACTGGCAGAAGCCATGCTGTGAGTGCAGGGCTTCCACATGTCTGAAAAAAAAACCCAGTTCAGCAATGTATAAGGGTGCTGTTTCCCTATACGCTGATTGCTTGACAAAGTTTTTTTTTTGTGAGTAGCAGTCCTGCCTATTCCCGACATCAAGACTTTAATTTGACAGCTGCAGCTGCACAGAGCACATCCAGCAGGTTTTCTGGCCAATCCCTGGCTGTGCTTGATATTCACACTTGCGCTGTAAGTTACTACATAATTAACAGATGGAGTGATGCGGGACAAAGTCCTTGTACAGCGGGACCCCCACTCCCAGGTAGCCCAGCTCCTCGCCAGACCTCATTTCCACTGCGAGTAGGCAAGTGGAAAATTTGAGGGCTGCGTTTTATATACAAAAATCTGCAGTTAGGATTTTCGCTGTTTCCTTATAACCTCTGTGTCCTATCCTGTGATACTGTGAAATAAAAAGTGGGGCACTACTTTGAAGTATACCTACCCTCCCCTCCTTTGCAATGACCCCTTCAGGAGTAATTTCCAAACCTTGGGAAAACTAATACCGAAGATCTTCTTTTGTTGCAAAAGTCTGCAGTGTCTGTAACATATGTTCTTGCTGCAACATTGGAGGGGACAGGGCAACCGTGTCTACTGTTCTAAGTGTGCCGCTGGTTCCTGACGAGCATACGCTATGTGTTTTTGAAAATTAATATTCTTGAAACCACAGTTGGGTTTCAGGGCTAATTCTGCCAAATTATGATTTCAGTATCAGTCTAGCTGGAGCTCTACTTGGCCGCAGGTGTCGCGGTCACCACCGGCAAGTATGAAAACGCAGTTTAGCTGGGTGTATTGGATACCATTCTTTCTCTCGGAACCCTCCCAGTGGGAGTGTTTGTCCTGCTGTGCATTCTGGGAGCGGGTATTTAAGGTACTGAGATCACATGTTTTGTTGTTCCGTTCCAGCCCAGAAGAGATCTTCTGTCTGTTTGGTCCTGGTCCTCCTGACCAGCCCTCATGGCCCTCCTGGCCTGGGGTGCGGATCCATGCAATTCCAAGTCTTGGGGCTGGATAGCCCGAGGCGAAGCAACTGCAGGGACAAGCCTGAATGGATGTCAGGGCCTACTGATTCAAGAGTGGTCCGGTGCCGTCTCATCTAAGAAGAGGTCCAGCAACTGGAGGAGCATCCAGGGGAGGATCCTTCAGGAGAAGGCCATGTGCAAGGCTGGTTTCTTTGAAGAGGCCTGGAGGCTCAGTTGAAGGACACTTTATGGATCTACACTCATACGGTATCGCCGGACCGGCTGCGAGATACTGGTACCGTATGATAGCTCTCTAAATTTGTTCATGTCCCTCAGTTACACTCAAGTCTGTGGCAGAGACTTTTCTTCAAGTGTTCTATAGCAAATTCTGTGGCAGAGACTTTTCTTCAAGTGTTCTATACTCAAGTCTGTGGCAGAGACTTTTCTTTACTTAACACCCTGTCGGCTGCTAGGCCTAGTGAGAGGAGGTCTATCCGGGGGTTGTGATAATCCAGCTGTGAAACAGTTGTTCTCTAGATTTCTTCTATCTTTGCAGTTCCAAAAGTACCTGAACTTTCATCCTAACCCTCTACCCTACATTTAAGTTATCTTTTAAATAAATAACCCAAAAGTAAGATAAAGTGTCAGTTTCTGCATTTCTTTGGGCCATCTACCACGGGAAACCCTAGACGGAGACGAGGTGAAGAAGGTAACGGTAAGCCCAATAAAACCAGCAGCTCCTTCGGGGGTCAGTGCTACATAAGGACAAATAAAGCCGCATCTTTTGCAGCCTGACATGAGACACAGGATCTGCCTTAGGCCCCATGCACACGAGACGCTGTTAAACGCACGTTCAGACGCAGTTGGACACTTTTTTTCAACTGCCCCTGAACGCATGCAATGTTATCCTATGTGTCCATGTACACAGTCTATTTTTTTCCCGTTTTTATGCAGTTGCGTTTAAAGAGGTGTGCCCATTAAAACATTTTTTTTAAAAATCAGCACCTACAAATACTGCAGCTGCTGACTTTTAAGAATCGGACACTTACCTGTCCCAGGGTCCAGCGATGCGGGGGAACGAAGCCCCCCCTCGTTCCCCGCTCCGCTCGCGGCGCTGGCAATCATTACTGTGGGTACCAGATGACTGACTGCCGAGGGGAAGTGACGTTTCTAGCCTGGGCTATGGAAGAGGCAGATTTCGTGGGACCACCTAGCAACAGGGAGAAATAGGTAAGTGAAATTTTTTTTTTTTTATCCAATTATTTTTTATTAGCATATTTAATGCAGAAATAAATAAAGTTGTCATTTTGGGGGAAACACCACTTTAACGTTTTTTCCAGAAGCAAAAAAATGGGTTCAGACACTTTGCTTTTCTATGTTTCAGACGCAAAATGCGGCTAAACGCGGCACCCGCGTTTAGCAGCGTTTGCGTTTAGAAGCCTTTTTAAAGGAATCCAATTTTTTTCGACCAGAAAACTCTGAAATATGATGGTAAACCATAAAAGATACAAAAAAAATTGGTTTAACCGCTTAAGGACCGCCTCACGCCGATAAACGTCAGCAGAATGGCACCGCTGGGCACAAGCACGTACCTGTACGTGCCTCTTTAGGAGCCCAGCCGTGGGCGGGCGCACGCGCGACCCGGTCCTGAGCTCCGTGACCGCCGCTGGTGTCCCGCGATCGGGTCACAGAGCTGAAGAACGAGGAGAGGCCTGTGTGAACAAACCTCTCCTCGTGCTTCCTACTGAGCCTGTCACTGATCGTCTGTTCCCTGTCATAGGGAATGACGATCAGTGATGTCAGACGCCAAGCCACGCCCCCTACAGTTAAAAAAAAACACACACTTAACCCCTCCCCGCCCCCTAGTGGTTAACTCCTTCACTGCCAGTGTCATTTACACAGGAATCAGTGCACTTAAATAGCACTGATTGCTGTATAAATGACAATGGTCCCAAAAATGTGTCAAAAATGTCCGATGTGTCTGCCATAATGTCACAGTCACAATAAAAATCGCTGATCGCCGACATTACTAGTAAAAAAAAAATATTAATAAAAATGCTATAAAATTATCCCCTATTTTGTAAACGCTATAACTTTTGCGCAAACCAATCAATAATCGCTAATTGTGATTTTTTTTTACCAAAAATATGCAGAAGAATACGTATCGGCCTAAACTGAGGAAAAAAAATGTTTTTTTTATATATTTTTTGGGGATATTTATTATAGCAAAAAGTAAAAAATATTGAATTTTTTTCAAAATTGTCGCTCTATTTTTGTTTATAGCGCAAAAAAAAAAAACGCAGAGGTGATCAAATACCACCAAAAGAGAGCTCTATTTGTGGGAAAAAAAGGACGCTAATTTTGTTTGGGAGCCACGTCGCACGACCGTGCAGCTGCCAGTTAAATCGACGCAGTGCCGAATCCCAAAAAGGGGCCTGGTCCTTTGGCTGCAAATTGGTCTGGGGCTTAAGTGGTTAAAATGTCGTAATTACTTTAGATAGTTCATAGAGCATATATACTCACTGATGCAATGCCATAAAAGACTAACTTTTAGGTGGCTTAGACAATGAGGAATGCCTCCACTTCTTTGCCCCAACCCTTCATCCAATTTCTAATCTAATCAGTGACTCCACCTAGTCTGACCAAAGCATAGCAATGTCTTTTTTTTCACAAAGAAAAACCTGCATACCAATGTCTAGTCAGCCCCAACCCCCCACCATGTTTGTGAAATATTCAACGGACATTCGCTGTGCCATCAACAGATGGGTCCAATATCGACGAGCTCTGACTCTGGACCTCTCACGCAATTTGCGACGACGTTGCTGCCTCATCAAGAGCAACATCAGGAGCATTTCCTGACATATGTTCAATATGGGATCCATTTCCAAAAAAAACCCCACAGAAAGAGAGGCAAATGCAAATGTACAACTGCTCTCTCTGCTGCTGCTGCTCACTCTGATCAAAATGGCAGAAATAGTTAATAATACATGCTTTCTGGGCTTGGGGAGGGTCTATATGATATCTTTACAAACGCTTATAGATGCAAACGTGGTAAAACGTGTCTAAACGCGGCATTAAAACGCGGCAAAACGCGCGTTTTTAAACGCAGGTTTCTGCTTTTTAAAACATGCGCTCAGCAGAGTTTGCATCTGCGTCTCGTGTGCATGGGGCCTTATTTGTATGTGCCCTGCAGTGCCAGTGAATGATGGCTAGCTGTGAGGGGAGCTGGATGGCTTCTAAGAGGTCAGTTATGAGAGCAGAATGGGAAATTGTAAATGCCACCAACCCTGTAGCCTGTGCAGATAGAACATGAAGTGGCTTGGCTTCCAGAACAATATCAGGGAGCATAACCACAGAGTAGCCTACATGATACATGTTGCCATAATGGCTAAGGGGGGTACAATTAGGACACCGTCGACTTGAGACGGTGGCCACACACCTGTTTTTGTTTTATATAGCTTTAAATACATGAGTTTAGTTAACTTGGTTATGAAGGGTACTGTCCCTTTAAGGATTATAGTGGAGTTTTCAGGGATCCAATAGGAAGCTTTGGAAGTTTCTGGAGCTGTGAAGAGGCTATTTAAGCACAGCTGCTCTGGGGCTTATCCCTTTTCCCCTGGACCAGAGCAGCAGCACAGGAGCTCCCTCCCTCCCTAGTCGCTGGCGCTTTATGTGGTTGGGTCACCCTGGATTCTAGGGGGGACTTTTATTTGGTAATGGTACATTATTGATGCATTGCTGCTTGAGTTCTAATAACTGGGCAGTTTAATATGGTTTTGTTTTTATTAATTGATGATATTATTTATTATTTGAAATAAAATAATTTATGGTATTTATTTTAAAACCAATAAAGTTGCCGCGGCCATTATTTGCCAAAGTGTCAGTGTGTTTGATTTATAGATGGTATCTGGGGAATTAAAGGTTTTACAGGTGAGCGTGGCCTTCAGTCTCAGGCCTTGAACATGAACCATCCACAAAAACATCAAGTGCATGAGGGATGTGTGTGGACATTAGATCAAGCCTTGGTGAGGTCACAGAATGTATAACTTCTATACAGTCATGTTGTTCTACCACCTCATCTTCCTCTCCCTTCAAACCAAACATAGCATTTAGAATGGGAGACGGTCCTGAGGTAGGTGAAAGAAAGAAATGGTCAGAGCTGTAGTGGAGAGGAGAATTACCTCATATTCAGTAAGCCTCTGAGCGGACATATGTTGAGTGTTCAGACTCTTAAGTAAAAGTAATACCTGGTGTGAGGTATGTAAATGTGTAGAATGTCCCAGAGTTACCGTGGCTGACATCTCCATACCCATGGTGCAGGCCGCTAGAGCATGCAGACACGCTGGCATGCCTTGCACCGGAACTGGAACTACCTTGGAAAAGAAGGCTACTGCTCTCAGCTTACCTTGGGCTAGGACAGCTGCCATGGTTTTACAGTTGTCCCTCGTGTACCAATGAAAAGATTTACAATAATCAGCCCTGGGGTGGTAACCATTGCAGTTTTTAAGCATGTATTTTCTCATCATTCCAAGTCACTAGGTCCGGGGCTTCTGTCTGAGTATGTTGTCAAAATGGGAACAGTCATACCTAGAAAGAACAGCATGTCTTTCTTTGTTAGTGCGCATGCCATACCTACGACAGCTGTAACCCCTGCAGATCTTATTTTGCATTCCCCAGGGGTGAGTGTGAACCCCAAATACTCAACTTGTGGAAGTCAAAGCTGGACCTTGGACAGGGAGATCTTATGACCCTCTTGAGACAAATAATTCAACAAACTAAGGCCTCTTTCACACGGACGATCCGTTCAGGTCCGCCTGTCAGTTTTTTAGGCGGACCTGAACGGATACTCCATAGACCTCTATGGAGGGATGGATGTCAGCGGTGACATGTCCGCTGACACCCGTCCAGCTCCGACCAGAAAAAGTGTGACGGAGGAAAAACCTACTTTTCCATCCGTCTGCGGATCGGATCGGGTGACAACGGACTCTACGGTCCGTCATCATCCGATCCCCCATAGAGGAGAGCAGAGATCTGACAGGGCGGTCCCTGCACAGTGTGCAGGGACTGCCCTGTCATCCGCCGGCTCAACGGAGCGATCAGTAAGCGGATGTTCACGGAGCGGATCATCGTGGATCCGTCCTGTGTGAAAGGGGCCTAATGCCCCATACACATGGTCGGATATTCCGATGGAAAAAGTCCGGTCGGATTATGTTGTCGGAAAATCCGATTGTGTGTGGGCTCTAGGGGGTTTTTTCCGTCGGAGAGCAGGATCTAAAATTTTCTGACAACAAAATCCGATCGGACTTTTTCCGATCGCGCGTAGAGAATTCCGAGCACAAAGTGCCACGCATGCTCAGAAGAAATTTGGAGACGAAAGCTATTGGCTACTGGCCTCTACATAGTCCCATCGTACATTTTCTATGTCACCTCGTTCAGAGCGATCAGATTTTCCGACAACTTTGTCCAACCGTGTGTGTGCAACACAAGTTTCCGACAAAATCCGTTGAAAAAAATCCGACGGATTTTGTGGTCGGAATGTCCGACCGTGTGTACAAGGCATAACAGTGTCTAACTGAGAAGCTGTCAGGGAGGGACTGCACAACAGTAGGTCATCGAAGTACTGAAGAAGGACAGAACCATTTTTTTTTTTTACACATCTGTAGGTACCATCTGCCTTAGGCACAGGATTAATTGGAGTGTTGTATGGTGATATTACTCTTTTTATTATCCCTTGTTTCAAAAAAGATTGCACCAAAGGTCTGATGCCTTCAATCTTTTCCTGTGATAGTGGATAAGACACACTGGTGTTATTCTTTTCTTTAACCTTGCTTTGTAGGGAGTGCTAGCTATATGTCCCACATCAAGTTTGTTCTGGGCCCATACCCTAGGATCAATTAGTGCTGTTAAATCAGAGCTCAAAGAACAAAAGGGGGAATCCACATGTAAACCACCCATAGTGTAAGATGAAATGCGTCAAAATCTACCAATAAGTTCCCTCCCCAACAAATTAACAGGACATCCAGGTATCAACCTGAAACAGTGGTGAAACACGATATCTCCTGTTGTGGCATTATATACAGCCCGTGTGGTTCCCTCTTTTTTCTCCCACCGGTTTTGGACTTCTACCTTGCCAACATTCCCTTTCTTTTTCAACCCCCTCTTTCTCCATCTCTCTTTGACGGTTAACATCTGCTCTAGAGGTTTCTCACCATCAGTTGCCCAGCAGTTTTTTTTTGCTGCTGATATTTTGGGTTGTTGGCCACCAGGGGGAGTGACCAGCTTTGCACCCTCGAGGTTGACCCATTTCTCATGCGTGTCGCGCTGCGCGGCGTTGTCCGTGCGCCACGCATGCGGCGGGGTTTACGATCAGCTCCACTTCCTTTGGGGCTGTTGGTTCTCCTGGCTGTGCGCGATGCATGGCATTGTTCGCACACTGCGCATGCGTCTGCGCTCCATGTTGCGCACGCATTTGATTTGTGTGCGCATACTCCCGCTGGCCGAGTCAGGTGATGCGACAATTAGCCGCACACCTGTCTGGGGTGTGTATATAGGGCAGCCCTGTCCAGCCCTACATTATGGCATCCTTCATAGGCGGTGGTTTGTTCCTGTCTGCCGTCTCCAGTTGCCTTCAAAATTATTGCAGATTCAGGTATGCATTCTATTTTTGAATATGAGGATTATCTTAGCCACTTTGTTGTTTCATGGACCTGTCTTTATTAGTCCCTAGAGAGCCACAATATTCCATTTTTAATTTCAGATCTATTGACTGGATACACACTGCCTCTCAGCTTGCTGCTCCTAGATAAGATATTCAGTTTTTGGGCTTGTTATCAGGCGCCCAACATTAAGGTGACCAGATTTTTTAAATGAAATCTGGGGACATATTTTTTTTACTAGTAATGGCGGCAATTAGCGACTCTCTGCCCATCGCCGCCCGCCTCACAGCCTGTCAAGCCTAAAACTGGCCATACACCTTTAGATTATCTGCAGATTTTATATGGTCAGATGGAAAAAGTGGGAGATTCCTCCATCCACAGTTTAGCATACATGGAGAAATCTGTTGCACTTTTTCCATCTAACCATAGAAAATCTGCAGATAATCTAAAGGTGTATGGCCAGCGTTACTCCGGCTACTACTGGGTGGGGAGCGGAGGAAGATCACTCCATCAGGAAATGCAAGGAGATGGGCAGGTGGCTGGCAAGGACTTGAGCCAAGGCAGAAGAACATGCGAGCAGGAGCGGAACAGACATGCACCCGAAACTGAAGAAATATTCTTTCCGCTCTGACCAGCACATGATCATCAGAAAGGGGCACAGATAATGAAAAAAATACACCCCCTCTAAGCTAGTAAGAGCGGCAGAGCGGGGGGGGGGGGGGGGGTGTAATTCAGATCTTTTTTTTTTTTATTCTGCACTGACTGTCTTTGAAATTGCCCCAGCCCCTGTTCAAATCCAATCCGGGGACAAAACCGGGGAAAGGCTTGGTTCGGGGACAGTGTCCTCAATCCGGGGACTGTCCTCGTAAACCGGGGATGTCTGGTCACCCTACCCAACATACCATCTGTCTTCTTGATTTAACAAACATACAAGGCGTTTTTGGCCCATACATTTTAGTGTTACCTGCCAGGTGAGATTAGCCAATTGTTAAGTTTATTACTATTGTTAGTTTTAACATGTTGACTTTTTGCTGACATGTGCTCTTTTGCTCTAGGCCACTTTGCGGTCATTATTATTATGAACATTACTTTACTATCTGGTTGCCTATGAGATAGCTCCTTTATGGTTTCTGTGCTGAGGTAGGCTTATGGATAATAATACTAATTGGCTATATGGATACAGTACTCTCTTCTCTGTTCCTGTGCAGGGAGTGGCTTCCTCTCATGTTCTATTAACCCCTCATTGATCCATCAGTTCTTTTGAACAATGGATGTTCTGACAATGGCTATATAGACTTCTGTCCCAAATATATATATATATATATATATATATATATATATATATATATACCTTTTCTCTCTTCCCCTTTTTCTAACTGGCACGCCCCCACGCTTAACCCTATACTACCTGATGCATGCAACTTATGGGAGTCCGTTTCGTGTCTGTCTTTTGGATAAACTCTATCAAAAAATGTGAAACACTCTACCAATGTATTATTATGGATTATGTACTGCTTTGTATCTGTATATGTTTATATATCTCTCCCTTTTTTTGTAGAACAGCTATTAAGCTCCCGATGAAGCATTCAATTGTGAAACATGTAGCGAAAGCGTTTTATTGCACACATTCTTGCAGGATTATTATGATGTCTGATATAATTTTTCTGCTGTTTTAGGCCCCTTTCACACGGACGGCCCGTTCAGATCCGCCTGTCAGTTTTGACGGCGGATCTGAACGGGCGCTCCATGTTACTCTATGGAGCGTCGGATGTCAGCGGAGACATGTCCGCTGACATCCGATCCGGTCCGATCCGCCAAAAGCAGACGTATGGGCCACACGTCCAGATCCGTCGCTGGCGGATCGGATCGGGTGAGATCGGGTGAAAACGGACACACTGTCCGTTTTCATCCGATCTCTCCATAGAGATCAGCGGCGCTCGCAAGCCCCTCCCCGCTCAGTGAGCGGAGAGAGGCTTGTCATCCGCCGGTTCAGCGGAGATCAACGGACCGATCTCCCGCTGAGCCGACGGACAGAGGCGGGCTCCGTGCAAGCGGAGTCCGCCTCGTCTGAAAGGGGCCTTAGAGAGAAAGTAACAAAATATGTTTGCATGTATTTATTTTGTAAAATAATCTTTTCATGTAAATTCCCTTTTGTATTATGTGTTTAATAAATGATTATGCTATTTTTATAATTGGTGCCTACAAAGTCCATTTCTTCTTTATGTGCTTTTCGATCTAAAACTGTTTTGTAGGACATGGCACTGCTATACCTTTAAGACCCCCACAGTACCATTCTGTGATGGGGTCTTGGTAAACTTTTTGATTCATCCCCTACCTACAGTTCTGCAGTTACCTACAGGACTTCAGTAGCTAAACCTAAAAAGAGATGGAAGTTCTTTCCTACCCATTTGATCCTGTCAATAATGAAACCTGCCTCCACACCAACCAACCTGCTCCAGTCTGCTTGCATGCCAGCTGAACCTGATAACCCACCTGATTCTGCCAAACCTCTGCCTGTTATCCAGCCAGTGTCTCTGCCTGAAGTTCCTGTGCCCCAGTCTGATGTTCCTGTTGTGCCAGTGCCTGCTGTCCAGTCTGACACCCCAGTGCCTGCTGTCCAGCCTTAGCCTCAGTGCCTGCTATCCAGTCTGACGCCCCAGTTCCTGTATGCCAGCCCGAGGTTCCTGTATGCCAGCCTGAGGTTCCTGTATGCCAGGCTGAAGTCCCCATGCCTGCCTTCCAGTCTGATGTGCCTGCCTTCCAGTCTGATGTCCTGGTGCCTGCCTTCCAGCCTGATGTCTTGATGCCCGCTTTCCAGTCTGATGTGCCCGCCTTCCAGCCTAATGTCTCGGTGCTTGCCTTCCAGCCTGATGTCTTGGTGCTTGCTGTCCAGGCTGATGTCTCGGTGCTTGCCTTCCAGCTTGATGTCTCTGCTTGCCAGTCTGATGTTCCCGCTTTCCAGCCTGATGTCCTGGTGCCTGCCTTCCAGCCTGATGTCCTGGTGCCTGCCTTCCAGCCTGATGTGCCCGCTTTCCAGCCTGATGTGCCAGTTTTCCAGCATGATGTGCCCGCTTTCCAGTCTGATGTGCCCGCTTTCCAGCCTGATGTCTCAGTGCTTGCCTTCCAGCCTGATGTATCAGTGCTTGCCTTACAACCTGATGTCTTGGTGCTTGCCTTCCAGCCTGATGTCTCGGTGCTTGCCTTCCAGCCTGATGTCTCGGTGCTTGCCTTCCAGCCTGATGTCTCGGTGCTTGCCTTCCAGCTTGATGTCTCTGCTTTCCAGTCTGATGTGCCCGCTTTCCAGCCTGATGTCTCAGTGCTTGCCTTCCAGCCTGATGTATCAGTGCTTGCCTTCCAGCCTGATGTATCAGTGCTTGCCTTACAACCTGATGTCTTGGTGCTTGCCTTCCAGCCTGATGTCTTGGTGCTTGCCTTCCAGCCTGATGTCTCGGTGCTTGCCTTCCAGCTTGATGTCTCCTCTTCCCAGTCTGATGTGCCTGCTTCCCAGTCTGATGTGCCTGCTTCCCAGTCTGATGTGCCCGCTTCCCAGTCTGATGTGCCCACTTTCCTGCCTGATGTCTCTTTGCCTGCCTTCTAGCCTGATGTCTCGTTGCCTGCCTTCCAGCCTGATGTCTTGATATTGGTGTCTCAGCCTGAAGTTTTGGTGCCCGTGTCCCAGTCTGCTGAACCGGTGCCTGTGTCCCAGTCTGCTGAACCGGTGCCGTGTCCCAGTCTGCTGAACCGGTGCCCGTGTCCCATTCTGCTGAACCGGTGCCCGTGTCCCATTCTGCTGAACCGGTGCCCGTGTGCCAGTCTGCTGAACCGGTGCCCGTGTCCCAGTCTGCTGAACCGGTGCCCGTGTCCCAGTCTGCTGAACTGGTGCCCGTGTCCAAGTCTGCTGAACCGGTGCCTGTGTCCCAGTCTGCTGAACCGGTGCCCTTTACCCAGTCTGCTAAACCTGAATCCGTCACTCGGCCTGTTAAGCCAGTGCCCGTTATTCAGCTTGCCGGACCAGTGCCCCGTGTCCAGCTCACTGAAACCGGGCCCGTTACCCAGCCCACTGAGCCGGGGCCGTTACCCAGTTTGCTGAGCCAGTGCCTGTGATCCAGCCTGCCATTGCAGTGCTCGCTGTTCGGCCTAATGTTCCAGAGCCTGCTGCCCAGCCAGACGACCCGGAGCCTGCTGCCCAGCCAGACGACCCGGAGCCTGCTGCCCAGCCAGACGTCCCGGAGCCTGCTGCCCAGCTCGATGACCCGGAGCCTGCTGCCCAGCTTGATGTGCCTGCTGCTAAGCCTGTTATGTCTTCGCCTGCTGCCCAGCTTGAACTGCCCATCGCCTTGTTTGATACTTTGGACTGTCTTCATACCCAGCTTAGTGTGACTCTGCCTGCTGCCCAGCTTGATGCCATGGACATGTCCCAGTAGCAGCTAGTTGGAGCGTCCGGAGGCCGCTCCTTTGAGGGGGGGGTACTGTCAGGGAAGGTTCCATCCGCTGGTGACATGGCCTGATATTTGGCGTGCAGTACTGTGGTCCACCAGCAGGTGTCTCCTGGCAGTCTGGAACTGCCAGGAGAGCTTTTCCCTGTTGATAGTATTGTCATCTTTGGGCCGCAGTACTGGCGTCCACCAGCGGATGGATCCTGGCAGTGTGGAGCAGTCAGCACCTCTTGCAATCAGGTGTCACTTGAGACCAATTACAGGCATATAAATACCCAGCAAACACTCACATTGTCCTTGCGCCCTGACCTGCTGCTGTTTGATCTGATCCTGATTCTGAACCTGTTCCTGTGCCCTGAACCTGTGACCCGTGTTTCTGATCCTGTTTCCCTGTCCTGGTCCCTATCCTCTCCCACCTGTTACCATCATCCCTGCCCTGCAGTCTGATCCGTCCATCCTCTCCCTGTCCTGTGTTCCTTAACCCATCTGCTGATCTCCCTGTGTATGACCTTGGCCTGGCTTGCGTCTCTGATTCTGGAACTGCCCTTTATTTATCTACTGATCCTCTGGGCATGACCCTGGCCTGGCTATCGTTTATGATTCTGGTATTTCCCATTTTTTGTACATAGCTGTCTGTTGTTATTTGGGGGTCTCTGTCTGTTGGTTGGTTTATTGCACTGTGTGGTTGTATTTATATTATTCACTTCCCTTAATAAATCTTCATATTTCACTTATACACCTTTTGGGTTTCCTCTGTTGCAGTCCACACAGTTCTGGTCTTATCTGGTATGTGACAGTTGAGAATGACATCTCTAGAGTTAGACATAAAAGAACAAATGTCACATCTCCCACGTGGGAATGTACCTCGAGATATTGTCAAAATTTCTGGGCATGCGATGGCTGGTTAACAGGCGGTCCCTAGTGGAGGGAGCCCGTCGGTATGTAATCAAGGGGTAGGGTTTAAAGGGGTTGTATACCCTCAATTACAACTTGTACCTATAGGTAAGCCTAGATTAACCACATGCCGACCGCGCTATAGTCAAAAGACGGCTACAGCGCGGTCGGCTTATCCTGGGAGGACGTCCGTAGGACGTCCTCCCAGAAACTTGCTGGGGTGCGCACTCGGGAACATCCGTGACCGCCGGGTCCCGAGGACCCGGCGCATCACGGTAAACGGCCGCTGATAGCGGCCGTTTACCACGTGATCGCTCCGTCAAATGACGGAGCGATCACATGTACACAAACCGGCGTCACGTCATGACGCCGGTTCCTCCCTCTCCTCTCTGTACCGATCGGTACAGAGAGGAGAGAAGCGGAGAGGGGGAGAAACGGGACCAGCGCTGTGGGCTGGATGTGTAGTGCCCACAGCGCTGGTCAATACACTGCCACCACTGTGCAATACTCTGCAACCAACCACTGTGCAATGCTCTGCCACCACTGTGCAATACTCTGCAACCGCTGTGCAATGCTCTGCCACCACTGTGCAATACTCTGCAACCAACCACTGTGCAATGCTCTGCCACCACTGTGCAATGCTCTGCCACCAACCACTGTGCAATGCTCTGCCACCAATCACTGTGCAATGCTCTGCAACCACTGTGCAATGCTCTGCAACCACTGTGCAATGCTCTGCAACCACTGTGCAACGCTCTGCAACCACTGTGCAACGCTCTGCCCCCACTGTGCAACGCTCTGCCCCCACTGTGCAACGCTCTGCCACCACTGTGCAATGCTCTGCCACCACTGTGCAACACTACAATACTCTGCCAATACTCTGCCAATACTCTGCAATAAATTTTAATAGAAACAAAGAATTTTTATTTATTTTTTTACCGAATTTTCAGTATATTTTGATTTATAGCGCAAAAATTAAAAAACCCAGCGGTGATTAAATACCACCAAAAGAAAGCTCTATTTGTGTGAAAAAAAGGACACAAAATTCATTTGGGTACAGTGTTGCATGACGGAGTAATTGTCATTCAAAGTGTGAGAGCACCGAATGCTGAAAATTGGTCTGGTTAGGAAGGGAGTTTAAGTGCCCAGTGGGTAAGTGGTTAAGGCTTACCTGTAGGTACAAGAAATATCTCCTAAACCTGCACGGTTTAGGAGATATTTGCACAGAACGTTTTACAACGTTGTCTACGGCACATGCGCGCCATAGACAACGGTGCATTTACAGGGTTAATCCCCATTCAGAACTGCGGCTCGCCGCACCCTCTCCCTCCCCCCTCTCTCTCCCCCCTCTCTCCCTCTCTCTCTCCCTCCCCCCTCTCTCTCTCCCTCTCTCCTCCTCTCCTCTCTCTCTCCCCCGCCCCCCCCCTCTCTCTCTCTCTCTCTCTCCTCTCTCCATCACTCCATCTCCCCCCCCCTCTCTCTCTCTCCCCCTCTCTTCTCCCTCTCACTTCTCTCTCTCTCACCCTCTCTCTCCCGCCCCCCTCTCTCTCTCTCCCTCTCCCGCCTCCCCCTCCGCCCCCCCTCTCTCTCTCTCTCTCTCCCTCTCTCGCTCCTACGGCCCCCCTCCTCTCTCTCTCTCTCTCTCTCCCCCCTCCGCCCCCCACCTCTCTCTCCTCTCCCTTCCCGCCCTCTCGCTCTCTCTCTCTCATCTCTCTCCTCCCCCTCTCTCTCCCTCTCCTTCTCCCTCTCCCCCGCCCCCCCTCTCTCTCTCCCCCTCTCCATCTGCCCCGGCCAACCCTCTCTCTCTCTCTCCCCCTCTCTCTCTTCTCCCATCTCCTCCCCCCCCCCTCTCATCATCTCTCTCCTCCTCTCTCTCATCTCCCGCCCCCCCTCTCTCTCTCTCTCCTCTCCCTCTCTCTCTCCCGGCCCCCCCTCTCTCTCTCTCCCTCTCTCCCGGCCCCCCCCCTCTCTCCTCTCTCCCGGCCCCCCCTCCCCACACCCGCCACCCCTTTCTCTCTCTCTCCCCCTCCCCGGCGCCCCGCCATCCCCCGGATCCCCCCCTCTCTCTCCCGGCCCCCCCCCACAACCCCCCCCCCCCAATCTCTCTCTCTCTCCCGGCCCCCCGCCCGCCACCCCCCACCCCCCAACCCACCCCCCTCCCGCCGGCCCACCAACCACTCTCTCTCTCCCGGCCCCCCCCTCTCTCTCTCTCTCTCTCTCTCCCCCCAGCTCTCTCTCTCTCTCTCTCTCTCTACTCCTCTCTCTAAATCTCTCGCTCTCTCTCTCCTCTCTCTCTCTCCGCCCCCCTCTCTCTCTCCCTCCCTCTCTCTCTCCCCTTTCTTGGGGGGGGGGGCCGCCCCACTGTGCCCTTAAACGCATGCCACTGTGCCTCTCTGTGCCCATCAAACGCAGCCACTGTGCCCATCAAACGCAGCCACTGTGCCCTCTCTCTCTCTGTGCCCATTAAACACTGCCACTGTGCCATATTGTGCCCATCAAACGCAGCCACTGTGCCATCAAACGCAGCCATTGTGCCCATCTTGAAGTGTCCCGCGCGCATGAGCAGAGCGACGTCTTCGCTGCTCTGGCCAATCGCAGCGGCGCTGTGATTGGCCGGAGCGGCGATACCCAGAAGAGAGATGGCTGCGGCTGGAGGGGGAGAAGAGGATGGCGTTGGGGGCCCCCATCTAAGGTAAGTGATGCATAATGAGCTAGTATGCTAGTCATACTAGCTCATTATGACTTTATCTTGCAAGTAGTTTAAAAAAAAAAAAAATAGCAAAAACGGGTATACAAACGCTTTAATATTTCTTAATAGTACTTTCTGCAGTGAGTAAGGGCCAGTATTTGATTAGAATGCCTTTCATCTGGGTATGTTGAAAATTGACTAATGATTCGAACCGATTGATCAACAGATATTTTTTGAATGGATAAGATCCTTTTTATTCAATTTGACTACTTTGTTGAATGCTTTTTTTCAGAAAAGATTTACTGTATACTCTTTGATGTAATCTAGAGTACAGGTCGTAGGCTGCATGGTGAAAGTCTGCATCGAAAGTACAGTTTCTTCTAAGGTGTAGAAACTAACTATAGGGAATGCTATCCAGCAGTGACCGTGGATGTGCACTGTTGGCATGCAAAATCGTAATGCCGGCAGAAGGCTTATGGATAAAGTGAAGAGTGAAGGGTTCCCTCAGCATCCGCATGAATCTGTAAATCAAGGAAATGAATCCTTGACTGGCTACACTCCATTGTAAATTTCAGATTATAGTTATTTATAGCCAGTAAGTCCATCAGCCGTGAGAGTTTATCCCTCGTACCGGTCCAAAAGATTAAAATGTCATCTACATAGCGATGCAAGGCTAAAACATGCTGTTATAGCTCCGATAGATGATCGTTGGCAAATCGCTTCCTCTCCCACCCCCCCACCCCCCCCAGGTAAAGGCTGGCATAACAGGGGGCACACTTGGTCCCCATAGCCACCTGGAGGAAGTGAGAGGAACTAAACATAAATACATTGCGTGTAAGGATGAACAGGCTATATAGATTGAACGTAGTTCCACGTTCTTTAAGTTGAGTATGAATAACCTCAATTCCCTTTTTGTGTGGAATGGAATTGTAAAGACTCTCAACATCAAGAGCTACCAACCAAGTGTTGGAAGGGATTTGTTTAACATCTAAGTTTCAAAGCAAATCAATTTTATCTTTGACATATGAGAATAGGGATATCACGTGAGTGTATAGATATTTATCCACTAGGGCACTCGCATTTTCAGTTAACCCCTGGCAGCCTTATACAATAGGCCGACCGGGGGGATGGTTTAATGATTTGTGCACTTCGGGTAAAGAGTAAAATGTGGGTGTCCTAGGGTCTTTTACATTAAGGTAGCTCCAAGTATTTGAATCAATAATGCCCTGTTGATAAGCCTTAAAAATTAAGCCATAATATTCACGAGTGAAATTCTCAACTATGGTCTTGGCGATGGGGCGATACCATTGTCTGTTGTCAAGGATGTCCAGACACATGCCTTCATATGCCCAGACATCCATGACAACGACATTGCCCCCTTTGTCAGCCCGCTTGATGACCAATCCTGGATGACATTGGAGGTCCCTACTAAAGGGTGTTCTGGCTCTAACCCTCTCTCCCACAGTTCTGTTTAAGAGACAATAAATATCTTTGCATTCAAGAAGTGTCTAGCGCCCATCAATCTACCTTGCATTACACCCACCATGCCTTGTAACCCACTCTACACAGAAGGATGTCAGCTGTCCATAACTCTGAAGGTCTCCATTTGGGCTTCAGGGGCCCTGGGACTTGGCTACATTTGGCGCCCAACGTGGGGCAAAGGTGTTATTCTTGCAGCAGTCGCCTATGGCAACCGGCTACAGCTACATTGGGATTTCATCTGGCTCCTGGGAAAGTGGCAAGTAACATCTCTACTTCTTATAGACTGTGATTTTATGCATTCTGACAATGTGGGGAAGAACCAGCAAGTCTCATTGCTCATGGGAGAGTACCAGCCTGGTCTTTTGACACTTCCCGCCAGCGCTGCTAGGGTTAAAATGGACTCCATTACAGATTTGGCATGCCCCAGAAGGAAAAGAGTGGGCTCTAAAGTTTCTAGAAAGTATCTGATCCATGTGCTGCCACATGTGCCTGATTGTGGGTTGGAGAAGATGGCACAGTTTGGAAGTGCGATGGCGGATTGGAAGATGTATGCTCCGGGTGTTGGCTTTGGACTGAGTGAGTAAAAAAAACGTTAGTCTTGCCCTGTACACGGCTGGAGACTATGAGGCCATGGGACTGATCTGCAAAGTTTTCTGGCTTGGCCATGCATCTGAGGCCTTGGGTCGTCTGTGAACGCTGCGGGGAACCCCTGCTGGAGGAAGTCTTACCAGCCCAACTTCCACGAATACTGCAAGCGGAATGGGACAAGAATGTCGCTTTCCCCGCTGGGAGTGATATCAAGAGCACACCTGCCATCACCCGAGTCATGTGGGAAGCTGCTCCTCCTGTCTCAATGACTGCCCCAAGACCCAGTGCTTCGGTCGCTCCTCGAGGTTGCAGTCAGGCTTACCTGCTCGCTTTGATGTCAAAGTCACAGAGGAAAAGGCTACCGGAGTCGGGTAAGCCTGCAAGGGGTGAAAGCGGTGTGTCAGTAGGGGAGGTGATACCTGTGGCCATTAAGGGAGACAACATGGTTGTGCCGGAGAAAGCCAGCTCCACGCGCAACTATCACCCGGCCGAAGAATGCTCCACCATTTCCGATTCGGACATCCCCTATGATGGGATCTCTAAACTGTTTCCGGACACTTTGTCCTGGAATGGAAAAGGGAGTGAGAGGGCAGATACTGCAATAAGTTATCGGATTTTTTCATCAACAAAATCGACAACATTCAGAAAATAATTCAACAAAAAAAAACAACCAATTCTACTCAACCAAACCAAAGTAAGGAATTTTACTTGCACAGTGCACAAGCACCACATTTTTCGCTTACCCCCATCACCACGGATGAAACAAAAAATTTAATCAAGAGCCTCTGATACAGTACATCGCCAAACGACATCATTCCTACAAAGCTCTTGAAAGAATGCTCCGACATTCTGGCCCCCGCTATTACACACCTAGTAAATCAGTCATTCAAAGAAGGGTTGGTTCCTATTTCCCTCAAGCAAGGCATCATCAAACCATTACTAAAGAAACCCAACCTCGACCCCAAAGATCCAAACATTCGCAGACCGGTAACAAGCCTGAACACCATCTCCAAGATTATGGAGAAAGCAGTAGTAAAACAGCTTCAGCTTCACCTAGACACACACAAGCTCCTGGACCCACTTCAATCAGGCTTCCGCCCAGGCCATGGCACAGAAACGGCACTTCTGAAAATATGGGATGACGCCCTAGAAGCCGCGGATGATGGAGAATCGTGTCTTCTGGTACTGCTGGATCTTAGCGCGGCGTTCGACACAGTGGACCACAACATTCTTCTAAGCCGCCTCAAGGAAGTGGCAGGAGTCACAGATGGAGATCTGCCATGGTTCGCTTCCTTCTTAGGAAACCGGTCGCAGACAGTGAAATTAGGAGCCTTCACTTCGGAAACCCAGGCAATTTCTTATGGAGTCCCTCAAGGATCACCATTGTCACCAGTACTCTTCAACATTTACATCCGGCCACTCTTGAAAATTATCAGCAAATCAGATCTATGCTACCACTCATATGCGGACGACACTCAACTGTACTTCCGTATCACCGGAAAAAAAGACCAATACCAGGAACTAGGAAAATGTCTCACAATGATAGATGACTGGATGACCACTAGCTCCCTCAAACTTAATGGGTCGAAAACAGAACTACTGCTCCTCAACGCTAACCGAAGTAAAAAAACGAAGACGTCATGGATCCCACCAACCATCCTGGAACAGACCATCCTCCCAAGCACCAAAGCCAAAAGCCTCGGAGTCATCTTTGATTCAGAGATGACCATGGATGCACAAATAGGATCAGTAATCAGCGGATCCCATCATCTCCTCCGCATGCTTCGCAGACTCATCCCCTTCATCCCAGAAAAGGAGAAAGCAGTAGTAGTAGGAACCATCATCAATTCGCGGCTCGACTACGCAAACTCCCTCTACATAGGATTACCGGATTACCAGATTGCACGCCTACAAGTCGTCCAAAACGCAGCAGCAAGATTAGTCACCGGAAAGAAACCCTGGGAATCCATTTCCCCATCCCTAAGGTCCCTTCATTGGCTCAAGGTAAAAGATAGGATCACATTCAAGACCCTCTGCCTCACCCACAAATGTACACAAGGAAATGCTCCTCAATACCTTTGTGAGAAAATAGGAAAATACATACCGAATCGCAGACTTCGATCGACAGACCAAAATCTCCTTCTCATCCCCAAAGCCCGCTACAAATCGAAGGGAGAACGAAGATTCGCAGTACAGGGACCTCGGCTATGTAATGCACTACCAAACAACATCCGCTTGGAAGAAAACCATCAGGCCTTCAGGAAAAAGCTCAAGACCCACCT
The DNA here is from genome assembly GCA_028564925.1 of Lithobates sylvaticus. Lineage (NCBI taxonomy): Eukaryota > Metazoa > Chordata > Amphibia > Anura > Ranidae > Lithobates > Lithobates sylvaticus. The sequence continues at coordinate 181,693,297 of CM053033.1, read as the reverse complement.
CTTCTAATACAGCAGGAAACAGGGGCAGACAAGCGCCTTGAGGCGATTCAGTTCGCATTTGCAGCGCTATACAAGTCATTCATTCATTCATTCATTCAGAGGAGCAGTTTTGTGATTTGGAAGAGGAAAACACTTGTGTAACGTGAGTGAGGAAAGGGGGATTTAGCAACCTATGTTGATGAGACGATCTAACCGTAAGAAGGATCGTAGACTCATAAGGTGTAAATCCAAGAAAAACGTGATAGAAAACAGGCTATCATAGACAGTGTGAATGTCTAGTGTATAATAACGTTTCACAGTTCTAGACTCATGTAGTGATACAGTGTGGTGTATCGACCGGCTAGAATGTTAATGCGATTTCAAGTTTAAATATGAATGTGTTAAATCAAACAAAAATTGAAAAATTGAAAAAAAATTGTTTAGCAAGGACGGGCTATTAGACCGTCCTATTACAATAGTGCAATACAGTGAGTGTATATATTAAAATTATGTATATAGTTCTGGTGTAGTTAACATCAGCCTAAGCAGTTGTGCAGAACTGTACTGGTTCTTACCTAGAATTCAACAACTAAACAATAACCCATGCAGTCAAGTTGAAATAGACCCCAAATAATTTCTTATAAGGAATATAGTTATCAGATCTAAAAACACTTGTGCTATGCGTTTTTGTGCAAAAATTGCATTTGTACAGCAAATGTTACAAATATAGGTATTCAGGGGCAGAGGCAGTGAACTGCGATTAAATGGTGATACAAATATATAGTCTAATCCCAGAGGATTGTGATTTTCGACTTGGATGTGCAATGTCAAAAATCGCAAGACATAGAATTGCAGTAAAAATGAGAGAAAATAAAAAGTTGAAAGAAAATTGCATAGGAAATTGCCAGCATATTCAAACACTATCCTCTGAGGGAAAGCTTCTCGGATCTGTGGTCAGCCAAGTTACCATCTATACAGAGATGTATGGTTAAAATCCATGACATAAAAGGTGGAGAACCACCGTTATTACTACGGGAAGTGCTGTATTAGTCCAGAGACAATTATATCAATGGGTTAGGTATAAGGTCCTATCAAGAGACCACAGACTGGTATGAAACACTGATGGTGTAGTCCCTGAAGGCTCCCGAGGGGTCACGATCGAATATGCTTTCAAGCTGGGTCAATCTTCTCTAAGACAATCTATTCTTTGGGTATATGGATATGAAGTGGTGAAGGTACCCTTACCAGATCAGGTGGACTCACAGACCTCTCGGTGGTGAGCCAAACAAGCATATACCGGATCCACCGGATGTATCAGGATGGTGGTGTAGATGAGCGTGTTCTCTGGAGGGATTTCTTTTCCTTGGGTAACGAGTACCCTTGATACTCACCCCCAGCTATTCGTCCACTCTCAGGGTAGAAAGATGGGAAAAACTTTTGATCGCGCACTCCGGCATGGATGGCTCAAAAGGAGAAAAAGAAAAGAGGGAGGCAACTCCTCATAGTGTAACTCCAATAATACGAAGTATTTTTATTTTGGGATTCTTCAATCTCAATACACGATAAAATAGTAAAAAGTGGTAAAAAAAGCTTTTTTTCTTCAAACAGGCGCAAGTAAATCTTCAAGTGGCATAGGCAAGCATCCAACCCTACATGTTTCGCCTGCATAGGCTTCAACTGGGGTACATCAGTACCCAGTTGAAGCCTATGCAGGCGAAACATGTAGGGTTGGATGCTTGCCTATGCCACTTGAAGATTTACTTGCGCCTGTTTGAAGAAAAAAAGCTTTTTTTACCACTTTTTACTATTTTATCGTGTATTGAGATTGAAGAGTCCCAAAATAAAAAAACTTCGTATTATTGGAGTTACACTATGAGGAGTTGCCTCCCTCTTTTCTTTTTCTCCTTTTGAGCCATCCATGCCGGAGTGCGCAATCAAAAGTTTTTCCCATCTTTCTACCCTGAGAGTGGACAAATAGCTGGGGGTGAGTATCAAGGGTACTCGTTACCCAAGGAAAAGAAATCCCTCCAGAGAACACGCTCATCTACACCACCATCCTGATACATCCGGTGGATCCGGTATATGCTTGTTTGGCTCACCACCGAGAGGTCTGTGAGTCCACCTGATCTGGTAAGGGTACCTTCACCACTTCATATCCATATACCCAAAGAATAGATTGTCTTAGAGAAGATTGACCCAGCTTGAAAGCATATTCGATCGTGACCCCTCGGGAGCCTTCAGGGACTACACCATCAGTGTTTCATACCAGTCTGTGGTCTCTTGATAGGACCTTATGCCTAACCCATTGATATAATTGTCTCTGGACTAATACAGCACTTCCCGTAGTAATAACGGTGGTTCTCCACCTTTTATGTCATGGATTTTAACCATACATCTCTGTATAGATGGTAACTTGGCTGACCACAGATCCGAGAAGCTTTCCCTCAGAGGATAGTGTTTGAATATGCTGGCAATTTCCTATGCAATTTCCTTTCAACTTTTTATTTTCTCTCATTTTTACTGCAATTCTATGTCTTGCGATTTTTGACATTGCACATCCAAGTCGAAAATCACAATCCTCTGGGATTAGACTATATATTTGTATCACCATTTAATCGCAGTTCACTGCCTCTGCTCCTGAATACCTATATTTGTAACATTTGCTGTACAAATGCAATTTTTGCACAAAAACGCATAGCATAATTGTTTTAGATCTGATAACTATATTCCTTATAAGAAATTATTTGGGGTCTATTTCAACTTGACTGCATGGGCTATTGTTTAGTTGTTGAATTCTAGGTAAGCACCAGTACAGTTCTGCACAACTGCTTAGGCTGATGTTAACTACACCAGAACTATATACATAATTTTAATATATACACTCACTGTATTGCACTATTGTAATAGGACGGTCTAATAGCCCGTCCTTGCTAAACAATTTTTTTTCAATTTTTCAATTTTTGTTTGATTTAACACATTCACATTTAAACTTGAAATCGCATTAACATTCTAGCCGGTCGATACACCACACTGTATCACTACATGAGTCTAGAACTGTGAAACGTTATTATACACTAGACATTCACACTGTCTATGATAGCCTGTTTTCTATCACGTTTTTCTTGGATTTATACCTTATGAGTCTACGATCCTTCTTACAGTTAGATCGTCTCATCAACATAGGTTGCTAAAACCCCCTTTCCTCACTCACGTTACACAAGTGTTTTCCTCATTATAAGATATACCTGTTATGCACTGCTGCTCACAGGCTTCCAATCTCCTGTGCCGCTTTGTGCAAAACAGTGACATTTATCTTTTTATATCTCCTGGATGTACTGATCCATACAAGCGCTGCACGTTTTAATGTTTTATGTTTTGTACAATTGAGTCTGATTGTCGTGCTAGCAGCTAGACATATTTTTTGTTTGGCGCAGTATCTCCCTTTTACACATTTCGATTTGGAAGAGGATGAGGTTCCTCCGGGGCCTAATACAAGTGTAAAAATTGAACTGCCGGCCAATACTGCAAAACTGTGCATATTACTAAATCTTTTGAGGAGGGTCGTTGGGAGTAAAGAAACCCAATGGGTAGACGATGCTGTGCAGAGTTTCCTCCGAATTCCTTTGCAGGTGGACTTTCCAAAGCTGTCACCCACCATGCCTTGTAACCAGGGGAGGGCTAGCAGCCTTAGGCTTGGGGGGAGTCCAGTAAAGTGGCCCATTGAACCACCGAATCCGCTCACCATCACCAGTGCCCACCAGCGCAGTGCCCACAAGCGCAGCCTCGCCAGTGCCCATCAGTGCAGCCTGATCAGTGTCCATCAATGCAGCCTGATCAGTGCCCATCAATGCAGCCTCACCAGTGCCCATCAGCTCAGTCTGTTCAGTGCATGGGGATTAGAGAGGAGAGCAGCCGGATTAGAAACAGACTGTCCAATGTACACTGTTAGAGAAATACCTCCCTCCAGGTCCCATTAGACTCTGTTGTTAAACAGTGTTTTTTTTTGTTGTTGTTTTTTTTAAAGGCAGAAGTTGTACTTTGTGCAAAATGAAGGGGCATGGCCAGGGGTGGATCATGGGCAGGACCTGACAGGGGGCCCTTGCTTTATTTGGTCCGGGGGCCCTGGGTGTTGTCAGTCTGCCCCTGGACAGCAGGGAGTTTGGACCCACGTGACTGGCTCGGGCTGCAAGTTTACTTGACCCCAAGACAGGAGCATCACACCCCCAGGATTGGAGGAGGCCGTGCAAGGACCTGCTGAGCTGGCACGGGCAGCTGCCATCGCTGAGGTGAGAGACCCCTACACCCGCAGTTGAACCCCACATCCCATCTACCCCCCCCATACACCCTATTTACCCTGCCCCAGGCCAGTGTCCACCTAGTAGCCTAAATATAGCCTTCAACACTGTGGGTCCTGCTGGGAGCTGGCCATGGCCTGTTGATCCTGCTGGAAGCTAGCCATAGCCAGCAGGACTCACAGGCCAGCGGAACGCACAGGCCATGTGGGTGGCTGGCTTGCTGGTGGCTGGCTGGCTCCCTGCTGTGGGTGGGTCACCATGGCTGGCTGGCTTCTGGTGTGGCTGGCTGGTTTCCTGGTGTGGGTGGGTCAACGTGGGTGACTGGCTGGCACCCTAGCCCTGCTGTGGGTGGGTCACCGTGGGTGGCTGGCTTCTGTGGGTGGTTGCCTGGCACCTTGCTGTTGGTGGCTGGACTGGCTCCCTGCTGTGGGTCAGTGGGTGGATGGCGCGGTGCACACTGCTGTGGGTGGCTGGCCTGGCTCCCTGCTGTGGGTCAGTGGGTGGCTGGCTGGCATGGTGCACTCTGCTATGGTGGGCTGGCCTGGCTCCCTGCTGTGGGTTAGTGGGTGGCTGTCTGGCACAGTGAACCCTGCTGTGGCTGACAGAGGGACGGGCGGACAGAGAGGGGTGGGCTGACACAGAGGAGGGGCACTGACACAGAGGATGGGCACCGACACAGAGAGGGGTGGGCTGACAGAGAGAGGGGTGGGCTGACAGAGAGAGGGGTGGGCTGACAGAGAGAGGGGTGGACTGACAGACAGAGGGGTGGACTGACAGACAGAGGGGTGGACTGACAGACAGAGGGGTGGACTGACAGACAGAGGGGTGGACTGACAGAGAGGCGGGGCACTGACAGAAGGGAGTGGGCTGATAGAGAGGGGCGGCACTGACAGAGAGGGGCGGCACTGACAGAGAGGGGCGGGCTGGCAGAGAGGGGTGGGCTGACAGAGTGCAGTGGGCTGATAGAGAGGGGGTACACTGACAGAGAGGGCAGGCGCTAACAGAGGGGGTACACTGACTGTGAGAGGGTAGATAAGAGAGAGAGAGAGACCTCAGAAGATGCACAGTGCACCAGGCAGAGAGGTGGGACTCCTGTAGCAAATGGTCGCGATCACCCACAGACCAGCCCCGTTTCCACGCGTAACCAGCTCCGCCGGGCCAATCGCACATTACCCTGTTCGGCCAATCACAGGGCGCTCACATGGACTACAGTTGCTTAAATGCCACAGTGTAGCGGCTTTCTGATAGAACACCCCGCTGCGGCCATGCTGCGGCCATGCCCCTGGCCCGACTTCCTCAGAGAAATTAAAAAAAAAAATCGTCAGTGGGCGGCCGCCGGCCATTTTGCATATAAGTTGGGATGCCCTGGGGGGGGGGGGGGAATTGTCCCCCGACCCAGCCCGCCCCTGCTTGTAACCCACTCTACACAGAAGGATGTCAGCTGTCCCTAACTCTGAAGGTCATCATTGGGCTTCAGGGGCCCCCGGGACTTGGCTACATTTATTGTTCTTTTTTCTTCTATTCTATTTATTATAGTTGCACGTATATGTGCATCTGCGTACACATGCATAAAAATGCTAGCTTTATTTTAATTAAGGGAGTGTAAAGGGGTTGTAAAGGTAAATTATTATTTTTCTTTCTTTCCGGCGCACCGCATCATTGGATGTGATTGACAGCAGTGCGAGCCAATAGCTGCGCTGCTTTCAATCCCTCCACTCTAGGCAATCAACGGCCAGGCTGAGCGGCGAAGAGGACATCGGGGGCGAGAGCAGCAGGTAATTGGGCTCAGGTAAGTAAAACGGGGGGCGGTATTGTTGGATGCTTTTTCACCTTAAAGTGGTTGTAAACCCTTACAAACCCCTTTGACCTACAGGTAAGCCTAGATTAAGGCTTACCTGTAGGACCAATAAATATCTCCTAAACCTACACAGTTTAGGAGATATTTGCAAAAAGACAGTCATCGCTGTCTACGGCGCATGCGCAGGCACACTGAGCACGCCGCTGCTAGCGGCGATATGCCGCTAGTGGCAGCTCCCGTGCGCATGCGCGGGAGTGACGTCATCGTGGCTCCGGCGAATCACAGCGCCGGAGTCGCGAGCCCCGGAAGTCACTCCGGGATACATGGCATCGGTGAAGATGAAGGAGGACCGCTTCGGGGGCTTCGTTCTCAGGTAATTTATTCATAATAAGCTAGTATGCTATGCAGGGTGCATTTTCTTTTAAATTTTTTGATTGATTGGCTTCATTTCCTCGTTAATGCATAGGATCCATCAAGGTGAAAAAAACGCGAACCTTTACAACCCCTTTAATGATTGCTTTCTCATTTCCCACTCCTCTCCCCTTCTGTGTTTGTTTTATCCCACTATCCCCCCTTGTTTTTCTGCTTAGTATTTTTGCATTGTAACCTTTAAACCTTAATAAAAATTGTCAATTATAAAAAAAATATTTAATGGTAATACAGATTTTTCAGGCTGCAGATGGTTTCATCAGAGACAGCCCCTATATACTATCTGTATGTATAAGGTCAGACACTCCCACCCATGTTGTTTTCTAGATCCTTTCTTCCTTCACAGGAAAACGAAACTAGCTTCACTTCTCCCTCCCAGTCATTGAACGAGGAACAGCACACAGATCAGATGGCAGGCTATGCACCAATTTACAATCCAGTAAGTTGCTGATTTTATTATATTACTGATTGTTTTTACTGTTTCTTAGTACAACTTTTGTCTGTAAACTCAAATAATGACCAGATAAGTAGTTTGTAATAATGAGAGAAGGAAAGGTGAGTGCAATGTCTTTACAATCTCCTCCTGCAGTACCACTACTAATACCTAAAGATGTAGGATTAGCTCCACTGTGTTGAATAATTGCCCTCTATGTACAAGAATGTGTCAGTACTGGATGATTGAAACCCCAGGCAGACCTGGCCGTCTGCTCACATGCTGCAAAGTGCTGACGTATGTATAGAGAAGGAAATCATTTCCACTCTATTTCACAATGTAATCTATTTTCACATGTAATAGAATCACTATATTTTTTATATTTTTATATTTTTCCTGCATTGTAGCGCTAGAAATGGCCTCTAAATAACGCCTGAAAACCGCCTCCCATTCATTTCAGTGTGACTTTTCTCACACACGCTTGCGGGACGTTGGGAAAAGTCCTGCAAGAAGCATCTTTGGGGCGGTTTGGGCTCCCAAAATGCCCCTGTCCATTGCAATGAATGAGCAGCGCTTCCAAAGCGCCTGAAAAGCGATTCTGAAGCGTCGCAACATGGGCGTGTTTAACCCATTCTTCGGCCACTAGCGGGGGTTAAAAGCACCCTGCTAGCGAGCGAAAATCAAGTGGCGCTTTAGCGCTAACACGGCCAGGGCTCAGTGTGAAAGGGGTCTTATGCCCCGTACACACGGTCGGAAAATCTGACATTACCCTGTTCGGCCAATCACAGGGCGCTCACATGGACTACAGTTGCTAAAATGCCACAGTGTAGCGGCTTTCTGATAGAACACCCCTCTGCGGCCGTGCCCCTGGCCCAACTTCCTCAGAGAAATAAAAAAAAAAAATCGTCAGTGGGCGGCCGCCGGCCATTTTGCATATAAGTTGGGATGGCCTGGGGGGGGGAAATTGCCCCCCGACCCAGCCCCCCCCCCTGCTTGTAACCCACTCTACACAGAAGGATGTCAGCTGTCCCTAACTCTGAAGGTCATCATTGGGCTTCAGGGGCCCCCGGGACTTGGCTACATTTATTGTTCTTTTTTCTTCTATTGTATTTATTATAGTTGCACGTATATGTACATCTGCGTACACATGCATAAAAATGCTAGCTTTATTTTAATTAAGGGAGTGTAAAGGGGTTGTAAAGGTAAATTATTATTTTTCTTTTAAATAACAAACATGTTATCCATTGGATTTTTTCCGACGGACTTTGTCCGAAACTGGTGTTGCATACACACGGTCGGACAAAGTTATAGGAAAATCCAATCATTCTGAACGTGATGACGTTCGTCCGTTACGACGGGACTACGTTCACGTTAGTAGCCAATAGCTTTGGTCTCATAATTTGATCTGAGCATGCGTGGCACTTTGTCCGTGTAGAATTCTCGACACACGATCGGAAAAAGTCCGATAGGATTTTGTTGTCGGAAAATTTGAGATCCTGCTCTCATCGGAATAAGTCCGATGGAGCCCACACACGGGCGGATTTTCCGACAACATGGTCCAATCGGACATTTTCCGTCGGAATTTCCGACCGTGTGTACGGGGCATTAGGGTTCATTCCTTTAGGCATACCTATGCATACACCCATGTAAGGCTCGATTTACGTCTATGCATGTTTCTTTTGAGCGTTTCTGTAGTGCTTTTTTCTGTTCTTTTTCCTTTTTTATTTTAACTGCGATTTTTCCACAATTTGTGTTTTTTTTTGGGGGGGATTTGTTGTTGGGCAGATTAAAAACACAAATTGCAGCAAAATCGCTTTAAAAACACAAAACATGCTTTTATGCAGCTTCTTCGTTGAAGTCTATTAAACCAAAAATGCAAAAAAGGCACTGTTTTGTATTTAAAAAAAAGTCCCTGACCCTTTCCAAAAACGCAGAGGCACAAAAATGCATTGATGTGAACGTGTTCCATAGGAACCCATGTTAAAAAAATGCCCTGTGTTTCTGCAAAAAGCATGAAAAAAACGCATTGGTGTAAATGGAGCCCTAAAGCCGACCAACAGTAATTTTTTTCATCTTTCCATCTATAAAATCTGTCGTTGTTTTAACTTTGGATAGTAAAAAAAAAAATTCTGCCACTAAATACCTTATACAGCCCACTTCCTGTTTCTAGGCTTATGACATCATGCACAGCTATCTCTCTCACTCTCGTGAGAGTTTGCCAGGAAGGGGGGGGGGGTGAGTCATAAGAGGGCCAATGAGAGCTGCAGAGCTGCAGAGCTGGAGGTGTGCCTCTGTGTGTCTGTGTAAATCCAGGAAGTGAACAGGCAGCAGCTTCAGCTGCCCACAGTTAAAATGGATGCAGCCAGACTCTACTTGCAGCATATTTGGCAAGTACAGTATCACAGTGTATATAAAATAATATGCAAAGTGGTTGGAGGGAAGCTTCAGAATGGCAAAGATGTTTTTATTACACATTATGTAAGCAGACTGCAGTTCTATTTTAAATCCTGTGCTAAACAAACATCCTTTTTATACATAAATTGTCAGTCAAAAAAAAAAAAAAAAAATATATATATATATATATATATATATATATATATATATATATATATATATATATATATCAAGCAAAGTCCATAAAAAATGTAGATTCCACCGCTGTGCTCTTCAGTCCTAAATCAGGTTAAAGAGGAGTGCCAAAAAAAAATAAAAAATTCAAAGTCAGCAGCTACAAATACTGCAGCTGCTGACTTTTAATAATCGGACACTTACCTGTCCCAGGGTCCAGCGATGCGGGGGAACGAGACCCCCCCTCGTTCCCTGCTCCGTTCGCGGCGCCGGCATTCTTAATGTGGGAACCCGGCTGTGGCTTCACAGCCGGGCACCCACTGCGCATGCGCGAGTGGCGCCGTGATTCGACGCTCACTCATCTGGGACACATGACAGGTCCCAGATGACTGTGCGGTGCCTACAGGAAGTGACGTTTAGCCCGGGCAATGAAGGTGGCAGACTACGAGGGACCCCCTAGCAACAGGCATTTAGAGGTGAGTAAAACATTTTTTTTTTTTCAAATTATTTTTTTTTTATTTTTTTAATGATTTTTAAGCCAGATTTTTTTTTTTGGGTCGCAACCTCACTTTAAGAACACCGAATTGTGCACACCACCATCGGCTGAAAAACCCTCTCACCTCAAAGATGAGTTCAGTGGGCACTGTGTATAATCACTCCTGTGATATACCTTACTGCGATCTCTCTCCTCTCCTCCTGGGAATCGGCTCTGTAAACATGTCTCTCAATTCGGCAGACCAATCAAAAAGCAGACTCCTTAGTGCTCTCCATTTAAATACTTTTATTAAAATGCCCCCTTATTAAGAACATAACAATTAAAAAAACACCTGTCTCTCTAATACATCTGCTCGCTCACCACTCCACACAGATCACGGTGACTGCACGACGTCACATGCTCGGCTCCTCCCTCCTATATACGTGTTGCCCTCTCATTGGGCTTCATGTATCGGTACATTGCGGTGCTCATGCACACTGCGTGCTTCCCCTGGGGCATGCAGCGACGTGCTCTGCAACCGCTGTTTCAAGCAAACACATCAGGTGGCGGGGCTTGGTATTGTGTCGCTGTGAGCTGCCCAGATACCACTTGATCGCTATGCAATCACATGACACAGTAGTAAACAATAATCGTAAATGGAATACATTCATGACATCATTGTTTACTACTGTGTGTGATCTCTGTGGTTGGTCACCAGCCAGCCACCAACAGCAGGGTGCCAGCCAGCCACCCAACCACCCACAGCAGGTGCCAGCCAGCCACCCAACCACCCACAGCAGGGTGCCAGCCAGCTACCCACAGCACTTGTGTTGATTTTTCAAAACTTTAAATGTACAGAATATCGGCTATCGGCTTGAAAGGTGGACGAAAAATCTTTATCGGGCCTGAAAAAACAATATCGGTCAACCCCTAGTGAGAACCTTACGGTTTGCAGTAATATCAGAGTAAGCTATTTCAGTACAGGTGAGGACACACAACAGTGCAAGCCTGAAGGTTTAGCTAAAACAGAGTCTGCACGTCCTATTTCACTATAGCCGCTTGGGATGCCGCAATACTCTGTGGTAGTATTTGCTACATACAGTAAGCTGTGTGTGCTAGGATTGACTTCTCCCTGCCACCAAAAACACAAGAGAGACGTTTTTATGGCATTTCGGCCTATTCAGGAAGTGCCTTGTATTTTTTAACAATGGATACAAGGTGTTCTCTGACTGGCCAGGGTGGAGATTATGGCGTCATCTGCGCTGCCTTTCAACCTTTTGTCAGTCAGATAACACCTTGTATTCACTGAAAAATTACAAGGTGCTTCCTGAAAGGCTCAAGATGCCATTAAAACAACTCTTTTATGTTTCTGGTGGCAGGTAGAAGTTGGTCCTAGCTCTGCAGAAGAACAGACAGTTCACTGAAGCAATTGCTACTACAGTGTATTGTCCCCTGCGACCATATTGAAATGGGATATGCAGGATCTGTTTTAGCCACACTGACCCACAGTAATGCCCCGTACACACGGTCGGAAATTCCGACCACAAAATCCGTCGGATTTTTTCGACGGATTTTGTCCGACGCTGGTGTTGCATACACATCGGACAAAGTTGTCGGAAAATCCGATCATTCTGAACGTGTTGACGTTCGTTGCGTACGACGGAACTACGTAGAGGCTAGTAGCCAATAGGTTTGGTCTTCTAATGTGATCTGAGCATGTGTGGCACTTTGTCCGTCGGAATTCGCTACACACGATCGGAAAAAGTCCGATCGGACTTTGTTGTCGGAAAATTTGAGAGCAGGAGATAAAACTTTGTCCGTCGGAAAATCCGACAGAAAAAGTCCGATGGAGCCTACACACGGTTGGAATTTCCGACAACATTGTCCGATAGGACATTTTCCGTCGGAAAATCCGAAAATCCGACCATGTGTATGTGGCATAAGTATTAACACCGACATAATTCCTGGAGTGCGGCTTTAAAGCATTATGTGCACCTCTACCATGTAAAAACAGATCATTCCGTTTAAAATAAAAATGCAAGGCATATGTCTGTATATATAAAACATTATAAATACCTTTTATTTTTTATTTATTTTTTATTTTTTTCGGCCTGGTTCACACCTATGCATTTTTTTTGTGCGGTTTCAGTTTTGCCTAAACACACTACAGTCCATTTAACATGGTTTCCTATGGATGTAGTTCACATGTGTACATTTTATGGAAAGGGCCAGGGACTTTTTTCTGGTTTTTGGTTGCATAGACTTCAATGGACCAAAAACACAAAATGCACCTGCAATATGCAAACTGCAACCTGCATAGGTGTGAATCAGGCCTTATAAGTGATTACATATGCTCTGATGTAGAGCTGCCTAGGGGACTTAGAGAGGCGGGGGTGGAGAAACAGCAACACACTGATCTTCCAAGTGAATGGCTGTGCAGGGGGGGGGGGGGGGGTATCAGCACAAGTCTGATCACTGGAGGACAGGCAGGCTGTTCTCCCAGCACATCCAGAAAACTGACCACGCTGGGATGGATCTGCTCTCATCCCTAGCATGGCCGGTTTGAAATAGGAAAACAGGGGGGGGGGGGGGGGACTGGCATGATCACTAGGAATTTCACACGATGGAAAAAATACAAAGAGAACAGGATATTTTTTAACACAAGTACATGGTGCAACATACACGTATCAGAAATATGAAATGGTGGGGATTACATATTGTTTAATTATCCTCCGATACTGATAAAATGATCACGCTTTTTGCTTGCATTTACTATCATCTGTGCATGACAGAGTGATAAGGGATCTAGATGCATGTCACTTGTGAGGACTATTGGCTCCATTCACACTAGTGATCGGTGATAGTGATAGTGAAAATTCTGGCTGCAAGAATCGCAGGCTTCCTGCAGCTAGAATGACAGGTTTTCACCAATAGCTGCAGTCACTCAGCCTTTACAAAGCAAATGTCAGTGGCTGTTTGGATGTTAAGACATCCAGCAAATACACGAGATCAGGGACAAACGGACAAATGATCATTTCTAGATGCAGACAGAGAGGGTCGACGGGCAAACATCTACCCCTAAGAGCCAGTTCACACCACATGTAGTCCAGTACATTTTTTTTTTCTGCATCAAAAACGCATGGAAAGTAGGTTATATGTTTTTTAATGGCATAGTTCACACCAGTGCTTGCAGTTCCAGTGCGTAGAATATGCTGCATTTTTCCTTTACTGGAACGCTGAAAAAAGCACCAAAAATGCACCAAAATGCACTGGAACACATATGTCCTTATTTAGGGCTAGTTCACACCATAGAAACGCATGGAGGGGTTTTTGATGCTTTTCTGCATGCGCGTTTTTGATGCGTTCCAGTGCATTTTTGATGCATTCCGGTGTGTTTTTGATGCAGTCCAGTGCATTTCCCCCCCTCCTTCTTAAACCTAAATAAGGACATGTGTGTTTCAGTGCATTTTTGGTGTGTTTTTGATGCGTTTTACAGCGTTCCAGTGCAGGAAAAATGCAGCTTGTTCTACGCACTGGAACTGCAAGCACTGGTGTGAACTATGCCATTGAAAATCATTTAACCTACTTTCTGCACGTGGTGTGAACTGGCCCTCAAAGGTTAAGAAAAAAAGAGAGGGAAAATGCACTGGACTGCATCAAAAACGCACTGGAATGCATCAAAAACATGTCAAAATTGCGCATGCAGAAAAGCATCTGGAACGCATCCGGACTGCATTTCTATGGTGTGAACTGGCCCTAAGCGCAGCTAATCACTGGATGTGTGAACAGCTGCAAACATCCGTGTCCCCCCGACAGCCTGTCATTGCTTTGGACAGGCTGAGCAGCCACAGCTATTCCCTAACACCTGTCATTCTTGGTGCTGGACTTTACACTCTGTCCTAATCACATGTGTCAAATATCCCAAAGGCCACAATCACTTTTCACCCACCTCTCTGCACGTGAGCAGCCAAGATCACACGAGTACTGTATATTGAATATATAGGGAAACAATAAAATCAGCATTCTTCCTGTTCAAGTAAATGTGACGAAAGGTAGGGTCTTGTGACGGTGACTGTAAGGAATGCAAACAAACCTTATATTTAGCAGACATCCCAACCTGCAAAAACTAATTTCAGGGAGGTGGCACGCTCATTTCCCTTCCCCCATACTTTAAAGATAATTAATAATATAATGCCATAATAAAATAATACTTTAAAAGATAATGTTGTTTTATTTAACCCACGTGGACTATGGAGAAATCACTGCTGCAAACAGTGCCGCAAGCTACACCGTCATTGTTTTTGGCCCCTATTATGCATGGGTAATCTCACTGTGCCAATCTGCACCCTCACTGTGCCCATCTGCAGCCTTGTAAATGCCCATCAATGCAGCCTCACTGTGCCCATCAATGCAGCCTCACTGAGCCAACAATGCAGCCTTACTGTGCCCCAATCTGCAGCCTTACTGTGCCCCAATCTGCAGCCTTACTGTGCCCCAATCTGCAGCCTCACTGTGCCCAGCAATGCAGCCTCACTGTGCCCAGCAATGCAGTCTCACTGTGCCCAGCAATGCAGCCTCACTGAGCCAACAATGCAGCCTCACTGTGCCCATCTGCAGCCTCATCAATTCTAACAACGCAGCCTCACTGTGCCCATTTGCAGCCTCACTGTGCCAATCTGCAATCTCACTGTGCCAACAATGCAGCCTCGTCAGTGCCCATCAATGCAGCCTCACTGAGCTATCAATGCAGTCTCACTGAGCCATCAATGCAGTCTCACTGAGCCATCAATGCAGCCTCACTGTGCCCATCTGCAGCCTCACTGTGCCAACAATTTAGTTTCACTGTGACCATCTGTATCATCAGTGCCCATCTGCAGCCTCACTGTGCCAACAATGCAGCCTCACTGTGCCCATCTGTATCCTCATCAGTGCCCAACTGCAGCCTCGCCAGTACCTTGATTACACACAGCAGGTGTCTCCTGCTGTGTCATGCAGCTGCAGTCTTAACTGTTCGGCGGCCGCCCACTGTAACAAAGCCCCGCCTCCTCGTCCGTGATAGACAGTCAACTGAACACTGATACAATGCTGGGAAATTGAATCAGTGTTCTGGCTATCATGGATGAGGAGGTGGGGTTTGTTACAGTGGACGGCCACCAAACAGATAAGACTGCAGCGGCATGACACAGCGGGAGACACCCAGTGTTTATGATTACACATACGGAGTGAGGGAGAGGAGGACTCAGCATTTGGATCAGCCCTGGGCGCCGCTGCAGCGCAAAGCGACCCCAGGTCAGGCGGCCTACTGGGAAATTTCTCAGTATACCAGTCCGGCCCTGCTTCAGGCTTGAGTGGCAGTGCAAGGCTTAGCCGGGAGATCGTGCCGAACGCGAGTCGCGGGAGACTTGAGATGTCTGCAGGAGCAACATATCTAGTGATCTTTGTTACCACATCACCAGGAACTAGATGGGAGTATCTCCTTTGCTCTACATCTTCAGCTTTGTTAATAAGTAACAGCTCTACACCGCTTTGTTAATAAGTAACAGCTCTACATTGAGCTGCACACAATTAAAACAGAAGTATATGATTTTTTTTTTCCAGAATCATACTTGCCTAGGTGGAGGCAGCATCTGTCCAATGCTGCATCTGTCCCTCGCCGGCTCTAAGACTGAAAACCGAACGATCAAACACTGCCGATCGCTCGGTTGTCAGGGCTCCCTGAGCAGAGAGCTGGTGACTGTCAGTCATCGCTGTCTGCCCCGCCCCCCCCCCCTCTTGCTCACTGGAGAGCTGGGCTGTGGTGGGGGCTGGGAGCGTCCAGCTTAGGCTCTCAGAGGCTCGCTGAGAAGCTGAGCCAGGTGTCTGTCCAGGGAGTTTTGGGTGGATCCTGACAATATGGTTGTGATTGTTCCCCAGCCTGGACGAGCTTTGTGCCGTCAGCCGCCAGCGGGCTTAAGCCCGCTGTCTGCTGAAATGGGTCACAGGGGTGAAGAATCAACTGCACTCCTGTGATCCACAGGAGAAGTACAGCCAAACAAGCTTTGGCTGTAGTTCTCCTTTAAAGCTGGTAAATATGTTGCCTGTCATAGGGCTTGTTCATACTTGTGTTAGAACTCGGAAGAGCGATCTGAGATGGATGGCTTTTCAGAGTGCATTTGACAGGTAAAGAGGCGTTATGTTGCCTCCTTTAACACCTCTTCTGAGGATGTCACATGATGATGAAATGCGTCAAGCAGAACTGCTTCATTTCTGGTCCTAGTGGAACGCACGCAAATTGCTAGGTGGCTTCCCAGTTTGATTGGGCAGATAAGGTAAACATTACACTGCATGTTTTTTTAAATCAGCTTTTGTATGCGATTGTTTTTTAAAAATAAATCCAATGGTTTTACACACAATGGGAGGGTCCCTCTTCTCTCTTTTTAATTTTTTGGTCCCTGCAATTTGAGTCAATGGAATACTGACCGTTTGGCAACGAAGAGGATACCCACCCCAGGCATCCATTCAATGGCATGATCTGGTCCTTCAGTGACCACAAAACGTGGCTGACTTCTCTTGTTGTATAACAAGGAGCTCAATACTATCTGGTGGGTGCGGACTGATTCACATGGGCACGTGGTGATACAGCACGCCAAGGAGTGATTTCTGGTGGCAAGACACAAGTGTTATCTTATCTTCACTCTTCTATGGCCTGTCTACTTTATTTGTGGAATATTGCACACAGATATTACATTACTTTGAACTGAGCACTTTATTAACATTATTTTATACTATTTGTGGTAGCATTTATTATATTGCAAGCTAAATTTAGCACTTGAATGGTGTTTATTTGTAATCATTTTTTACCCCCTTAATGCCTGGACCGACACGGCGCAACCATGTGCATTGTATGTAGATGTGGCACGGCCCTGCTCACTTGAAACGGCTGAATTGCTGAGAATTTGCATTGGAGCTGTGACATGTATATATACCCCAGTACAACTGCCCTTGCAGCTTGGGGGATGGGGCATGGTTGTGGGCAGTAAAAACGTAGCTCGACCACCCATTTTTTCCGCCCCCCCAACTGCAAGTGTCAACTAGGCCTTACAGGGATGAAAAACTAAGGAGCAATAGAAGGGCTAAAAAACTTAGCTTTGTGAAGAAAATTTTGCTCCAGGCTCCTTTCAGTGCTGGTCACGTGACAGAACCTTAGGCATTAAAGTGGACTTCTGCCTGCCCCTCAAATAATTAATTACTACATACTGTAGCTGCTGACTTTTAATATTAGGACACTTATCTGTCCTGGAGTTCAGCGATGTCAGCCGTCATGGGCACCCGGCTGTGAAGCCTTGCAGCTTCACGGCCTGGTTCCTACTGCACATGCACGAAGCGTGCTGCGCTCTCCTACTGGCCCGACAGCTGGGGGAGGAGGAGGGGGCCGGACTTCTGATGTACCTCACCTTGGTGAGATCCAACAGAAGTAGGGATAAGGTACCTGTCAAAAACACAGGTCTGCTCCCCCCCCCCCAATGTGGCACCAGAGGGGGGGGGAGCAGACAGATAAGCGGAAGTTCCACTTTTGGGTGGAACTCCGCTTTAATTTGGAAGTTTTCTGCTGAAGGGATCACCATCTTGGACTATGATCCTCCCCTTTACAGAGATCATGTTAGACCTTCAGCTGTGTGACCAGCACTGAAAGGAGCCTGGAGCACCATTTTCTCCAGGAAAGGTAAGTGTATCATTCCTTCTATTACTATATATTATTAATATATACAGTATATTATGTTATTTATCCATTCCAGCATGAAAGTTAAGCCAGCCATATATGGATCAGAATTCAGCTGGTTCAGCAGGGACAAGCCAAATTTTAATTCATGTATGAGCACCTTGGTTGTACAGAAGTAGAAGAAGATCTACTGATTGACTTCTGTACAAGCTGCTCGTTTTTCCCGATCAATCAGTGCCGTTGGCAAAATCCAGTAGCACTGATCATTGTAATCTGACGATGGGGGAAAGCTCCTTGACTTTAGTACACAAAAGCTCAATGGAAATGATTCTGATGAAATTTTTTTGTTCAACCTGCTGGTAGAACGAAATAAAGGATGAATGAATGGGCTGCCTTACCATAGCTGTAAAGTTAAAGTGTTACTAAACCCGGAACCCTGCATTCACTAAATATGGTCTCCCACAGTATAGAGAACATGGAAATGCACTAGTTTTAGTAAATATAAACTGCTAAATACAGACTGATTTTACTGTTGTGGGTTTAGTAACACTTTAACATCAGGCCTGCTATAAAACACCCATTTGTTTCAAGTTAACCTAAAGCTATGCTAGCAAGACCTGGAAAATGTTACCTGTTGGTAGTCACTGACAACCAGGAGTGAGAAATGATCTTCTAGAAAATACCATTGTTCCACATTGTTTTCATAGATGCAAATACAACGCCATATTTCTTTTTTGCCTTCCTCGGGATCAGCTATGAGTATAAAAGGTTTTCTATTTATTTATTTTTCTGTTGTCTGAACTAGAAGGACTTGTGTCTTGTTTCCACTTGGCTAACTAGCCAAAAGCTTTTGTGGGAGTACAGTTTTAAAAAAAAAAACGCTGAAAAACGCTACTGCAAAAATGCTGAAAAACTCATTCTACAGCTACAGCTTTCTACAGCTAACGCTACTGGAGTTTTTATAATGTCCAGTGTGCATGAGGCCTTCTGGGTTTTTTTTCCAGCTAGAAAATGCCCCTGCCAAAAAATTCTGATAAGCTAGCACCGGGAGAAGATGGCAGCTTAGACCCAGAGCTCCGCCACCCAGAGCCTCTGCAAAAGCATTAATAAGCGGGACAGCCTCTCCAAACCACAGCAAATATGACCGGGAGGAGCCCGTCAGTGACCCGGTCCCTACAGGACACGTCCACGCAGCTCAGCCGCAACATCCCGGCGATGTTCCGCTCCCAGCATGCGGACACGCAGGCCCCATCTCAGGCCTCGGACCGGAGTTATGCCGCCGTCGCGGCCGACATTCCAGGAGCCGCTGCAACACCAGGTACGATCAGCGCCCAGCCCCAGCACTCCCTGAGCCTAGCAGACCTGCATCTGGTCGCCTCGGATATCAAAAATACCCTTTTTGCGGCAATATCAGATTTAAAAACTGACATCAGGGCAGTAGCCTCAAGGCTGGAGCATGTGGAGGCAGCGGCCATTACCCATGGAGCGGCCATTCACCAAGTACAGCAGGTCACAAGTGTGCACGCACAACACCTAATTGACATGCACAGGCACATGGAGGACCTCGATAATAGGGGTCGCAGGCGAAATCTGAGGGTGAGAGGAATTCCTGAGTCAGTAGAAGGCCCCCAACTGCAGACCACCATTTGGGCGATTTTTAACACGCTGCTAGGCAGACCGCCTGACGCGCCAGTGGAGATGGAGAGGTGCCACAGGGCCCTGAGACCTAGGGGCAGAGACACTGATCCCCCCAGAGACGCAGTATGCTGCTTAGTGAGCTTCACCCAGAAAGAAGAGATACTGCGACTTGCACGCACCCAGGATCACTTGGAACATGAGGGTGCACGGATCCAACTGTTCCAAGACCTGTCTGCAATCACTCTGCAACACAGGAGAGATCTCCGTCCCCTGCTACAAGCCCTGCGTGACAGGCGCATCCCCTACAGGTGGAAATTCCCCTTCTGCCTCCAGGCCACTGCAGGAAATCGCACGGCGCACTTGAGAACCCCAGCTGACCTGCAGCCATTCTGCGACACTCTGGGAATCCCTGCAGTAGAGGTACCAGACTGGTACAGTGCGTTTGTCCAAGCAGACCCCTGGATCCCCACACAACCGGACGCCACACCGAGATCACAAAGACAGAGACAGAGGAGACGCAGACTCTCAAATGCTTCGCCGCCGAGGATGCGAGGCGACATGGAAACTGAGGAGAGCCCACGTGTATCCCCATCATCCGTCCGACGCAGAACAGACCGCTAAAGCGCAAGACAAATTGATGAGTTAACAGAATTTACACCAACCTGTTTCTCATTGATGACACTCCATTCGTCTACGGCCCGACTGATTCTACAGAGGAGACTCATTTTCTTTTTCGTTTGTTTCTTATTTCTTCTTTTTTTCTGATAGCAAGCTTTGAGGTGACTCACCAACACGGAGCAAAGACCAGCTTACGCAAGCGACTCCGACATGTCAATCTCCAGAATACCAGGCAACCGCCTCAGAAGTGGACAACAGGTAATGCCCAAAAGCCTGGGGAGACCAATCTACTTTTGACTCTGCCTGACTCTTCTTGCACACAGGATCGTCATTCAGGCAAGTTGTTTAGTGCCAGAACTTGGTATCACGAGACATGGAGGGGAGTGTTCCCCTGCTATCAGGGAATAGCTCATTATCTCATACAAAGACTCTAGTGGTACCGTCCTGACGGCTTGCAAGGTTTGGTATCCCAAAAATTACGTTAGTTGACTGGGAACCGCATAGCTTCTCCCATGGAGCTACAGAATAATCTAGCCAGAAGGTGGTTGAGCGCACCACTAAAGGACCTCTCCTTGATGCACAGTAATGCCAACTAGTTGAAAGTGCGGAACTGCCCACGGGAGCTACAGTTCTCCCCTGCAGACAGGGGCTGATCTGTGTCTCATGGGAATCAATGAGGTGCTGGTGCATTTAAGTGCAAACTTACACTTGAGGTCATATGAGTCAGGTAGTCTAAAATGTGCATGTCAGCCCAGGTATGCAGCTTGTCTCCTGTCTAAAGGCATCTAGCTGAATACATGATTGTTTGAGTTATGCTGTTATTTACCGTGTTCATCTTACTGTTAACTTATTTGATCTATGTCTTATCAGAAACTACGTGCACCCTTGGAAATCAGGAGCCAGCTGCTCTGGTTCACTCTCACAGAGCGGAAATCTGGAGCTCCTGTTATCCAATGTTAAATATCACCAGAGCGGGGTGTTTCCCCAAGCTTGGAAATTTTTGCTAGCTATGTTTGAGTCTCCACACAGGAGAGAAGCCGGGAATACAACGTGATCATGGATAGAGAGGAGTATGTATGTCTACTCCTCCCCATGGTTGCGGATGCCGGAGCTCCCATGCTCCCCGGGGCCACAAGTTGTGGCCTAGCTGGGGATGGGATCTTCGACATCTGTAGATGCCATCTACTCACATCATAAAAGATCTAAAGCTAATTTAAAGCGTTAAGCCGCAGAGAATATTGTCGCTTATAGGCTATATATGTCTCATATGTCTTAATCACATACAAGATGTGTTGAAGGTGTTGTCCATATGGTTTAGGACACTTGTTAAGAGATTATTTGAGTTGTTGCAACCCCAATCCCTGTAGTATACCGCTCAGTAAAGGAGCGGAGGGGGGGAGCGGGAAGACACCATGAAAGGTCCAACAGAGATAACTCAGGTGACGGCTCCAACTGGTATGATCAAATTACTATAGAGGAGGTTTGTCCTATTTAGGATCAAACCCAACTCAGAGGTTTTGGGTGGGGATGGCTTTTTGATCCACCCAGGTGTTAGGCTCCTTTCCCACCTCAGGGAGGCTGGTTACCCCCTTGACCAGATCCGGACTAGTTTATCCCCGTACCCATACCCCGATAGTTCTCTCATTAGGTGGGTAAGCAGGACTATACTCACCTCTGGAAATTTCTTTTTTTCTCTTCTTTTCACATATTGCCCACACTAAGGGCAACCCACAACCACAACTAGGGACCTCCAGCCGTTTCTGGAGTGACCCACGATACCAACTCAAATTTCCAACTCTCTTGTCTCTCGAATCACATTCTCCTTAAGTTTCTTTTTTCTGTTTTGTTTTTTTCCTTTTTTTTTTTTTTCTTTCTTTCTTTTCTTCTTTTTCTTCCACTTCTTCTTCTTCTTCTTCTCTCCCCTACTCTCGTCACCCTCGTACTCTTTCCTCGCTGCCTCCTTCTCTCACCCCCTCCTTAATCCTTACCCTCTACCCTCCTTCCCCCTCCCCCCCTGCTACCTGTGCGCCTCTCTTTGTTGTGCGCCCACTTCCTCCTCCATATCCCATCTGTACACACGGGCTGCTTTACTGCACTACCCAGCTCCTCCTGACCGAACCCTCTCCGTCTGTTGAAGCTTGATAGACCTCGGGCGAACACGCATCACTCTGCAATGTCCTCTGCAGTGCACTCCTCAGCTCCTCTATCGCTCAAGGTGTATTCTCTAAACGCCAAAGGCCTCAATGTCCCGGAGAAGCGCAGTAGTGTACTGGCGGAAGCCCACAGGCATAAAGCCCAAGTGGTCTTCCTGCAAGAAACCCACTTTAAATCAAGCTCTGTCCCGCGCTTATCTGATAAACGATATCCGGCAGTATTCCACGCGACCTGTCCCGATTCCAAAACCAAAGGAGTCTCTATCCTGTTAGCCAAATCCTTGACATTCCACCTCACTGACCAGCTCATAGACCCTGAAGGCAGATTTATTTTTTTGAAAGGCACATGGAAGGACAAACCCGTGACTTTAGCGAACGTGTACTGTCCCAACGCAAACAGAGTACCCTTCCTTAGAAACCTCATCTCAAAGCTAGCCGCTTTCCAGACAGGCCTTCTGATATTGGGAGGGGACCTTAACATGGCCCTAGACCCACTTATAGACACCTCCACAGGCACCTCCTCACTTCCATACTCAGCGCTACGCCAAGTAAAGCTCCAACTAGCCTCCCTCACCCTACATGACACATGGCGCACACTCAACCCCCAAGAGAAAGACTTCACATTTTATTCGATTCCGCACAACCGCTACTCAAGACTGGACCACATTTTCATTCGCCAAGCTGACCTATCATACCTAAAAAGCGCCACGATCGAAAACATGACGCTCTCTGACCATCACCCTGTCACAATAACCTTACAATTCCCACAGAGAGAGGGATTAACCAGAATGTGGAGACTGGATGCCTCCATCCTGGCAGACCCTGTAGACGCAGAATTCGTCAGGAAAACATTGCAGGACTACTTCCAGAACAATGACACTCCAGATGTAACCCCTATGGTACAATGGGAGGCGCACAAGTGTGTCATACGGGGACATCTTTTAGCCATCGCAGCGAGGAAAAAAAGGGAACACCAAAAACTGATACAGACGCTCTCTGACAAGATAACCAATTTAGAGACGCAACACAAGCGCACAGGGGCGACTCAAGTAGCACAAGAATTGGCAGACACCCGATCCCTCTTTGTTGAGGAACTGTTCAGGAGGGCACGCAGGCGCCACATTTTGTCCCAGAAGCTGTTCTTTGAACAGGGCAACAAGCCCGGGAAGCTCCTGGCCAGATGCCTACAGAAACGCACTCTGGCTTCCACGGTCCATCACGTAACTGATAAATCAGGGAAACACTACACAAAAAATGAGGACATTGCTCAACAATTCCTTCTCTTTTACAGCAAACTGTATAACCTAAATGACACGACTGGCAGCCCCAGGGAGGTCGAGGCCCGGACTAACAAGATGAAGGAATTCTTGAACAATTTTTGCCCGAGAGTCCTAACAGAGGAAGACTGTGCGGAACTGGAAGCTCCCCTGTCTTCTGATGAATGGGTAGAGGCCCTGAAGACCATGAAGCCAGGCAAGAGTCCCGGCCCAGACGGCTTCACGGCACAATACTATAAATCCTATGCAGAACTATTGGCCCCGCGCTTCCTTAAAGCTTTCAACTCACTATCGACTGTGCCCTGCTCATCAGACTCGCTGTTAGAAGCATACATTTCAGTAATACCTAAGAATGAGAAAGACCCGGCGGACGTGACTAGCTACCGACCAATCTCACTCCTAAATGTGGACGTAAAGCTCTTCGCAAAAATCTTAGCCACGCGCTTAGCGCATCATATACCAGCATGGATAGGAAAAGATCAAGTGGGATTTGTCCCAGGCAGGGAAGCCAGGGACAATACTATTAAAGCCCTGAACTTGCATCACTGGCTGACCTCCAACCAACGTGAGGGATTCTTTCTAGCAATGGATGCGGAAAAGGCGTTCGATAGGGTGGCCTGGGACTATATGGATGAGGTGCTGAAGGCTCTGGGAATGGGGAGATGCATGCGTGCATTTATTGGAGCACTATATGTAAACCCCAGAGCCAGAGTTAAGGTCAATGGTCGCCTATCGGACGCCTTTCCCATCCATAACGGCACGAGACAAGGATGCCCCCTCTCGCCCCTGTTATACATTCTCACCCTTGAGCCTCTTTTGCGCAGCATCAGGGCTAACCCAAACATAAAAGGAATCGAGGTGCATGGTAGGGAGTACAAGATTGCAGCCTTTGCGGACGACATCTTGCTCTTCCTATCAGCACCACTGACATCCCTACCAAATCTCATGCCAGTCCTCGAACAATTTAGGCACATCTCTAACCTAAAAATCAATTATTCCAAATCATTCGCACTGAACGTCTCCCTACCCAACAACCTGGTCCAGCAATGCCAATCAAATTTCCCCTTTAAGTGGAAGACAGAGGCCATTACGTACCTAGGCATCCAACTTCCCAATAAGCTTGACACCTTATATGAAAAAAATTTTGCAGCAGAATTAAAAAGCCTACAACAGGATTTAAAAAAATGGGATGTTCCCACTCTGTCCTGGTTCGGCCGGGCCTCGGCCCTGAAAATGACAGTGCTCCCGCGCATTCTATACAAAATGCAAACGGTACCGATCCGGTTACCTCCGAACTTCTTTGCAACCTATAAAAGGTTATGTAGATCCTTTCTCTGGGGCTCTAAGCAGGCTCGCATCGGGTGGGCGAAGTTAGTCCTTCCCAAAACCAAGGGTGGAATAGGCCTCCCTGACTTGCAGCGCTATCACTGGGCGACACATGGGACTAGAGTGGTAGACTGGAAAATCCATGCCCGCCAAAAGGATTGG
Source organism: Lithobates sylvaticus (assembly GCA_028564925.1). Classification (NCBI taxonomy): domain Eukaryota; kingdom Metazoa; phylum Chordata; class Amphibia; order Anura; family Ranidae; genus Lithobates; species Lithobates sylvaticus. The sequence continues at coordinate 181,668,447 of CM053033.1, read as the reverse complement.
GTGGCTCTCGAAGGAGCGGTAGCGGGACACGACCTGCGCCTTCTCCCCTGGTTTTCCAGGAGACACGTAAATACCCAACTGCTCTCACACCCCCTCATCGGTGCAACTCTTCAGGAGTTTCATAGGGCCTGTAAGGCACACGCCCTCACGGCACCTGAGTGCCCAATCACCCCCATCAGAGGCAATCCAGACTTTCCCCCGGGACTAGAGAGTACGTTCCTGGCACGGGAATGGCCCCATGCGGAGATGCTGGCAAAGCATTTTTTCCATAGGGGCAAGTTTGCCCGACAGCGCGACCTGGCAACAGCGTCCAACACCAAATCCTTCCCCTTCTGGCCCTACGCCCAACTAAAACACTTCTTGGATAACCCAGAGAGAAGGAAGGGGTTCACGACATTACCAACGGTACTCGAATCACTGTGCTCAAGTTCAGTCCCTCAGGGGCATGTAATATCAGCGCTTTACGCCTCCATGTTCAAAGAACCCTATGCTGAGCTACGCGCGGATCATGCCTTCTGGGGGGCGGCACTGGGCAGGGAGATTGGAGATAAAGAATGGGATCAGGTGCACCTAGCTATCCATAAAGGGTCCCTTAACGTGAACACTCAGGAGAATGGATATAAGATCAAGACTAGATGGTATAAAACCCCTGAAACACTACACAAAATTTTCCCTTCAGTATCTGACCAGTGTTGGAGATGCGAACGGGAAACCGGGACTTTCCTCCATATCTGGTGGACGTGTGAACTAATTCAACCTTATTGGAGGAAAGTCCACGAAATGGTTACAGCCACTTCCTCATTACCCCTGGAATTTTCGCCAGAGCAGTACCTTTTGCATCTTTCTAAAATCCCCCCAAAAAAATACTTCAAATCGATAGCCATGCACTTGATCAATGCGGCCAGGATGTGTATCCCGGTACATTGGAAGTCTACGTCCCCCCCCTCGATCAAACATTGGATACAGCGTATCAATCGCGTTGAGATGATGGAGGAGCTGATACACACCTCTCAGGATAGAGTTGACAGATTCACAGCCACTTGGGAGACGTGGCTCACATTTAAAAAATCGCAACAATATCAGATGCTGATTCAGAATAATGACTGATTCTGGAAACACAAGCATGGTCGCCGCGACAGATACGCGACCTAGGGAACAAACTATGGGGCGCATTGCCCCAGACGTATCTGTAACACCAGATACCCAGAGTCCATAGAAACGTTGGGCTGCTAATAGACGGAGAGGGTAGCTAGTGGGACGTCCCACTCCCTCTCTGCCTGATAACCTACGGATTTGCACGTATACCCCTTACTACCTTCCCCCTCCCCTCCTTCCCCCCCCCCCTTCTAGTCCATCTCATCCTTCCCCTTCTCCCCCACCCCTTCTATGCCCCCCCCCCTCTTGGTTCCAATCTGCCCCCCCCCCCCCTTCCCCCTTCCTTTTTTTTTTTTTTTTTTTTTTTTGTTTTTGTGTTTCTTTTCTTCTCTTCTTTTACTTTTCTCTGGAGGAAGTAGCACATGAGTTGGAAAAGGAGCGGATGCGAAAATATCAGCCAAAATGATTGCTGAAACACATACACAGTTAGGTGGACAGTAGGGAAGAGCCCATCCCTGGCTTCTGAAGTGAGTGCAACTACTTACATGATACTAGAGATGGGGAGAAGTACAAGTAGACCACGTTATAGGCATCTGTTAATACACCTTAAATGCCACAGGTACACACGTACCGAGCAGCCTGTCATAAGCTACCTTGTTGGTTAATACGCTGTAATTTTTGGTTTTGTCCGTAACCATACCATGTATGCTGTTAAGTTTCTTCAATAAAATTGTTTTTTGGAAAAAAAAAAAAAAAAAAAAAAAAAAAAAAAAAAAAATTCTGATAAAAGCCTATGTGTGCATGGACACTTTGGATAACATGCTGGGGAGTTTACTGGCTGCAGAAAAAAAAAAAAAAACGTCTGAAGCCAAATACAGCAGCTGTAAAAATGTCCAGTGTGCATGAGGCCTAATGCCGCATACACACGAACGGATTTTCCATCATAAAAATCTTGGATGGTTTTTCCGACGGAATTCCGCTCAAGCTTGTCTTGCATACACACATTCACACAAGTTTGCTGAACTTTCGACCGCCAAGAACGCGGTGACGTACAACACTACGACGAGCCGAGAAAATGAAGTTCAACGCTTCCGAGCAGGCATAGGAATATTGCGTGTCGGAATTGCTACAGACGATTGGAACTTTTTCCGACCAAAAAATTGAGAACATGCTCTCAATCTTTTGCTGGCTGGAATTCGGCCAGTCCGATGGAGCATACACACGGTCGCATTTTCCGACCAAAAGCTCTCATCAGTCTTTTGCTGGCAAAAATTTCCAATCGTGTGTACAGGGCATTAGAGATAGCATTCATTGACTAAGAGCTGGCATTGACACTTAACAAAGGAGTGGCTGTGAATACAGTATGCTGAATTTGGACTTTGAGAAATTATTTGTGACAGTTATCCACAGACTGATAATGTGTAAGTTGTAAGGCCTATAACCTTTGAACCTTCCGTTTTGTAAATGATTATAAAACTGGCTTCATACAGTAGAGGTTAATGATTTATAATCTGAATGGTGTGTAGCGCTGATATTTTTGCCTATTAATACTTTACAATGAAAGTCTATGAGCCGTGTTATTCTTTAGTATTTGGCGCCATCTAGCGGCCAATAACAGGAAATGGACTTGAATTATTTTCCTTTCTATACCATTGAACAAGATAACAGGAAGTGACTGTTTACATTTGCCTGTGACCTACCTACCCATAATGCCAGGTGACCTACCCATGATCACCCTGGACTTAACTGCATGCTGGGTAGGCTATAAAAGAGCCCGCTCGGCCATTTTCTTTCTCTTTCTGGACGCATGGCCTGCCTGTAAGGACCTGTGAGGAGGTCCCCGGAGAGCACAGTCTACAGCCACTGCGGAGTGGAACGAATACAGACTTTGCCATTCACCTGGTCGCTGGAGAGACTGAGTGACCGGATCAGGAAGGATCCAGAAACACCTGTCGGCGCATCAGATGGACCCGTTCATCTTGCAGAGCGGAGCGATGTGACGAAGCCGGCCGGCTAGAAGCAAGACACAGTGCACCGGAGCAGAGCTGTTACATTCCTCAGATCCAGTTTGGTGAGAGGGCTGTTGCCCACAGTTTATTACGCACTTTCATACACCTAGATCCTAACACAGTGTTGCTGGGACCTGTAGTCCCACGGAGGAGAATCTAATAAAGACTTAGTTTAAGCAGGCCTCAAGCCTATTCCTCACTTCACTTTAACACTGTGTTATTATTAAGCAAGTACACCAGAGATAACTATAAGTGGATCACACTACAGGAACAGTTTCAACATTCATCTCAGGTTAACCCTTGTTGTTCTACTGTTTGGATTACAAATTGTTAAAAACACAAAATAGCTAACAGAAGAAAGAAGATCAAAGACTGCATAGCTCATTACAAGGCCTTGCACTTTTAGTAGGGGGAGCTCCCTGGTGGTTGTTGTATTATATTTATCACTTTGCATTACTGTAATCACTGGAGTGTGCTGGAAGTGGGAAGGTGCCCAGAGTCAGGCTTATGCATTCTGAGCACTAGTCCCAATTGGAGACACATTCTCATGGTTTATTCAACTACAAACTTATTTGTACATATTGTTGTGAGTATTCACTGTATTGTTGCACTATGTTGGTGGAGCAGTGCAGTTGCTGTAATCCCTTTTTTTACATAGATTCTTCAGTAAACTTAACCTGTTATTTTACTTATAAAACAGTGAGTTGGTGTTATTACACAATGGAACCCGAAGTGTCAGAGGTAAGGGTAGCTCCAGGTGTCTGGGATGGCCAGTGGAAGAGTGAACAACTTTGCAGCTCCCAAGGGAGTAGTGCGCTACAGGTGAAAGGTTGTTAGCGCTGTTCCTCCAAGGTTCAGTATTGGCACCATTACTTTTAAACCCATTTATAAATTATATAGATTTTGGATTAAAAGTACAATTTTTGTGTTTGCAAAATGACATCCAGCTATATTGTAGAATAAAGTCCATACAAGATGTCTGGTTTATTAGATGGCCTGGATGTACTCTTTGATTGGGCAAACTACCTGCAAAATGAATGAGTGAATGCTGATATATGCAAAGTTATCCACATGGGGCTAAAACATAAATGCATCATGTAGGAGTCAGTGGCGGGCCATCCATAGAGGGCGCACGGGCGCCGCCTCCCCAATTCATGCGTCCGGCCCCCTGATCTACATATCAGTGGACCATGGATTTCAATACGGGGTGGTTGTTTTTTGAAGCACCTGATTAGAGCCAGAGGCTCTAATAGGCTTACATAAGCGTTACATTAAAAGGAAACCCTTCAGTGGTGTGATGTCTCATCTGTTGGCTCTTCCATCTTCACCCAGTCTTCCTTCTGGGTTTGCACTCTCTAGCTGTTTGAATGGCAAGGGTGCAATGACGGCACATTCGCACGGGAGTCATGGTCGTGGCACAGAGCTCTGAATGGATGGCACACTCAGTGTGCTGTCAATTTAGAGATCAGTGAGCATGCGTTTGAGACATCACTGGTTGCTACAAGTATGAATATCTCCTAAACAGTGCAAGTTTTGGGACATTCCCTGTACCTACAGCTGACTATAAGTGCTACTAAACGCTGACTATACAGTATGTCAAAAGGCAAATTAACAGTGTCATTGGTCTTAACAATCTATAATGATGCTCTTGCATTTATGTCAATTTGCTTTACACTTTACACTTGATTTTGCTGAATTGTATATACTAGTATGTATAAATGTTAAATAAGCATGTAAAATGTAGTCAGTTTTTAGGGGTGTCAACTTTTTAGAGCTGTAGAGCCAGTTTCCTTTAGCCAAGATGGTGGCAGCAGCACCCGAGACCCAATTCAAGAATCGGCCCGGGTGAGGACACCGCTGGATGCCTGGACAGCTATGTGTCCTAACAGTAAAAGCCAGCAGCTACAATAATTGTTAATTTTTTTTTTTTTGGGGGGGGGGGGGGGGCAGACGGAGGGAACTCCTTTTTAAAGATTTATCATTGTTTTTGTTTTATTGCTTTTCTGTGTTTAGTAAATGTTAGCAGCTACAGAAAGTGTAGCTGCTAACTTTTTAAGTCACCTGTTCCAGCGCTGTGCTCACCTGAGCCATCCCAGGCTTCTTTCCCCGGCGCCGGCATCTTATCTGTAGGTACCCGTCTGTGACAGCTTGCAGCTACACAGCCGGGTGCCCACTGTGCAGGCGAGAGCCGTGTTGCGCATTGGGAATGGTCCTTCTGGGAGTCTGACGTGTCCCAGATGACTGCGGGGATGGAGGGGCAGAGGAGAACTTTTGGTCAGAGCGCCTAGGCAATCCGTTTGAAAGTGGGAGCGGGTACCTTTCAAAACCAGGTACCCATTCTCCCCTCAAAAAAATAAATCTGACCCAAATGGCACTTTTTGGGGACCAATGACATTATTACATTGATCAGTGCTATAAAATCAATGTAAAAATGACACTTGCAGGGAAGGGGTTAACACTAGGGGGCGATCAAGGGGTTAAGTCTGTTCCTTAGGTGTGTTCTAACTGTAGGGGGGGTGGGCTGCCAGGGACATGACAGAGATCACTGGGAACAGTAGATCTCTGACATGTCCCTTGTCAGAATAGGGATTCGTCGTGTTTACAAAGGCAGATCCCCATTCTGCCTCTGTACTAGACGATTATGGGTCGCCGGCAAACATCAAGTCCACCTGAACCGCAGGCACGCTCTCGCAGCCTGTGTTAGCACGCGGCCGCAACTATGCCTGCGTGAGCCGCCGTACAGCTACGGCAATTCTCACAGGAGAGCCAACCTGTTGCCGTATAATGACAGCGGCTGGTCGGCAACTAGTTAAAGTGGATGTAAACACCATTCATTAAATCTGACCAAGGCACATATATCTGTAATGTTTACTTATCTCTCTCCAAAGCACTAAATCCAGTGTCTTTCTGTTGCTCCGTTCCTCTGTTATCTGCATGATAACTTCTGACAAGCTCTCCGAAGCAGGAGATAAAAGCAGCTGGAAATTTGAATGGGGAGGGAGCTTAGAGATAGATAAGCAGAGAGCTTGTCTATTCAGACTGCAGCTCTGCATGTTTCTTCATTCCTGTTCTGCCTATGTGGAGTGGGGTGTGTGCCTTTCCTCCAATCAGCTGTCATACAGTGTATGTCCAGACTCCCCTCCCACTACTGAATCAGAAAACAAGATTTATAACACCATGTGCACTTTCTAAACAGTGTAGAAAGGGGAAGACAGCAGATATACACATACAATTTATGTAGGGAGATTTGTTTCATCTCTGTGTATCATCTGAGGCTGTTCACTTCACTGGGTATATGTGAGGGTTTACATCCACTTTAAGGTACATATAAAGGAAAATTGTACGGGAAAATTGAACATGTATGGCCAGCCTTAAAGTGGGGGTTTGGTGACATTGTACAAAAATATAAATGGTCCATATGATTTGGTTGTTAAAGGGTCACTAAAGTTTTTTTAAAATAACAAACATGCTATACTTGCCTCCACTGTGCAGCTCGTTTTGCACAGAGTGGCCCCGAACCTGGTCTTCTGGGGTCCCACAAGGACTCCACAACTTCATGCGAGCTCCCTCGCATAGTGTGGAATGCTTGCGGGCGCGCTCCCGTGATACAGCTGGTGGCCTTAGCCGCTCACTGTATCACTCGGCCCGCCCCCCGGCGCGCCGCGTCATTGGATGTGATTTACAGCAGTGCGAGCCAATGGCTGCGCTGCTTTCAATCCATCCACTCTAGCCAATCAAGGGCCAGGGTGAGCGGCCAAGAGGACTTCGGGGGCGAGCGCGGGACTTTCGAAGGGTCAGGTAAGTAAAACGGGGGGCGGCATTGTCAGATTTTTTTCACCTTAATGCATAGAATGCATTAAGGTGAAAAAACTTTTACCTTTACAACCCCTTTAAGTTTAAAGTCATTGCAAAGGGAATGGGTCCACTGGAAGGAAAAGAGGTTTAACCACTTCCCGACCAGCTGCCGCAGCTTGTTGTAGTTGAATGTTTTGCTTCAAAATAGGGCTGGAAGGCTTCTAAATGGACAAATTGAAACTAGCTATTAATAGGTAAAGTGATAACAATGTAAAATGTTGATCCAGGGAGTAACTGATTTGCTACTAATACTTATAAGAAAGAAATAAATATTTATTCAGGGAGTATCCAAACGGCTGGTAGCATTTGGTATTTATAAGAATTAACATTGTAAACAGTTGATCTAGAGAGTATTCGATTATCTTTTGAGAATGGGAGATATTACAGTATATTTACCCTCTTAGAGCAAATTAATTAACACTTTATAAAGGTTTTTTTTTGCCTTTCTCTGGATTATCTGTGCATTCAGGGTTATGATGGTGCAAGGTTTATTTTTTTAAATTTTTTAATTTTTTTTAATCAAGGTGAAGTGGGGCCAGCTCAATTTTTCACATATATGAACAGAAATACTCTTAAACACGACTTCCAGTTCATGGAAAAAAAAACAGTAGACACATAGAGAGGTTGTTATCTGATAACCATATGTGCTATTCTGTCTGTCTGATAAGAAAACAGATAACAGTAAACATGTTACCACCATATTTTAAAGCCAATTATCATCAAGCTAGATAGAATTGCTATAAAAATGTTCTGTAATGGTGTGTTTAAAGTAGACATTTTAGTAACCCTACAAGTCTGCGTGAATCAATTCTGACATGTCGCAAAAGAAAGCAATAGTGCAATTTTTCAGAAATGGTCCACCTTTTATTAAAAAGCAACCCTTGAGCTGTAGTAAAGTGACTTTACCACGGGTAAGCTAAAATCATAAGTCTGCTGCAGGCAGAAGGGGGCATTTCTCCAGTCTTCTCTCCCTCAGTGATCAGGCTTCACCAGGGCCATCTTTAACACAGGGCAAAAGGGGCAGCTGTCCCAGGTCCAATCTTTGTGGGGCCCAGAGCAGCTGCCCATTGAGCCCACATTGCCCGAAAATAGTTGATATGTGGATTTGGGAGGGCCCAAGAAAATGTTTGCCCAGGGTCCAATCAATATTAAAGACGGCCCTGGTCTTCGCCAATGTACAGTAACGTTCTAGCAAGTCACAAGGTGAGAAACTGCAGCAGGGCTGATCTGTGTGATATATGTATTTGTGAACACAGCCAAGAAAGACAGTGGGATTTACTAGATTGTATCATCTCTGCATCTGCATGCTTGAGTCAGTATCTGGATTGTTTCCCCAGCAAAAGTAGTGCCGTCTTTCTGGAGCGAAAATGGATGAAGACGTTGTCAGGGGAGTACTGTGATATCTTTGAGAAAGAAGAAATAACTGTTAGGCTTCATGTACACTTGGCCGTCATTTACTGTGCTGCGAGAAAACGCAAAACACGCGATTTTGCTGGGGTTTTGCCGCATTTTACGTTTTCACGCAGCCAGTGATCAAAACGTTCCTATGCTCAATGTGATTCTTCCGCGTTCAGGAGAGGGTGGTTGAACCTCACCTAACTGCAGCAGCTCCTAAACTCTGCTAAAAGCCTATAGGGGTTATTTACTAAAGGAAAATCTACTTTGCACTGCAAGTGCACTTGAAAGTGTACTTGGAAGTAAAGTCTCTGTAGATCCGAGGGGGACATGCAAGGAAAAAAAAAAAACAGCACTTTAGCTTGCACATGATTGGATGATAAAATCAGCAGAGCTTCCACTCATTTCAGATCTACCCCTTATGCGGCGTACACACGGTCGGAATTTCCGATGGAAACAGTCCGATGGGAGCTTTTCATCGGATTTTCCGACCGTGTGTATGCCCATCGGTCTTTTTCTGTCGGAATTTCCAAATGACTTTGAATTGAGAACCTGTTCTTAATTTTTCCGACGGAAAACCTTTCTATCGGATTTTCCGATCGTGTGTATACAATTCCCACACGCAAAATTCCGACGCATGCTCGGAAACAATTCGACGCATGCTCGGAAGCATTAAACTTCCCTTTGATAGTGCTGTCGAACGTGTTGTATGCCGCTGTGTTATTGACCGTCGGAATTTGGTGTGATCGTGTGTAGGCAACACAGCTTGAGCGAAATTCCGTCGGAAAAACCGTCAGAGTTTTTTCCGACGAGAATTCCAATCGTGTGTACGCGGCATTAGATTTAGAGCGACTGCACTTCCAAGTGCACTTGCTGTGCAAAGTGGATATGCCTTTCCTAAATCTCATGTACATTGACACATAGTAATAAACAATATAAGGCTGCGCTAGGTTAAATGTCACAAGTACGAAAGCTGCTGGCACATAAGTGCTGGAATTACAAAACATAAAAAACAATTGTGTAATGTGGGTCCGGCGCTTAACCACTTCCCGACCGCCTCATGTCGATATACGTCTACAGAATGGCACAGGCAGGCAAAAGCACGTACGGGTACGTCCCCTTTAACTTGCCTGCCCGTGGGTCGCGCGCGCGCCGCCAGCGGCGCGCTCGCGACCCGGTCGGGAGCTCCGTGACCACGGCCGCGGGACCAGCGGACCCGATCGCCGCTGGTATCCCGCGATCGGGTTACGGAGCTGAAGAACGGGGAGAGGTTTGTGTAAACAACCCTCTCCCCGCGCTTCCTACACTGCCTGTCATTGATCGGCTGTTCCCTGTCATCGGGAAAGCCGATCAATGACGTCAGATGTACAGCCACGCCCCCTACTGTAAAAAAAAACACAACACGTCACACTGACTCCTCCCCGCCCCCTAGTGGTTAACTCTTTCACTACAACTGTCATTTACATAGGAATCAGTGCTATTTAAATAGCACTGATTTCTGTATAAATGACAAATGTCCGATGTGTCCGCCATAATGTCGCAGTCACAATAAAAATCGCTGATCGCCGCCATTACTAGTAAAAAAAAAAAATATTAATAAAAATGCTATAAAACTATCCCCTATTTTGTAAACGCTATAACTTTTGCGCAAACTAATCAATAATAAATTTACCAAAAATATGTAGAAGAATACGTATCGGCCTAAACTGAGGAAAAAAAATGTTTTTTTATATATTTTTTGGGTATAGTTATTATAGCAAAAAGTAAAAAATATTGCATTTTTTTCAAAATTGTCGCTCTATTTTTGTTTATAGCGCAAAAAATAAAAACCGCAGGGGCGATCAAATACCACCAAAAGAAAGCTCTATTTGTGGGAAAAAAAGGACGCCAATTTTGTTTGGGAGCCACGTCGCACGACCGCGCAATTGTCAGTTAAAGCGACGCAGTGCCGAATCGCAAAAAGGGGCCTGGTCCTTTGGCTGCCAATTGGTCCGGGGCTGAAGTGGTTAAAGTGGTTGTAAAGTCAACATTAAGAAATCCTGCAAGGAAACGACAGGCCCCGCCCTCCCGCACAGGCCTATACACCAGAATAAAAGACATAGAGCTGATGGAAAAAATGACAGCCAGGTTACAGTATAGACTTGAGGCACATGATAAAGTCTGGGAAGACTGGCACAGACATGAGGATTCACCCTGAGCTGATGGCCGAGCCATACCACCCCCCCTTCCCCCTCCCCCACCTTTCCCACTCTTATTGCTTACTTTTTTCCATTCCATTTCTGGATTCTGAAACGATTTGCAATATACTTTATTGGATGTATAACTGTTCATATATACAGCTAAAAATTACTTTCTGTTTGCTGCTTTAAGCCCCATACACACTATCAGATTATCTGCAGACTTTTGTCTTCAGATTTACCAAAACCATGTAGTGCAAGGGCCTGCCTGATTGCATACAAATTGAAAATCTTAAGGTTTGACCTAAGGTTTTTGGTAAATCTGAAGACAAAAGTCTGCAGATAATCTAATAGTGTGTATGGGGTCTTACTGTTTACTATTAACAGATATGCACTGGCCCAACTATTGTTATGCTGGAGCTGATGTAACACAGTGTCAACGCTTTGTTCATTTATTTGCTTTCATGATCAATAAAAAACAGTTAATTGAAAAAAAAAAAAAAAAAAAAAAAATCCTGCAATCCGCAGTGTTACAGGATCATATCATGTGCAGTGTGTGTCTTTCTGTCAAATTATTGCGATAAATACCTTATTTATAGCGCCGCTGGGGGCTCACGTGACCCGCTGGAGCTCTCCTTCCCCGCACTGAGCACTGCAGAGGGAGTGACCGAGATCCCACACTGACATCAGCTGGGAGGAGAGGAGGAAAGCAGCGGGAGGTCACATGAGACCCCAGCGGCACTGTAAATAAGGTATTTATCACAATCATTTTACACAAAGACACACATTGCACATGATATAATCCTGTAACACCGCGGATTACAGGATTTCTTAAAGTGTTTGTAAAGGCAGAAGGTTTTTTATCTTAATGCATTCTATGCATTAAGATAAAAAAACCTTTTGTGTGTAGCAGCCCCCCCTCACACATCTCTATGAGCTGACAGGCAAGGAGGGAGGGGGAGAGGGGGGGGAGAGAGGAGAGTAGCAGATGATGGAGGCACGTAAACTGACCACAGTAATCAGGGCTCAGCAGCCACGATTATCGTAGTCATCACAGACAGGGGGACACAGGAACTGTGAATTACCACTTGTTTGGGGTAACAAATTGTGAAATGGAATCTTTAGGCACTAAAAATTATTTAGGTAAATAATGGATTCCAGAAGAAACATGACATAATTGATCTGTTGAGGAGGGGTGCAGGCTGTCCGACATCCACACAAGGCTACAGAATGATTACAGAGATGACACCACTGACAACAACAATGTCTTGCGATTGGGAACTCTTGGCAATGGTGTCATCTCTTTAAACATTCTGAAACCTTCTGTGGAAGTGGGATAGCTTGCACCTCTCCTTTGTCAGGAACTCAATGACAGTGTGTTGCTTCTGCTTGGAATCCATTATTTACCTGCAACGAAAGGTTAAACGAAACAAAAACAAAAAAACAGATTCCACAATCCACACACATTCAGCTAGCCCATACATGGATAGAAATTTGGATTATCCCTGCTGAACTGGCTGAAGTTCAATCCATGTATGGTCAGCTTAACATTCTCTCCATAATGGAAGTCAAATCCAGACTCCGTGGGACATTCTTTAACCACTTCAGCACCGGGCCATTTTACCCCCTTCCTTACCAGAGCACTTTTTGCTATTCGGCACTGCGTCGCTTTAACTAACAATTGCGCGGTCGTGCGACGTTGCACCCAAACAAAATTGACGTCCTTTTTTTCCCACAAATAGAGCTTTCTTTTGGTGGTTTTTTATCACCTCTGAGGTTTTTATTTTTTGCGCTATAAAACAAAAGAAGAGCGACAATTTTGAAAAAAAACACTATTTTTTACTTTTTGCTATAATAAATATCCCACTTTTTTAAAAAAAAAAAAAAAAAATTCAGTTTAGGCCGATACTTATTCTTCTACATATTTTTGGTAAAAAAATTAGCAATAAGCGTATATAGATCGGTTTGCGCAAAAGTTATAGCGTCTACAAAATAGGGGATAGATTTATTGCATTTTTTTTCGTGACTGCGACATTGCGGCGGACACTTCGGACACTTTTGACACATTTTTGGGACCATTCACATTTACACAGCGATCGTTGCTATAAAATTGCAGTGATTACTGTGTAAATGTGACTGACAGAGAAGGGGTTAACACTAGGGGGCGCTGCAGGGGTTAATGTGTTCCCTAAGGTAGTGATTCTAACTGTGGGGGGAGGGGACTCACAAGGGGAGGAGACCGATCGGTGTTCCTCTGTACTGGGATCACATGATCGGTCTCCTCTCCACTGACAGGACGTGGAGCTGTGTGTTTACACACACAGCTCCACGGTCTCGCGCGGTCCCGTTGTTTTCACAGGCAATCGCGGGTGCCCGGCGTACATCGGGGCCGCCGGGCACCCGCACCGGGTCCCGAGCGATGCCGGGAATGGGAGGACGTCATATGACGCCCACCCAGGATGAGTGACAATTGCTAGTCCTTTAGGACCATAAGCTACATTTTTGTTGCTTATTGGTCGAACAAGTCAGCATCCCTGGAGTGTGCAACCCCCCTCTCCCCCTCCCTCTCTTCCTCCCCATTCCTGTTCTATTTCCTTATTCCTCTTTCGTAGAATTACCAATCGTTCGGGCTAACAAATTGTGAAATTTAATCTTTAGGCACTCACTACACACTAATGTGTAGCTATGCACTTCTACTTCAATTGCTACACAATGATGTGTTACCATCCGTTGTTACAAAAGGGATTGGGAGCCAAAAAAAAGGCCACCAGAGAAAGCAGTTTTAAATGAGGACAAGTGGGATATTACCCAATAAGATCGCTTTATTAGAAAATATGGAATAAATCAATGAACAAAACAAAATAACCTCCACCTCTCATTAAAATAAATGACAACGTTGTCACGTAAACAAACAAAGCACCGGCTCACAATGACGCAAACACTCACACAACACTATAGTAACTATAATAAATCCCACAGTGGGATGAGGCAATGGCTGAGAATAGTTGGTCTCGCAGGAGTAACCACCATAAGTTACTGAGTATAGAAGAGCTCATCTCTAATAAGAAAATACTAGACTATCACTCCTGGCGTTCACCAGCCAGTCCGCTACTAGAGCGCTCAAACCCAAGCCTACATACATGTTTGTATATGCATCATAGTTGCCGGCCAAGTAGTGGACTGGTTGGGGAACGCCAGGAGTGATAGAGTCTATTATTTTCTTATTAGAGATGAGCTCTAGTAACTTATGGTGGTTTCCCAAGTGAGACCAACTATTATCAGCCATTGCCTCATCCCACGGGATTGGGATTTATAGTTACTATGCTGTTAGTTACTGCTGTGTGAGTGTTTGCATCATTGTGAGCCCAGGATTTGTTTACATGACAATGTTTTAATTTATTTTAACTAAAAACTCTTGTAGTGTCTTTATTCACTGTACATTTTTTTTTAGGTGAATGAGTGGGGGGCTTACAGATGTTGAATAATCCTCCCCACACGCAGACCCCCACAACCACCGTCCAGGGTTGTGGGGAGGAGGCCCTTATCACCATCAACATGGGGAGAAGGTGCTTTGGGGGGGGGGGGGCATGTGGCCTGGTATGGTTGGGGGGCACTCGCTCATCCCCTCCCTTTTCTGACCTGCTGGGCTGCATGCTCAGAAAAAATGTTTTTTCAACTTTGGCGTGGGGTTCCCCTTAAAATAAGACCCAAGACTCAAAGGGCTTGGTATGGATTAGGGGGGACCACACGCCATTTCTTTGCCAATGCTTGTTTTTACATTCAGCTGTCAGTGGGGAAGCCTGCTGACAGATGATGACTCATTGGTTGTTAACGATGTGGCAGCCAGCTTCTCGGCCCTCTCCTTAACAAGCTATACACAGTTTGTTAAAGAGGAGTGCCACCTTAAAAAAAAAAATATTAAAAGTCAGCAGCTACAAATACTGCAGCTGCTGACTTTTAATAAATGGACACTTACCTGTTCCAGGGTCCAGCGATGTCGGCAGCAGATGACGAGCAATCTCTCGGCTGCCCCCGCCGCCATCCTCTGTCAGGGAATCAGGAAGTGAAGCGTTGCGGCTTCACTGCCCGGGTTCCCTACTGCGCATGCGCGAGTCGCACTGCGCATCTTCACTGGTCCCCGTTGATACCCCCCCCCCTAAAAAAAGTTCTGTGGACGCCCATGGCTACAAGTACTGTAGCTGATGACTTTTAATAAGGACACTTACCTGTCCAAGGAGCCCCCGATGTCGGCCCCCCGAAGCCGATTCATCCACCTGCTCGGGTACAGGTGCCGCCATTCCAACTAAGGGAAACCGGCAGTGGAGCCTTCAGGCTTTACAACCGGTTTCCTACTGCGCATGCACAAGTCACGCAGCGCTATGTTAATGCCCAGACACACACAGGTCCCAGAAGGCAGTGGAGGTGAAGGAGTAGGGCTCGCTGCAGAAGAGGACATGACATCCTGCGCCGTGGCCGAGCTAGGACAGATGTACACTTAGTACTTCAAAAAAGGTATGAAAGGGAAAAAAAAGTATATATATATATATATATATAGATATCCAAAAACCAGGGGTGGTCTTTAGTTTAAGACCACCTTGTAAAAGTGGGTGGAACTCTGCTTTAACTCATTCTCTTTATTGACAATATTTTTTTCTTCCTGTTATATGTACTTTGCTTTTGTAAGTTTTATTTGTTCTTTTTTGTAGTACAACATACAACAAAAATTACACAAAGAGACAAATTTTTTAAGCAGTGAGTATGACGTCCGCTGCAGGGAATCAATCCTTTTAATGTAAAACAAATGTATTAGGAAGATACACCACCAATGAATGTTTGGTGAAATCACATTTAAAAGGGGGAGATTTACTAAAACTGGTGCAGCTGTGCATGGTAGCCAATCATCTTCTATCTTTAGCTTGTTCAGTTAAGCTGTGATGATAAAACCTAGAAGCTGATTGGTTACTATGCACAGTTGCACCACATTCTGTGTGCGCCAGTTTTAGTAAATCTCCCCCTTACCCTAGGTTCACACTAGTGCGGGCCAAGCGTCCAGCGTTTATTCGCGCACAACAGCCCATTCATTTGAATAGGCTGCTGTGCCGTGTGAAACACACAAAAAAGGTGCATGCACCTTCTTAAATACGTGGACACAGGGAAATTGCATAGTCTTTTTAATCATGCGGTCTCCCTGCGGTACCCACACCTGCAACCGGAACGCACAGTGGGGGCTAGCGTGAATGTAGCCTTAGTGTCTTTTCAGACAGGCAGTAATGCTTGCTGCCCTCTAAAAAGCAATCCACATTGTAAACAGACAGCAGTTCTTTCCCACACTACATAGACCCCAAAAAGTTTAATGTGATACTTTTAAATCTTACTCCTCTGTCTGTTTTATTCACAGTACAGTATTTAACCCCTTCAATACCCGCGTATAGTCATATGACGCCCACAAGGTGGATCTACCATCCTGGGTGGGCGTCATATGACGTCCTCGGATTCCCGGCCGCCTGGGGGGCGCGCACGCGCCGCCGGCGGCGCGCGCGCGCGCCCGCGGCATCGCTCGGGACCCGGTGCGAGTGCCCGGCGGCCGCGATGTCCCCCGGGCACCCGCGATTGCCCGTTAAAACAACGGGACCGGGCGGGACCGTGGAGCTGTGTGTGTAAACACACAGCTCCACGTCCTGTCAGCGGGGAGGAGACCGATCATGTGATCCCAGTACAGAGGATCACATGATCGGTCTCCTCCCCTTAAGTCCCCTCCCCCTACAGTTAGAATCACTCCTATTAGGGACACACATTAACCCCTCCAGCGCCCTCTAGTGTTAACCCCTTCCCTGACAGTCACATTTACACAGTAATCATTGCAATTTTATAGCAACGATCGCTGTGTAAATGTGAATGGTTCCAAAAATGTGTCAAAAGTGTCCGAAGTGTCCGCCGCAATGTCGCAGTCACGAAAAAAAAAATCGCAAATCGCCGCCATTACTAGTAAAAAAAAAAAAAAAAAAATTCAATAAATCTATCCCCTATTTTGTAGACGCTATAACTTTTGCGCAAACCGATCAATATACGCTTATTGCGATTTTTTTTACCAAAAATATGTAGAAGAATACGTATCGGCCTAAACTGAGGAAAAAAATTGTTTTTTTTAAAAAAAATGGGATATTTATTATAGCAAAAAGTAAAAAATATTGTGTTTTTTTTCAAAATTGTCGCTCTTCTTTTGTTTATAGCGCAAAAAATAAAAACCGCAGGGGCGATCAAATACCACCAAAAGAAAGCTCTATTTGTGGGAAAAAAAGGACGTCAATTTTGTTTGGGTGTAACGTCGCACGACCGCGCAATTGTTAGTTAAAGCGACGCAGTGCCGAATCGCAAAAAGTGCTCTGGTAAGGAAGGGTGTTTAAAAGCCCTGTATTGAAGCGGTTAATATGCCTTTCAAGTGGAACTTAACCCGCTTGCCGACCAGCTGCCATCGTTATACGGCGGCAGGTCGGCTCTCCTGCGCAAATCGCCGTAGCTGTACCCCGGCTCGCAAGCGGAGCATATCCGCAGGTCAGGCAGACTCTATGTCCGCCAGCGGCCCGCAATCGCCTATTACAGAGGTAGAATGGGAAACAGTGATCTCTGTAATGTCCCTGCCAGCCCATCTCTCCCTACAGTTAGAACACACCCAGGGAACACAGTTAACCCCTTGATCGCCCCCTAGTGTTAACCCCTTCCCTGCCAGTGACATTTACACAGTAATCGGTGGCTATTTATAGCACTGATCGCTGTATAGATGTCAATGGGCCCAAAAAAGTGTCCGCTCTGTCTGCCGCAATCCTACTAAAAATCGCAGATCACCACCGATACTAGTAAAAAATAAAAAATAAGTTAAAAAAATGCCATAAATCTATTCCCTATTTTGTAGACGCAAACCAATCAATATATGCCTATTGCAATTTTTTTTTAACCAAAAATATGTAGAAGAATATATATATCGGCCTAAACTGATGAATACATTTTGTTTTTTATATATTTTTTGGGGATATACATCATAGCAAATTTTTTATTTTTTTCAAAATTTACGCTCTTCGTTTGTTTATAGCGCAAGAAAAGAAAACAGCAGAGGTGATCAAATACCACCAAAATAACCTCAATTTTGTTTGGGTACTGTGTCGGATGACTGCGCAATTTTCAGTTAAAGCGACGCAGTGCCGTATTGCAAAAAATAGCCTGGTCATTAAGGGGGCAAATCCTTCTGGGCTGAAGTGGTTAACCACTTCCCGCCCGGTCAATAGCATATTGACGTACGGGAAGTGGTTCCGTTATCCTGACTGGGCGTCATATGACGTCCTTCAGGATAACATGCCGCTGTGGGGGCACGCATCGTGGCGATCGGTGGAGCGGTGTGTCAGTCTGACACACCGCTACACTGATCTCGGTAAAAAGCCTCCGGCGGAGGCTGTTTACCACGTGATCAGCCGTGTCCAATCATGGCTGATCACGATGTCAACAGGAAAAGCCGGTGATCGGCTTTTCCTCACTCGCATCTGACAGACGCAAGTAGAGGAGAGCCGATCGGCAGCTCTCCTAACGGGGGGTCTGCGCTGATTGTTTATCAGCGCAGCCCCCCCTCAGATGCCCACACTGGACCACCAGGGACTCCACTAGGACCACCAGGGATGGGCCAACATGTGGATGGCCAGGTATGTACCCCCTGGCCATCCACATGTGCAAATGATGCCCAATCTGTGCCAGTCAGTGCCCACAAATGGGCACTGACTGGCACCATCAAGTAGCAATCCGTGTCATCAGTGCCACCCATCATTGTCATCAGTGCCACTCATCAGTGTCTAGCAGTGCCACCTATCAGTGCCCATCCGTGCCCATCCATGCCACCTATCCGTGCCATCCATAAGTACCCATCAGTGCCACCCAGAGGTGCCCATCAGTGCTGCCTATGAGTGCCCATCAGTGCTGCCTATGAGTGCCCATCAGTGCTGCATACCAGTGCCACCTATCAGTGGCCATCATCAGTGGCCGTCAGTACCACCTCATTGGTGCCATCTCATCGGTGCCCATCAGTGCTGCCTTATCAGTGCCCGTCAGTGCAGCCATATCAGTGCCCGCCATTGAAGAAGAAAACTTACTTATTTACAAAAAAAATAACAGAGACAGAAAAACTGACTTTTAATATAAGGACACTTTCCTGTCCAGAGATTCAGCGTGGTCCTCACCTGAGCCAATTCTTCAGTCTTCAAAATCAGGTACCCTCCCCCCCCCCCCAAAAAAAAGTGCCAATTGTTAAAGGGGGGGGGGGGGGGCAGGTTGCAAACAAGCAGAACTTCTTTTGGGTGAAGTTAAAACATTTTTTTTTTTAGTTATGGATAAGGTAGAGGAGAGTTAAGCTGGCCATACACTAGTTAATTTCTGAACAAATGTTCATGCAAATATTCTCAGTATATTTCAGACCTGGCCGCTTCAGAATCTGTTCCAGTTCAGGAAGTTTGTATTCATTGTTCCCTTTTTGCTTCTGTTCCTGCAGTTGGAGGGTGTACATCAAGTTTATCTTTCCTGACACACCTCTTTGTATTCTCTTCACAATGTTTTTATTATCTCGTGTTGTGTGTTTGTATTCTGTGTTTGTATTCTATATTTTACTTTTATTTTGTTTTCTTTTATCTTATTTTTTCCATATCCTCCTTGGTCCATTGTTGTGCAGTTTTGCTTTCGGTGCCCAAACGGACGACTTGACAGTTAATTGTGAAAAAGACTGGACTGCCCAGTGCTCAGCAACCCAACCCCCTCTTTTTTTATTTTCTTACTGACTGACATTTAAAGCAATACTAAACCCAAAAGCAAACATTTAATATTTTGCAGCTTACCAATTCTTAGATGTAATGGTTGCATTAGTTTTTGTTTTTAGGCTTTCTTTCTTTTAACCACTTGAAGACCAGGCCTCTTTTTCAGACTCAGTATTTACAAGTTAAAAACGTTTTTTTGCTAGAAAATTACTTTTTTTCTAACACCCTAGAGAATAAAATGGCGGTCATTGCAATACTTTTTGTCACACCGTATTTGCCCAGCGGTCTTACAAGTGCACTTTTTTTGGAAAATATTCACATTTTTGAATAAAAAAATAAGACAACAGTAAAGTTACCCCAATTTTTTTTTATATTGTGAAATATAATGTTACACCGAGTAAATTAATACCCAACATGTCACACTTCAAAATTGCGCCCGCTCGTGGAATGGCGTCAAACTTTTACCCTTAAAAACTTGCATAGGCGACGTTTAAAAAATTCTACAGGTTGCATGTTTTCAGTTACAGAGGAGTTCTAGGGCTAGAATTATTTCTCTCGCTCTAACGATTGTGGCGATACCTCACATGTGTGGTTTGACCACCGTTTTGATATGCGGGCGCTACTCATATATGCGTTCGCTTGATTTTATTTATTTTTTCACTGTTTTAAAAAATTATTTGGGTCACTTTTATTCCTATTACAAGGGATTTGTAAAATGACTGCAGCTGCTGACTTTTAAAATAAGGACACTCGCCTGTCCCAGGGTCCAGCGATGACGGCACCCGAGGCCAAACCGTCCCTCGGTCCTTGGATGCTGCCGCCGCCATCTTCGGTAACGGAATCAGGAAATGAAGCCTTGCAGCTTCACTTCCCAGTTCCCTACTGCGCATGCGCGAGTCGCGCAGCGAAATCTGAATGGTCCCTGCTGTCTCTGGGACCTGTGTATGTCCCAGCAGACAGCGCGGCGGGATGGGAAGAGGCATAGGCCTCTGTGGGAGTCTATGCCCGGAAGTGGGTGTAAGTGGGTGAAGGTATCTGCACCCCCTGAAAGGTGCCAAATGTGACACTGGAGGGGGGGGAGGGTTCCGAAAAGCGGAGGTTCAATTTGTGTGTGAACCTCCGCTTTAAATATGAGATCTGGGGTCAAAAAGTCCTCAGATCTCAAAAGTCCTCATATTTGGACATAAATGGCACTTTAAGACATATGGGCGGAAGTGACGTTATGACGTCACTTTCGCCCTGATATGTTATGGAGACAGGTGGGGGCCATCTTCCCCTCACTCGTCTCCATACCCAGCCACGAACAGCTCCCGATCGCCTCCGCTGCTGCTGACAGCTCCGGTAAGCGGCGGAGGTTGCGGGAGAGCGGCGTGAGGGGGTGGCACCTCTCCCGCCGCCGATAACGGTGATCTCGTGGCAAATCCACCGCAGAGACCACCATTATTGTACAAGGAACCGCCGGCTGAAAAGATGGATACCTCGGTTGTGGCATTGTGCTGTGTGATAAAACTGCACATTTTAGAGTGGCCTTTTAGAGTCCATTCACACAGGGGCAACTTTGGATCCGACTTCAAGTCGCCCGTAGTTGCCTCAAGTTGCCCTACATGAAAAAATCTATGTAAGTGAATGGATCCGTCTTAATGCACACTACTGCAGTCGCTCCGACTTCAGAAAAGGTTCCTGTACTACTTCAATCCGACTTCTAGGCGACTTGTACCCATTGATTTCAATGGAAGTCGCCTCCAAGTCGGATCTCAATCTATATTGAAGCGACAATGTTGCCTCTCTCACAGAATAACCCAGCATACCTTGGGACTTGACGTCATAAGGGGCGGGGTCACAGTGTGACATTACCCAGTGACCACGCCCCATGCCTATATAAGTCGCTGCGCACCTCGCACACAGCGTTTAAGCGGGAGAGAGCGTTGTATCAACATCGGAAGCAAAGAGAAGAGAGAAGAAGGACGGAGAAGACCGGGCCACCGCTAGTAAAAGAGCTGGAAAAAGATAGCGGAGGAGCCCGGCAGAAGAACGGAGAGCGGGAGAAGAGGCTGGAGAGAGCGGTGGAGTCCGAAGAGTCCCCAGAAGTCGGAAGAAGACCCCCGGAGCTAATAAATTACTTTAAAAACCTGTAGTGTGTTTTTTTTCCCCCCAGGTGAATGGGTAGGGGTACGATGTACCCCATACTCATTCACATAGGGTGGGGGGCTGGGATCTGGGGGCCCCCTTATTAAAGGGGACTCCCGGATTCCGATAAGCCCCCCCGCCCGCAGACCCCGACAGCCAGGGTGGTCGGGAAGAGGCCCTTGTCCTCATCAACATGGGGACAAGGTGCTCTGTGGTGGGGGTGCCGCAGCGCCCAAAGCACCCATTCCCCCATGTTGAGGGCATGCGGCCTGGTACGGTTCAGGAGGGGGGAGGACGCTCACTCGTCCCCACCCCCTTTCCTGACCGGTTGGGCTGCATGCTCGGATAAGGGTCTGGTATGGATTTTGGGGGGACCCCCATGGCGTTTTTTCAGCGTAGGGGGTTCCCCTTAAAATCCATACCAGACCTAAGGGCCTGGTATGCTCTTGGAGGGGGAACCCATGCCGTTTTATTATTTAAAATTTGGCGTGGAGTTCCCCCTCGAGAGCTGATTATTCTATGATTGGCCACGGCCAAAGTCGCCTGGCCTGGGAGCGTCTTAAAGTCGTGTTGTAAGTCGCCCCAAGTCGCGCTGTTATTCATACTCAAGTCGTGTCCAGGTTGCCTCCAAAAGTCGCGCTGGAGGTCGTGTTGCCCCTGTGTGAACCGACTCTTACTGTGGCCAGCCTAAGGCACACCTGTGCAATAATCATGCTGTCTAATGTGAGGTGGATGGATTATCTTGGCAAAGGATAAGTGCTCGCTAACAGATTTAGACAGATTTGTGAACAATATTTGAGAGAAATAGGCTTTTTGTGTACATGGAAAAAATCGTAGATCTTTGCGTTCAGCTCATGATAAATAGGGGCAAACATATAATTTTATAATTTTGCTCAGTGTATTATATTTTTGGTTTAATACCGCTTTTACTATTGTGTTACAGGAACAATGCTCAGAAAAACTGCCATTATTAGGCCTACCTGCAGTAAGGTTGCCCAATTTTTTTAATAAAACCTGGTAGCACCCTACTGACAATGTCCAACCACACCCACAAACCACACCCCATTTGTAGTCACACATACAAAATCATGCCCTGAAAACAATGGGTCACAGGCTTTTGGTAGAAGTCAGACATGCAAGGTATAAAGACAAAATGCCTTGGGCACCACGAGTAGAAAAAAAAATGTGGAGCATGTGCGAATTTTGGGTGTGACAAAATGCTTGAGCAGTGGGAGGGGCTTAACCACTTTCTGACCACCCACCGCACATATACTGCGGTAGGGCGGCACTTCAGGGTCTGGGGCACGCATATGCTCCAGCGACCCGCTCCCGCCGTGATTAGACACAGTGGAAGCTGATCTGCAGGTACCATGGACTCGATGTTTGCCGGCACCCTGCCAGTCATTAGGCAGGGAGCCAGAACAGTGATCTGCCTATGTAAACAAGGTAGATCACCATTCTGTCAGTAAGGAAGGCATAGATCCTGGGTTCCTGCAAAGCAGGAACATGAATCAATGCCTTCCCCTAGTAAAAGCACCTCCCACAGTACACAAGCACTGGCTAGGCAAACAGTTAACCCTTCGATTGCCCCTGATGTTAACCCCTTCCCAGCCAGTGTCATTAGTGCAGTGACAGTGTATGTTTTTAGCACTGATCACTGTATTCATGTCCCTGGTCCCCAAAAAGTGTCAAAAGTGTCAGTTAGTGTCCGACTGTTCACCGCAATATCGCAGTCCCGCTATAAGTTGCCATTACTAGTAAAAAAACAAATCCCATAGTTTGAAGACACTAACTTTTGCGCAAACCAATCAATATACACTTATTGGGAATTGTTTTTACCAAAAATTTGTAGCAGAATACATATTGCCCTAAATTGTTTTTTTTTATTGCATGTGTTTTATAGCAAAAAGTAAAAAATAGTGTTTGTTTTTCACAATTGGTGGTCTTTTTTTGTTAATAGAGCAAAAAATAAGCACAAAATAAGCACAAATCCCCTCCCCCCTACCATATTACCTTTTCCAGCACCAACCCGCCAAAATCTCCCCTCCTAGCACAAACCCCCCCAGGGTTGTCACCTCATCACCTCATCCCTTTAAAACTGAACACATATTAATTACACAGGTTCCGTGGCTGATTGAGGTGGTAAATAAACTCACTTAGTGCCTTATCTGCAATAAATTAGCCTCAGACCCTGTGTATTACATATGTGTTCGGGTTTAAAGGAATGAGGTTTGGCAACCCTTCTCAACCCAAATCCTCTCAAATCACCACTCCTAGCACACCACCCCAAATTCCCCTCCTAGAACAATTCTATCCCCTGCCGCCCCCCCCCCCCCAATCCCCCCTCCCAACACAAATCCCCAAGCCCCCAAACTCCTTGTGGTGCCCCCCCACCACATGATACCCCAGTGCCCAGGGCAGTCGCCCCTCCTGCCCACCCCTTGTCGCAGCCCTGGATCTGTAAACATATTTTATTTGAAATTTTGTAAATTGGATTGATTGTTTTGACACCTCTCCTCCTTTTTTGCAGGTTGTTCCCTTCCGGAGTGCCATACTTGGGGGGATCTCAGATGGAAAGAGAGTGACTCTACAAGGACAAGTCCACAGTCATGCCAAGAGGTATGTTACTGAGCAAAAGCAGAATTAGTATTAAAGTAAACTGAGGGAACATATAGGTTGCCACTGCTGACGTCTTCTAAAAAATTCTAAGTTCCTGGCTTTCAAATTTCAAATTGACAGATTCCTGCCAAAGAGGCGCTGAGCTGCCTCTTTAGCTGTGCGGGGCGGCAGGCTGCCATCATGGCCGGGGGTGTCCGGACACACTCGTGGAGCCGGTCCATGTCTGGACATTGCGGGGCTGAAAATATCCTGGGGAGTAACGGCAGTCAATGCCCTTTGTCCCGAGTCTTGGCAAGGCAGGATGGCGGTGCTATCAGGATGATAGTGTCAGATTCTCAGCGGAGCTAGTTGCTGCACGTCCTACTCCATGCCGTGCGTGATCGCCCCCTAGGGGTCATTTGTTTAATGTAACCATAGGGGGAATTTACAAAAATTGGTGCAGCTGTGTATAGTTACCAATCGGCTTCTAGGTTTTATTGTCAAAACTTAATCGGACAAGCTTAAGGTAGAAGATTGGATAGTATGCACCAGATTCTGAGTGCATGTTTTTATGTTTGCTTTTTAGGTTAAATATATTTTGTGTCACACTAAAAAATAATTTTCACCTTCAGAATGCTAAATTGCATAGTCAATGTTCCAGTAAATTATTTTTTTATTTTAGTTTATGTCTTAAAATGTGGTCCAAGAAGTTTACTACTTATGCAAAACACTGTATGCATTTCATCTCATCTTTCTTTCAGTATCACAAGAAGCTTACCTTTGCTTCTAGCCAAGTATGGGGAAACTGGTAACCCTGTATCAATTTTTTACAGATTTGGAATAAACTTTGTCTGCTTCAACAATGACATTGCATTTCACTTCAATCCACGGTTTGATGAGGGCAACGTCATTGTATGTAACACTATGCAGAACAAGAACTGGGGTTCAGAGGAGAGGAAGCACCATATGCCCTTCCAAAGGAATGCGTACTTTGATGTAGCCATTGTTGTGGTAGGACATGCATTTCAGGTGAGTGTACTAAAGTTAAAGGCATTGTGTTTTTTTTTCATTATTTTAACAAAGGTATCAGTGTGTTTATATTCCTTGTGCTGTTTGTTTGCCTTACCTTGTAATTATGGGCTCACATTTTGTGGCTGCAGTTTGCAATGTCATGGCTGAAAACGCCCCTCTGCAGATATGCCTGTAAATGCTCAATTTTGCATGGACAAATAGGTTAGCATAGAGTTGCTTATACAGGCTGAAGATAAAAATGGCAAAAGCCTGTATAGGCAGCATATTATATGCTCCATGTGCATGAGGCCTTAACCACTTAAGCCCCGGACCATTTGGCTGGCCAAAGACCAGACCCCTTTTTGCAATTCGGCACTGCGTTGCTTTAACTGACAATTGCGTGGTCGTGCGATATGGCTCCCAAACAAAATTGACGTCCTTTTTTTCCCACAAATAGAGCTTTCTTTTGGTGGTATTTGATCACCTCTGCGGTTTTTATTTTTTGCACTATAAACAAAAAAAGAGCGGCAATTTAAAAAAAAAAAAAAAAAAAAAAAAAACACATTCTTTTTTTTCCTTTTTGCTATAATAAATATCCCCAAAAAATATATAAAAAAACATTTTTTTTCCTCAGTTTAGACCGATATGTATTCCACATATTTTTGGTTAAAAAAAAAAAATCGCAATACGCGTTTATTGATTGGTTTGCGCAAAAATTATATCGTCTACAAAATAGGGGATAGTTTTATGGCATTTTTATTAATATTTTTTTTTTTACTAGTAATGGCAGCGATTTTTTTTTTTTATCATGACTGCGACATTATGGCAGACAGATCGGACACTTTTGGCACTATTTTGGGACCATTCACATTTATACAGCGATCAGTGCAATTAAAAATGCACTGATTACTGTGTAAATGTGACTGGCAGTGAAGGGGTTAACCAGTAGGGGGCACTGCAGGGGTTAAGTGTGTCCTAGGGAGTGACTCTAACTGTGGGGGGGAAGGGGCTACTTGTGACACGACACTGATCACCGCTCCCGGTTACAGGGAGCTGTGATCAGTAGGCAGAACGGGGAAATGCTTGTTTACATTATTAGCATTTCCCCGTTCTTCAGCTCCGTGAGATGATCGCGGGTATCCCCGCGGGCATCGAGTCTGCGGGACCTGCGATCACACTCACGGAGCTCACGGCAGGATCGTGCACCCGCCGCACCACACATTCAAAGGGACGTACAGGTACGCCTATTTGTGCAGCCGTGCCATTCTGCCGACGTATATGTACATGTGGCGGTCGTCAAGTGATTAAAGTGTATTTAAACCCAAGCCTTTTTTGGATACAATGGTGAAGAGTTAAAATACCTGTCAGGTTTTTATTGCTGATTATGTCCCCATTAGGACGTTTTGACCACTGTCCCAAGAACAAAGAGATCCAAAAGTTTGAATTCATTGTTTTTCTAAATTCCAACGCATTTAGTTACTTTTGTATTTTGTTTTACTGTTCAGGTCACAGTGAATGGGCAGTTCCTGCTAGAATATCGCCATCGCGTGTCTTATCAAGGCATCCAGTCCCTTGACGTTTCGGGAGATGTCAGCCTCAGTTGTGTCACCTTTCACCCATCACCTGTAAGTATCCCTACTGCATCAGTGTTATAAAACCTGTACTGAGAGAAGTATGGGGCTGCCGTTACTAAGCTCCTTTTGAAAAAGCTAGACTTGGCTGTCTCTGGTGTATTATATTCTTTTTTTTTTTTTTTTACAAAACAGGGTTGCTTTATTGCAATCTTCCGCAATACTGTATATCAGAACACAAAAAACACGGTACAGTTCAGTACACAGCAAGAAGATGTACACACAGAATATGCATCATGTACAATTAATAAAAGCAGTAATAACCAAATAAATAGTGACAGACTCTGCATAATAAACACAGAGAATCCGTATATTTAAGTAACAGGAAAATGTCCAGGGGGACCATACCTTTTCAAACTTCCAGGGGCATCCCCTATTAATATATGTTAATTTGAAAAGGGAAGCGCTGCGTTCACCATAGCCTCCCACGAGGCTACCTCAGGTAGCATCTGAGTCGACCATTTCATCAGAATACATTTTTTGGCCTAGTAAAGGAGGTAAGAAATGAATAGCTTAGTATGGTGAGGCCTTTGTTCATTATCCTGAATCCTGAGGCCTTTGTTCATTATCCTGAATCCCCAGTAGTGCAAGGGAAGGAGAGTGTACAAGGGTCAATTGTAGCCTAAGGTTAATTTCCTCAAATACAGTAGCCCAGTTTGGCGCAATAGAGGGGCACTCCCAGAACATATGTAGATACGACACAGGGCGAAGTCGACAATGGGGACAAATGGGGTCTCGATCTGGGAACATCCTATACAATCTAGAGGGAGTGTAATATACCGGTGAAGGAATTTAACTTTAATTAATTTATCTTTAGAGGAGACAACAATTTAGGACCTTGCTCCAAACAGTCCTCTTCCTTATCCAAAGAGGAAATGTCCCCCTGCCAATATTCCCACAGTTTCTCAATCTTAGGAGAGTCAACACTAAAGAGTGCTCCATATAAGGCCGAGAGAGGTTTATCCTACTCCCTGGGGGCCAACATTTCCTAAATGGGATCAGCCTGGAGGGAGGGCGTCTGCAGAAACGGATATCTAGCGTGTGGCGTAGTTGGAAATAGCGGAACATGATCCAGGCCGACAGTTGGAACCTTTGAGACATTTGGGATAAGGGAAGGAGGGTACCCCAGAGTAAAATATTACCTAGAGTCTTAACTCCAATACCATCAACAATTAGGAAAAAAACACACCCAATGTGAGTAATGCAAACTGCTTACCAGATGTAAATGACCACTGAATTACAGGTGGTCAAATGGGGCACAGGGGAATAAGGTCTCCCCCAAACCATAAGTGGCTCACTGCGCTCACACTGCTCCAGTGATACTCAGAAAACAAAAGCAAAAAGGCCCTTCCATAGTGCAGTATAAAAAAAAAAAAACTATTTATTGGTAAAATTAAAGATTGCACTTACGATAATCTGGGATAAAATCAGCAATTTCTTTTAAGCTCATATGTCTTTTTAAAAACCTCATGAGGTTAAAATTGTACAACTTTTTCCGTATATTAACCTTGTGATATATATGTATTTATTTACACTTATTGCTTTTGATCATATGGTTAGGGTTTTTTCCTGAATTATTTTGATTTGTTGTCATTTCTTCTTAACTCCATACCATGCCCACACCTGGGGGATCCAGGACGGTACGAAGGTGAGGAAAAGTAGAGTTACCCCAGAGGGGTTGAGCAGGTGACAATTGATTAGGGTGTGTGGTGTATTATATTCTGATTCACTGATCCAGAACAAGCCAGTATATACAAAAGTTGGAACGTTTAACCACTTCAACTTAATGACCAGGCCATTTTTTGCGATATGGCACTGCGTTACTTTCGCTGACAATTGCGTTGTCGTACTGTACCCAAATTAAATTGATGGCCTTTTTTCCCACAAATAGAGCTTTCTTTTGGTGATATTTGATCACCGCTGTGGTTTGATCTTTTTTTGTTTATAGCGCAAAAAATATAATTTTGAAAAAAAAAATATATATTTTTTATTTTCTGCTATAAAACACATCCAATAAAAAAATTGAATTTATTCATCAATTTAGGCCAATTTGTATTCTGCTACATATTTGTGATAAAAAAAACCTCTCAAAAAACATTTATTTATTGGTTTGTGCAAAAGTTCTAGCATCTACAAAATAGGGGATAGGCTTATGGCATTTTTATTATTTATTTTTTACTAGTAATGGTGGTGGTCAGCGATTTTTAGCGGGATTGCGGCGGGCAGATCGGACACCTAACTGACATTTTTGACACTTTTTTGGGAACCAGTGACATTATTACAGTGATCAGTGCTAAAATTATGCACTGACATTGTACTAATGGCACTGGCAGGGAAGGGGTTAACATCATGGGTGATCAAGGGGTTAACTGTGTTCCCTCAGTGTGTTTCTAACTGTGTGGGGGGGGGGGGATGGGCTGCCTGGGACAACACACAGATCTGTCTTCCTACATAGCAGAAAGACAGGATCTCTGTGTGATTCCCCTGTCAGAACGGAGATCTGCCTTGTTTACTATGGCAGATCCCCGTTCTGTCACTGCCGGACACTACCGCGGGCAGCCGGTGGACATCCAGTCCGCCGGACCTGCTGATTGCCTTCCCCCCACTGGTCAATCGGCGCGCGCCCACAGATCGCCATTGTGCGAGCCCAAGTAAAGCTACGGCGATTCGCACAGCCGAGCCAACCTGCCACAGTATGACTCCTGCTATGCTCCAAAACTCTGGAAATCACTTCCAAAGAACATCAGAGAGTCATCTTCTCATAACTTATTCAAATCTTAAGCCCCCATTCACACCTATGCAAATTAGATGTGCGTTTCCCCGCATCTAATTTGCATAGTAGGAGAATGTGACTGGCTCCCTATGGACCGGATAAATAACAGCTGCTGCTGTAGTTATATAGCATGAAAGTATTATAATACCGTCTCTCATCACTGAGTTACATAGCTAGAATTCTTCATAGGTTTTTATGGGTTATCCAGGTAATTTCCCTACCCAGTTTGTAGCACAGCTCAAGAAAGGAAAAAAAAAACAGGTTAATATATTACAATAATCAAAAGTGATTTAAAAATAAAATGCAAGTGATTACAGGATGATATCTGCTTGGGGTTGCTTTCTAAAACTAATGCCCATTGTTTATAATTTTAGGCGGAGATGTCTCCTGCACCACCACCATACACTCCATGTGCAGTGAGTATATGCCTGTGCAGTGGTAGATGCACCAACGTTCTTTCTCCTTTATTGTGCACCTGTGATTTAGTAGGAAGCAAAATGTTGTGAAGGAGGACAGTATGGCAGAGGATATATGTGGCTTTTCCAAAGATGAAGGTTTTGGTGTATTTTGAAAGTGGTCATAGGTGTGCGCTGCCCTTTTGCATTAGGGTGTGCACCCCCAAAGCTCAAACGAACATTTGTTTATGTGTGTGTGTGTGTGTGTGTGTGTGTGTGTGTGTGTGTGTATATGTATGTATGTATGTATGTATATATATATATATATATATATATATATATATATATATATATATATATATATATATATATTACAGTACCTCACAAAAGTGAGTACACCCCTCACTTTTATGTAAATATTTTATTATATCTTTTCATGTGACTACACTGAAGAAATTACACTTTGCTACAATGTAAAGTAGTGAGAGTGCAGCTTGTATAACAGTGTAAGACAGACATTAATGTCTAAACCGCTGGCAACAAAAGTGAGTACACCCCTAAGTGAAAATGTCCAAATTGGGTCTAATTAACCATTTTCCCTCCCAGGTGTCATGTGACTCGTTAGTGTCACAAGGTCTCAGGTGTGAATGGGGAGCAGGTGTGTTAAATTTGGTGTTATCGCTCTCACTCTTTCATACTGGTCACTGGAAGTTCAACATGGCACCTCATGGCAAAGAACTCTCTGAGTATCTGAAAAAAAAAAAAAAATTATTTTGCTCTACCTAAAGATGGCCTAGGCTATAAGAAGATTGCCAAGACCCTGAAACTGAGCTGCAGCATGGTGGCCAAGACCATACAGCGGTTTAACAGGACAGGTTCCACTCATAACAGGCCTCGCCATGGTCGACCAAAGTAGTTGAGTGCACGTGCTCAGCGTCATACCCAGAGGTTGTCTTTGGGAAATAGACGTATGAGTGCTGCCAGCATTGCTGCAGAGGTTGAAGGGGTGGAGGGTCAGCCTGTCAGTGCTCAGACCATATGCCGCACACTGCATCAAATTGGTCTGCATGGCTGTGGTCCCAGAAGGAAACCTCTTCTAAAGATGATGCACAAACAGTTTGCTTAAAGTGGAGCTCCACCCTGAAGTGGAACTTCCACTCATCGGAACCCTCCCCCCCTCCGGTGCCACAATTGGCACCTTTCAGGGGGGAGGGGGGTACAGATACCTGTATAATACAGGTATCTGCACCCACTTCCGGGCATAGATAGCCGCAGAATCTGTGGCTATTTACGCCACTTCCTGTCATCCCCCCGCTGTCTGCTGGGAAACACACGGATCCCAGAGACAGTAGGGAGCGTCCTTATTGCGCTGCGCGACTCGCCTTGCGGCTTCACTTCCTGATTCCCATACCGAAGATGGCAGTGGCAGCACCCGAGAGACATTCGACAGATTGGCTTTCGGGTGCTGACATTGCGGGCGCGCTGGAGGGGTAAGTTTCCATATTTTAAAAGCCAGCAGCTGCAGTATTTGTAACTGCTGACTTTTAAAAAAATAAATTTCGCCGGACTCCCTCTTTAAGATAAGCAGGCTAAGGACATGGATTACTGGAACCATGTCCTCTGGTCTGATGAGACCAAGATAA
Source organism: Lithobates sylvaticus (assembly GCA_028564925.1). Classification (NCBI taxonomy): domain Eukaryota; kingdom Metazoa; phylum Chordata; class Amphibia; order Anura; family Ranidae; genus Lithobates; species Lithobates sylvaticus. The sequence goes on along the minus strand of CM053033.1, from coordinate 181,636,952 downwards.
ACTGATTTGGTTCGGATGGTGTCAAGCGTGTGTGACAGCAACCAGGCGAGGAGTACAAAGACAAGTTTGTCTTGCCTGCAGTCAAGCATGGTGGTGGAAGTGCCATGGTCTGGGGCTGCATGAGTGCTGCCGGCACTGGGGAGCTACAGTTCATTGAGGGAACCATGAATGCCAACATGTACTGTGACATACTGAAGCAGAGCATGATCCCCTCCCTTCAGAGACTGGGCTGCAGGGCAGTATTCCAACATGATGACGACCCCAAACACACCTCCAAGACGACCACTGTCTAGCTAAAGTAGCTGAGGGTAAAGGTGATGGACTGGCCAAGCATGTCTCCAGACCTAAACCCTGATGAGCATTTGTGGGGCATCCTCAAATGGAAGGTGGAGGAACGTAAGGTCTCTAACATCCACCAGCTCCATGATGTCATCATGGAGTGGAAGAGGACTCCAGTGGCAACCTATGAAGCTCTGGTGAACTCCATGCCCAAGAGGGTTAAGGCAGTCCTGGAAAATAATGGTGGCCACACAAAATATTGACACTTTGGGCCCAATTTGGACATTTTCACTTAGGGGTGTACTCACTTTTGTTGCCAGTGGTTTATACATTAATGGCTGTGTGTTGAGTTATTTTGAGGGGACAGCAAATTTACACTGTTATACAAGCTGTACACTCACTACTTTATAGCAAAGTGTAATTTCTTCAGTGTTGTCACATGAAAAGATATAATAAAATATTTACAAAAATGTGAGGGGTGTACTAATTTTTGTGAAATACTGTATATGTACTCTCATATATATATGTACCACGCAAACTAACTTGCAGTACTAGAAAAAAGCAAGGAGGAGGCCATCATGGGGATATTCCTGCAGTCCCCCTGAGAGCCAGGAGTGCCTGAAACTGCTGGAGGAGGAGATTTGTCCCAATAACGTGCATGTCATTCAAGAAATTTGGCAACTATGGGTGATAAGGATGTGCCCAGACACGCCTGGCACACCCTGTGCGCAGGCCTATAGAAGTGCTGAATTTAAAGAGTGCCTGTCCCCAGACAAATCATTTCAAACAAACATTTTTCCATAAGATTGTATATACATTTAAAGATGAATTCCAGGTATGCATATTTTTGAATAGATACATTGTCTGGGCAATCCCTGTGGAAGCTGAAAATCAGTGTAGTAGTCTCCACTACTACAGTGATCTCCATAAGCTTCTGGGCTCTGTGCTTAGTGGCTTCCCTGCTGCATTCATTAAGAACCCCTTTTTCTCAATGAATGCAAAGTGCAAAGCATTCTCTGATTGGACGAAGTGGAGATTGTGATGTCACCGCCCCACCTCTCTGCCTTTGCCAATCAGAGAATGATTTGCATGTACAATAAGCCATGAATAAAAAAAAAAGGAATAATGTCCACACTGTATAAATCAATGTCCTCTGTGACATGCAGATCTTGTCGTAGAAGTAATATAGTCCCGGGGTAATGAGCGGACCGCTTCCTCGTTCTCCGATGCGTGGTGACGTCACAAGCGACGTTTTCCGGTGTGTGTAAGTAGATACCGTATATACTCGAGTATAAGCTTTTTTTGCTGAAAGTGCCCCCTCGGCTTATACTCGAGTCAAGCTCTTTTCTGCAGCAAAAAAAATAATTTCCGACCCGACTTTGGGGCCCCGTATGTCGGGGCCATTTGGTGCTAGGAACCCCACCCCAGTGAACCTAGCACTACAACATATCCAAAGATAGGGTTCCTAGCACTAAGTGGCCCCGAGATACGGGGCCCCAAAGTCGGTTCGAAAAATTTCATTCTCTGCTGCAGAAAAGTGCTTGACATTTTCTGACCCGACTTTGGGGCCCCATATCTCCAGGATTTGGTATTCAAACCCAGTGGAACTAGCACTACAACATATCCAAAGATGGGGTTCCTAGCACCAAGTGGCCCCGAGATACAGGGCCCCAAATTCGGTCAACTGTGTCCATCTGCAGCAATGTCATTTCGGGACTCTTTGGGTCTAGAGTCCCCAAATTTTGGCTGCAGCTAGGGGGCATTCAGGAGCCCTTAACTACCGAGTTTGAAGTTTGGGGGACCTATGGCTGCAAATGGGCACAGTGAGGCATGCAAATGGGCACAGTGAGGCTGCAAATGGGCATTGTTGACCCTCTTTTTCACTTACAGTAGCTGTGTATTTCTCACCCTAGGCTTATATTCTAGTCAGTAAGTTTTCCCAGTTGTTTGTGGTAAAATTAGGTGCCTCGGCTTATATTCGGGCGGCTTATACTCGAGTATATACGGTAATATACGGTGATTTTAATAAACTTTACAAGTCATTTTACTACACAATGCGGAGCGTCTGGGACTCTTGTCTTCCCATGTATACTTCTTTGAATTGGAGATGACATAATTCTGCTGGTGAAAGTGGCAATACCTCTGACTTAGGCCCCTTTCAGACGAGGCGGACTCCGCTTGCACGGAGCCCGCCTCTGTCCGCCGGCTCAGCGGGAGATCTGTCCGTTGATCTCCGCTGAGCCGGCGGATGACAAGCCTCTCTCCGCTCACTGAGCGGGGAGGGGCTTGCGAGCGCCGCTGATCTCTATGGAGAGATCGGATGAAAACGGACAGTGTGTCCGTTTTCACCCGATCTCACCCGATCTCACCCGATCCGACGGATCTGGACGTGTGGTCCATACGTCTGGATTTGGCGGATCGGACCGGATCGGATGTCAGCGGACATGTCTCCGCTGACATCCGACGCTCCATAGAGTAACATGGAGCGCCCGTTCAGATCCGCCGTCAAAACTGACAGGCGGATCTGAACGGGCCTTCCGTGTGAAAGGGGCCTTACTGTTGGAGTCTGATCATTTTAAGCGCTATGGTAAGCCTCTGTGTGTAGCACTTGGTGGAGGTGTCTGGTGTTTTCTGATAATTGGTGGAGTTTTTTCACCATCTTTGGTACCCACTTTCACACTGAAGTACGCGCTAATATAATAATTATATCTAATATTATATCATCTGCGTATAATTGTCTAGTCCCTATAATGTTGTTAGTCTGTTAAACCTATGAGCGCATGCTACGGTTAATATCACAATAATACGAGGTTAGCTATGAAACCAAACACACGGCTTCATAATAATCAAATCTTGTTTATTTCCCAAGGAAATGCGAAAGCTAACGTGTATCAAAAGACATTACAATATCACAAAGCTTACAATCAAATCATATAATATAAGAATATCAAAGATACTTATCACAGGGCCCTCCATGAAAACCTTAAAATGGCTGCCAAGCCATGCGGCTTGAATGGAATCACCATCAGCTGTGTTCATAGGAGAAAAAGGCAGAGAGAGAGCTACCTGAGTGTGTGTGTGCTCTTTTTAATCCAAACATACCCGCCTACTCATAGCCAACCCCATTTTGCCCTCCATCCAATAGGCATCGCCGAGAGATAACATAGTAAGAATGCTGTATTGTCCACTAACAGGCAGCATATCTATTAGTCCTTGAGCCATCTTCACAGCAGGTGGGCCTGAGTCAAGCCATTGTTCCTTTGACTTAGGCAACCTGGCTTACAGCAGCCAGGAAGTGAATCGCAGAAGCATGACATGAGTTAATATTAAATCCAACATATGCCGCTTTGCGACTGAAAGTTGCATAAAAACCCTTCTTCAGACATGGCTCCTATTGAACAGTCCATAACTGTTTTGTCCCTGACATGCGTTTCCAAACCAGTATCCATAGAACAGTCCTTTAAACGTCTTAACGTGTTGTATTTTTACAACGTGTGCAGAAACAGCTCCTATGGAACAGTCCATTGTTTTGTCCCCAACATGTGCTTCCGAACCAGTACCTATAGAACAGTCCTTTAAACGTCTTAACGTGTTGTATTTTTACCACGTGTGCAGAAACAGCTCCTATGGAACAGTCCATTGTGGTCTTACCGTGTTATGCTTCCCAACACGTGCCGCTTTGCTACTGAGTGACACATCCATCTTCAGCGACAGCTTCCATGTCGCCATTATGTATCTTTGGTATCTTCCGGACGGATGCAATACAGGCAAGGGGTATCCATTCATTCACCATTCACCAGTACACATTCAGAGCAACATATCAAACAGCTCTCAAATACTGGTCTATTATTTAGATAAGTCTCGAGGAGGGCCTTATTCACCCATATTATTAACCTACAATACGCATAGGTCACACTATACCATAATATAAATCAACTTATTAACATACTATATACATATATATGTGTCCCGTCCATTTATGCACCCCGCTCCCAACCCTATAACCCTTTACTGTAAATATGGATCGGGATTAGGCAGGCTTGCTCACAGCGGTATTGCAGGGCTCTGACTTGGCAGCAAGGTCTCTAATTTGTACACAGAGACCCTACCGTCAATTTGTCCCTCAACTTGCATAGACAAATGGGAGACCCTTTTATATAAATATCGAGTCTAATCACACATATAAGTTTGCAAAAATGACAAAAAAAAAAACACACAATTCCATCCCTGTGCCTGGATTTCAGAGACCATGTCCAGGGTATACCATGCACCTCTACCTATGGTTAGGTTCAAGGAACCTTCCCGTTTTATGACTAACATTACACCGGCATTCTTTAGGACAAAGAAACAAACTTGTCTATGTCCCAAATGACACCCAGGTGCTTCCTCCCCAGCAATGATCCCTGAAATAACTTCCCAACATTTTTACGTTCACCACCATGATGTATTGACCTGGCATACAAAGGGCATCATGGTCATGCTTCCGACCGAGGGAAGTATCAACCTGCTTCCATCTCCTCTGATCACATGTGGGTGATTTAGCCTCAAATGCGACAAGATAGAATCCCCAATCAGTAAGCCCATTGATGCCACCAAACCTACAGACCAAGTCCGCACTTCTATATATGGGATCATACAGCCTAACACCTTTCACCATCCAAACTGGTACAGCCCATCCAGGCATTCGACCACCATTTTGGATTAGTGTAGGCGACGTGTTTTGGCATAGTCTTACTGAGCGGTGATGCTAACTCATCAGGCCACTGCCCTTTATACAGAGATTGCGCAATCAGCTTGATGCTGGTTGACACTTCCGTCCGACACTGCGTGTACGCCAGAGCCCATGACCGATTTCCATCCTGTACCCTCACACCCTCCACCAACCTCTCAACATGGTTCACCAAATCTGGAGACCCTGGGTATTTTGTGAATGTTATTAAGGATGCCACCAATCTCTCTGAGTAACAAAGTCCCGCTCAAGCTATGGCTGAGAGTTTGTTCCTCAGGATACCGACGTCTACTCCATTACCAACACCCATCCCAGCTCCTATTCCCCCAATATAGTGCTGAATACATGCCTCCTCCTGTGGTTACTCCTCAGAGATAAGCATCCTGCATGCACCTTATTCCGTGTCCGCACATCTCTGGGAGTAAGTCACTGGTACGATGACAGCACTTGATTCAGCGTATACTCAGCAAATATAGGGTAATAAAACCACTGTGAGATGTCGCAGCACCATGTGGTAAAGGCATATTGTACTCTGGTAGTCAGCGTTTGCTCCCTTTATCTATCGGAGCATGCTCCTGTGTGTATACACTGGCATTCCCTGTGCAGGGTTTCAACTTCTCAGGTGAGACCTCAACCAGGCGCATCTCCCCCAGACAAGGAAATGTTCACCCCATTGATGTGTCACCTGACACCCTCTAGTCCGGCCAACAGACACCTTATTATGTATAAGTGCTCGCCTCCTGGGTACCTGCACCATATAAACTCCGTTACGTCAATACATGTCATACATTACACAACTTTCCTTATTTCAACTCCTCCCTCCAACAAAAAAAAAACATATATATTTTACATTTCCATGTTCTGATGGATTGGATGTGTTATATTCCTTTCCCAACCTCCAACCCATTGTACGTATATTAATAACACGTTTGCATTCATCAGGAGAGAGTCCAGCAAAAAAAATGTTTCAAGTCTTATTGATAGGCACAGTCTTTCAGATTCAGCACCAGATCGTTCATAGGAAAAGAAAAGTGTTAAAGTGAATCTTTTCGTTTGTCCCGTCTCTCCTGATATTTAGTGGAATAAATTTGGGGCGTGGTATGGCACAGACAAACTGCCAACCAGATGATCATCTGTCATCCATTTTTCCAGAACCTTTCCAATCTCGCTCCACCAGGATTCTGGAATTGAAAAACAAGAGCAGAATCAAATTCTTATCCATAATATCTGCTTGCTTATTATATTTACTCCTATTTCCTATTTACTTAGTATTCCTGGCTTCTGCAACTTGATCAAACTATCAAAACAACCCTGACCTCTTTAGGCAGACTCCACTCTAAAATGAATCCGCATGGTATGATCAAAAATTAAAAAAAACGAACGTCACTGTTGTTTCTCAAAAATTCTCAATCTAAAAACGCAAAAAGAAAAACAACCAATGCATTTATCTTTATCTTACGATCTATGCACTAACTTTATCTTACGATCTATGCACTAATTCCCCTTTCAGGTGTATAAAGCCTAAACCTTTTGGAGCTTTTTACACCTGAACAAAACAACAATAAAATAGCTGACTAAGCCAATACCCAAAAACAAAAAAAAATATGTTTTTTTTTTTTTTCCAAAAAAAAACACAAAAATTTAAAAAAGAATAAACATTAAAAGTCTGGCCATTATCACCCAAGAACAACATGACAAGACAACCACCATACAACAATGACAAACACTCAACTTTTAACTAAAGACATCCATGGATTTTCTCCTGAGAAGAGTACATGTTTCTTTTTTTTATCTGAAAGACAATAAGTTAATGGGAAAAACAACACAAACAAAACAAACAGAACATTTGTAACTTCATCACAACATTTGCTACCTCATTTGTAACTCTTTAGTTTTGTCAGATTATTGTTTAAATATTTTCATTGTTTGCAAACAATTACTAATTAATGAGCTCATGGTACCATGTGATAATCGATTATGCATTTACAATAACCTAACCCCCGTGTTGGTCTCACTTTGACGGACCTGCAAACAAAACACAAATGTTTAGTATCCCAAACCTGTTCTCTCCCTGGTCTCTGGAAAAGGAACACAAAGACAATGATTAAACACGATTATCATGACAATTGACCTTAAGTGCCCCAAGTCTCTTCTCATTAATTGTACTGCTAGGGGAACACCGAGTTGTAGTATAAACAACTAAACTAAAAAAATAAAAATTACAAACATTAAAACTAAAACAGAAATTAATAAAAAAAAAAATTGAAAAATGAAAAATTGAAAAAAAAAATTAATAAAAAAAAAAAAAAATATGAAAAAAAATAAATTCATAATAAAAAAAAAACATTAAAAATTAATAATAAAAAAAATTGAAAAAATTAATGGAAAAAATAAAAAATTAATAATAAAGAAAATTAAAAAACCTAATAAAAATTCATTAAATAAAACATTAAACCTTATAAAAAAACTACAAAAATACTTAAAACCTTATTCATAGGAAGGAAACTTTGATCAGAGTATTTTTAACATACTTGCAGCTGACTAAGTGCTGCTAGCATTGCTTCCCCCAGTGCTATGTTTGAATAACCATTCGGCTACTTCCATTTTGATTTTATGCAACTGTCCTACATATTGCTTTTCAGTTTGTAGACTCCGTAATTGGGTCTTAACGGGGAATTGTGTTTGCTTACTATTGGCTCCATGCTTTGGATTGCTACCCCACCTGGCCGAATAACATTCATAATGCCTTGGGGTAGTCTTCAGGTATGATCTTTTTTTGATATCGTTATTCGCCCAACAATACTTTGCGATGTGACCTCCCCTTTTACACAAACAACATTTTAGCTCTGGCTTCCCTGCATAGGCCCTTTTTTCAACATCTTGTGCTGGAAATTCACATTGCTGGATAATATTACTGTGATTGGAATTAACAGACTTTACACTTCCATCGTCTGAGGAGTCATCAGAAGTTTCTATTTCAATTCCTGAATCTATTTCAAGCGCAGATACCACGCTTGTATTGACGTCTCCAACATCGATTCCCATCATCCGCCTTCCTGTATTTCTGCTTAATACGGATACACCTGCCTTTGACCCATATTCACTATCACTGGACTCTTGACAAAAATCTCGCAGGATATTGACAAAATTTTGGTAGGACCTAGCATTCCTCAGAGCCATTCTAATGGGATAGCTTACATAACACTTATTGGCCAACGAGTATATGAAACTTGCATCATCCTCCAATAAGTCAGGACAGTTGAAGACTCTCGTATACAATGCAAGATACTCACTGCAGAACAATATTGGGTCAACTCCTCTCCTAAATTTCATTCGTTGCAAATCACTCATACCATTATCACGACTGTCCACAAGGCGCTGCAATTCTTTCCTCCGCCCCTCTGCATCTGCTAAATTATCCTTAACCTGTGCCGATAACTGGCCTATCAAAGGTCCTGGTAGCCATGCTTTTAGAAGAGAGCATGCATCGTCATTCTTCAACTGGAATTTATTGATTAGAGCCTCAAACTTATTGGACAGCGTCACTGGCGACTCCAGGGCATTAAATTCACCCAGAATCTGGCATAACGTGAGTCTCTCTTGGATTGTAATCAAACTGTCATTCTGCTTTGACGCTATAGGCGCAATAGTAGACTGTGTTTCCTCACGGCTCTTTTCCTCACTGACTGTGCAGATATCGGGCAATTGGCATGTTGCTTTGTGCTCATTGAGCGATATTATACACTGTTCTTTAATAAGAAGTTGGGAGTGTGCATTTGCTACTTTCCTTTCTAAAGACATAACCAATTCTTCCATCTCTGATAACTTTATTCGCAATGACTCTACGAGTTTATTCTTCATGACGCAGTCCATGCTGCACCTCTGAAGCTGTTCTCGTAGGTCACCATTTTTTTCTGACAACTCGCCGGCTTTTGCCTGTAATTTGTCAATCTCACTACTGGAGGCTGTTGCAAGCCTTAGAAGTTTTCCACTGATTCCATCTATATCTTCACCGAAATGTCTCCTTTCTGCTTCCCACTTCTCCCCCATGTGCTCAGATATAACTTTAATTCTGAGCAACACTGCAATCTCATTAGCCAATTTTTCCTTTTTCGCTTTCCTTTTTAGCTGCTTACCCAGTAATCTGCTATTCTGTTGCTGACACTGAGACACTAGTACATTACACTGGCTTTTAAGAGGTTCATCTGCACATGAATGATAACTGGCAGAGGCGTACTTCTTAACATATGTATACACAAGTTCCATTCTCACAAGCACACAATCCACACTTCTATTTGTACTAACGTTCCAACACTGCACTGAGTACTAAACCAAACCCAATTATCGTTAGCTCTTACAACTCACGGGAAACAAATAAAATAAAATAAAAATAATCGCTCACATAGCATTCAAGATTCTTCATTCATTATCACTTTTACTTGATATCATTCTAAACAATACAACTTTTGCCTATCCATTGAAAAGACTAACCACACTTATTGTGGCATTATCAGCTGATGTTTGTTAATGAAACTTTCAAAGACTTCCATTGATATGCTAATTAGCCTACCCACATTGAAGTTGCTCAACCAGTTGCTTACCCAATGCAACACAGATAATCAACCAACAACAAAAAAAACTGATGCAAAACACACACAGAGGCACAGTTAAAGCTATTTAAACTACTTTTCACCTGTAGTCCCACAACCAACTACAAAAAAAAAAAAAAAAAAAAAAACAGATGCACATCCGTTTAAACACAAATTTGTTACTTGTAGTTTTACAACAAGACACAAGGCACATTCTAAGACACAATGCCTTCCTGTTAGGGTAAAAATCCTGTTAGGCCTTCCTGCCACATGGGTAAAAATGCAAACAAAATAAAAACGTAAAAAAAACTTGAAAATAACAATCTATTTCTCCCACTTTTCGTCAAAGATGTATGGTAATTCCTGTCAATCTTTAACCAAGGGTGATCAGCCCTCTTGACCAGCTACAAGTATTCTAACACTTTGCATTAGCAATACAACATTTAACATATATATACATATATCAGCCACAGCTCTCACCAGGTTCTACGCGTCCGTTTCACCGATGAGATCTTTCACAGAATTTTCATGACCATCCAAGCGTGGTTTCAGAATTCGCGAGCCAGCGCCAATCTTGTCCACACTAGAGACGATTTTCTATTCTGGATGTCTGAGGATTAGGGACTCAAAACAACAAATGCCTTAGGGTTTGTGAATCCTGTGCAGAAAAACAATATTCTACACGTCTAAATCTATGGGGTGCCAAATGAAGTACGCGCTAATATAATAATTATATCTAATATTATATCATCTGCGTATAATTGTCTAGTCCCTATAATGTTGTTAGTCTGTTAAACCTATGAGCGCATGCTACGGTTAATATCACAATAATACGAGGTTAGCTATGAAACCAAACACACAGCTTCATAATAATCAAATCTTGTTTATTTCCCAAGGAAATGCGAAAGCTAACGTGTATCAAAAGACATTACAATATCACAAAGCTTACAATCAAATCATATAATATAAGAATATCAAAGATACTTATCACAGGGCCCTCCATGAAAACCTTAAAATGGCTGCCAAGCCATGCGGCTTGAATGGAATCACCATCAGCTGTGTTCATAGGAGAAAAAGGCAGAGAGAGAGCTACCTGAGTGTGTGTGTGCTCTTTTTAATCCAAACATACCCGCCTACTCATAGCCAACCCCATTTTGCCCTCCATCCAATAGGCATCGCCGAGAGATAACATAGTAAGAATGCTGTATTGTCCACTAACAGGCAGCATATCTATTAGTCCTTGAGCCATCTTCACAGCAGGTGGGCCTGAGTCAAGCCATTGTTCCTTTGACTTAGGCAACCTGGCTTACAGCAGCCAGGAAGTGAATCGCAGAAGCATGACATGAGTTAATATTAAATCCAACACACACTTTTGCAGCTCACCGAGGACATTGTTTTATACAGTGTTGACATTAATACTTTTATTTTAATTTATGGTTTAGGCTCGGTTCACATTGCTGCGACATGGGATCCGACTTGTGAGACCCCAAGTCACATGACATGTCAAATTCTATGTCTCCCTATGAGAGCTGTCCTAACTGATACTACACAAGTCGCTCCAACATTCCAACATTAGGGGGGCCTGGGGGTTTGCCGCCCCCCCCCCCCAAAAAAAAAATACACCAGCTGGCAGCCACTCATCATGGGACCCAAAACCTATGTACTTTACCCACCTCACACCCTTGCACTATGCGTAACATGAGTTACTATGAGTAACATACATAGTGCAGGGGTATGGGTTGGGTAATGTACATAGTCTATATACACTGCATCCAAACTGTATGTCAGAAAAGTCTGGGTCGGCAGCAGTGGCGGCCCGTCCATTAGGGGCGCAGGGGCGTCGACTCACCATCCATGCGTCCAGCTCACTAATCTACATGCGGGGCAATAGGATTCCAATAAGGGTTTTATTAATTTTTTTGAAGCTCGTGATTAGAGCCTGAGGCTCTAATAGGCTTCAAAAAAGGGTGGGCTCTAAGCACACCCACTTGTGTGACAATATTCACCATTGTCTTCATCATTCTCCTTCACAGGAAGCACCACCTAAGTGCAGTATTAAAAGCAGGGTTTTAATGGCAAGGTACATAAAATCACTCACAAGATGAAGTTAAAACATGAACTCATCTGTAGTCTGGTAGACCCGGTAACTCCTAGTGTCCGAATATGACACCCATGCGTGGCTGTGATGGTGAAGGGTCCGCAGCGCATCCTGTGGCTACCAGGAAGACGACCGGAACTAGCATGGAATGCAAGGAATTGATGTCACGAACAGCGGGGAGACATCTGGAAAAGCTGTTACAGTCAGACAAGACAGGCAGTGTTTTAGTTACACTGTCCTTAGCGCTTACAGTTATTGATACCATTGATACAATCGTGTCTCAGGACACACTTCCTGTTCCTGTGCGGCTGGGAGGAGAATGTCTCCCTGTGTGTTCGCCGGGAGAATCGGTCAGAGTGGCCGTGGCTCTTCCTTCTCCCTGCCTCCATAAGATAAGGCATCATTCACATGGTGACACATTCACAGGGAATCGCCACCGTCCGTCTCCCATGCACGCATGGGGGGGGGGGGCGTGTTGTCAGTTTGTGCCGTTTGAGCACCAGCCACCACTGGTCGGCAGCTCCATATATTCTTCCACCCTGGGGCCAGTTTGTTTCTGCCCTGATCACTTTGTTTCCTCGCAGCTCTTCCTTACCCTCCCTCCTTGCGGGAGTATGCTGGACGCAGCGGATGGAACTCATAAAATGACATTACGCATGCTGCATTTTGTTTACATCTCTGGAATAAGGATTACTGAGGTGTAATGATTCCGGTAACATTCCGGTAGTCTAAGCATAATTTTCCAGCATTGCTGGGTCAATTCCCAGGTATGCTTATTTTCCATCAGCACCTTTGAACATCACTGGTAAGAGACACCATATGCCTCATACACACGCTCGGACTTTCCGGCGGACAAACCGCTGGACCTTCCAGCGGGGCTTCGCCGGACTTTCCGAGCGTGTGACTTGCCCGGACAATCCGCGGGAAAAAGTCTGCGGGACTTTTGAAAATGAACGGACTTGCCCACACGCGGAGCAAAGTCCGTTCATTTAGAACGTAACTGCAGGTAGACGGGACTAGCGAAGGCAGTGACTGCCGCCGCACTAGCCCCGTCACCTGGCATGGATTTAAAGGGAATCCCTACGCCAAAAAAACGGCGTGGGGGTGCCCCCCAAATCCATCTCAGACCCTTATCCTAGCACGCAGCCCGGCCAGCCAGAAAAGGGGTGGGGACAAGCGAGCGCCCCCCTCCTGAGCCGTACCAGGCCGCGTGCCCTCAACATGGGGGGTGCCCTGGGGAAAGCACCTTGTCCCCATGTTGATGAGGACAAGGGCCTCTTCCCGACAACCCTGGCCGCTGGTTGTCGGGGTCTGCGGACGGGGGGCTTATCGGAATCTGGGAGCCCCCTTTAATAAGGGGGCCCCCAGATTCCGGCCCCCACCCTATGTGAATGAGTATGGGGTACGATGTACCCCTACCCAATCACCTAAGGTGTAAAGTGTAAATAAAAAAAAACACACAATTTTTTAAAAATATTTTATTGCACTGCTCCGGGGGGTCTTCTTCCGTCTGGGGGGGGTCTTCTCGCCGGACTCCTCCGCTATTTTACCTAGCTCTTTTACCGAGCAGAGGAGCCCGGCTACCTTCTTCTTCGTCGTCGCCACCGTCGTCTGGGGGTCTCGATCCGCCTTCCGGGGTCTCTTCTGTTCTTGCCGCTGTCGTCGCTTTCTGTGCCGCCGCCTTCTTCTTCTTCCGATGTTGACTCGTCGCTCTCTCTGGCCGGAATGGCAGAGCCACGCTGTGTTGTGACTTATATAGGGACAAGGAGGCGGGGTCACATGCTCATGTCACATGGTGACCCCGCCCCTATGATGTCACAGTCCCAGCATCCACACGGGCGTATTTTCCGGCAGACTTCAGTCCGGCGGGCATTCCCGCGGGAAAGTCCGCTCATGTGTACGAGGCATTATTCTTCTACAGAGCAGTCTGCTTCAATGCCCATGGGAAGATTTGGGCTTGGCTGTAATGGTGGTGAAACATAATGCTGTTGGAATAACTTAACATCGTTCTTCCAACATACACCAAATTCTTATTGAGTGAAAAAAATCTGAATAATATCCAAGCTCCAGACACTATGGCTTTGCATATTGCTTGTTACAAAATAACAGGTACACTTTAAGCTATTAACCCTCACTGCTGGCCCTTTAAACAGGCAAAAATAGTGCTTATCCCTCACTGCTGGCACTTTAAACAGGCAAGAAGGGTGCTTGCATGGATAGCGTTTACTTGTACTGGAACATTTTCTTGATGCTTTTGCAATTAGGTTTTGGCTGATAAACCTGGACTTATATGTGGTGGTGCGGTACACATGCTCACTGTTTTCTCATTTTATTGATATTTTAACACATACATTATAGGATATACTGAGCATTATTTGAAGGAGCAAGGGCAGGCTGAATATAAAGTTTAAAGTATATCTAAACTCTAAATACAAAATTGTATATATTGCAGATTAGCAGCCCTTAGACGGCTTTCACACCAAGCCGCGGCCGACATCGGCGGCAAAGCACCGATATTTTAGCGCCAATTTACCCTCGTTTTAGCGGCGTTATTCAGCCGCTAGGTTTTAACCCCCCCGCTAGCGGCCGAAAAGGGGTTAAATCCGCCCGCAAAACTCAGCCGGAGCAGCGTTTTGCCGGCGGTATCGCAGCGCTGCCCCATTGATTTCAATAGGGAGCAGGGCTGGAGGAGCGGTGGGTTCACCGCTCCAAAGAAGCTGCTGGCAGGACTTTTTGTACGCCCTGCCAGCGCACAGATGCAGTGTGAAAGCCCTGGGGTTTTCACACTGGGGTATATGGAAAAAATGTATGGGGATAAGGTAAGGGAAAAGGGGAAATGGAGAGGAGAAATTGGCTGGATACAGACAATAATAGCCGAGTATAATTTAATCGGCTTCCGATCAGAACCAAAATAAGGTAAAAAAGTGTCACCGTAGCTAAATATATATGCAAAAATAGGAAAAAAGGAGTTTCTGGAGCAGAGAACTCTGGACCAGAAAAAGAAAAGAAAAAGGAAAGCAGCTACTTTATGGAGACATTAACTGATCGATTCAAGATGCTTAATTTAAGTAAAGGTTTTTTTTATTATTTAAACATTCACAGGTGTGCTTCCCATAAAAGACTAAGACAGATCAACTTCAAATAGTTGTTATGATCACAATTACTAACGGTTACCGACAACACAAAACAAGACATAAACGGACACCATGTAACAACAAATGCACCATATGAAACAACAGCAGCAGGCTAGATCAAATATAAAGTGCCTGAATATAATGCAGGTAGTGTGAAATTGTTTCATTTAACTCATATAGACAAACTTCAGGCACGATAATTGAAGCTATACACACTAGGGCGTGATTGGAAAACAGAATTATTATTGGTTTCCAGAGAAACTTAATGAAATCGCATGTGGAATATATTGAATCAAGTTAGGTCATAGTTTTGTCAAATGAATATCCCACGGAAGTGTTCTCTATAGGAAGCAAAACATATTCCAGTGTAGCAATTTGTAGCTTTTTGGCTGTGTAAATTCTAAAATAGAAGCACTGCTAGTTAGGAAAATGTTCACGGCTGTTTCCAATAATATGAACACAACAAGCACGGCAATAAAGCAAAATAAGGATGAAAACTTGGTAATTTGAAGCAAGTCAATAGAAAATCAGACGGCTCTGGTGACTGTTTATAATTGCCATATGGAAATCAGCTGTCCCGGGTATCTCAACAGGCTATTTATGAAATGTGGCAAAATATAATTCCAAACGTACCAGACGATAAAGGTCATAAAGCAAGAGTTAAGTCCATGCTAAGGAGCAGCTTATTGGTGACAGTAAGACCTTTCTGCAGACATTTGAATACAAAGACTATTGGTTAACATTACCGCATCGTCAGCATCTCCCGTGTAGAGGAATGTCTGTGGCTTTTATGTCAGTCAACCAGGATGTCAAGAGTTCATAACCGACTGATGTGCTGTCCTTGCTGAAATAGAGTTTGACGCGCGTTGGACAGCGCTGGGTGGACGTTGGATAATGCAGTGCCTGATGATCAAGGGGGAAGCCAGTTGATGGCCAGATATTACCAAGTTAAAGCCGAGTGCAGTTCCCCGGGATAGGGAGCTGGCAAAGCTATGCTTAGTTCCGTGCTGGGTGTTCCAGACTCCGCTTACGTAAGCGGAGTCTGGAACACCCAGCACGGAACTAAGCATAGCTTTGCCAGCTCCCTATCCCGGGGAACTGCACTCGGCTTTAACTTGGTAATATCTGGCCATCAACTGGCTTCCCCCTTGATCATCAGGCACTGCATTATCCAACGTCCACCCAGCGCTGTCCAACGCGCGTCAAACTCTATTTCAGCAAGGACAGCACATCAGTCGGTTATGAACTCTTGACATCCTGGTTGACTGACATAAAAGCCACAGACATTCCTCTACACGGGAGATGCTGACGATGCGGTAATGTTAACCAATAGTCTTTGTATTCAAATGTCTGCAGAAAGGTCTTACTGTCACCAATAAGCTGCTCCTTAGCATGGACTTAACTCTTGCTTTATGACCTTTATCGTCTGGTACGTTTGGAATTATATTTTGCCACATTTCATAAATAGCCTGTTGAGATACCCGGGACAGCTGATTTCCATATGGCAATTATAAACAGTCACCAGAGCCGTCTGATTTTCTATTGACTTGCTTCAAATTACCAAGTTTTCATCCTTATTTTGCTTTATTGCCGTGCTTGTTGTGTTCATATTATTGGAAACAGCCGTGAACATTTTCCTAACTAGCAGTGCTTCTATTTTAGAATTTACACAGCCAAAAAGCTACAAATTGCTACACTGGAATATGTTTTGCTTCCTATAGAGAACACTTCCGTGGGATATTCATTTGACAAAACTATGACCTAACTTGATTCAATATATTCCACATGCGATTTCATTAAGTTTCTCTGGAAACCAATAATAATTCTGTTTTCCAATCACGCCCTAGTGTGTATAGCTTCAATTATCGTGCCTGAAGTTTGTCTATATGAGTTAAATGAAACAATTTCACACTACCTGCATTATATTCAGGCACTTTATATTTGATCTAGCCTGCTGCTGTTGTTTCATATGGTGCATTTGTTGTTACATGGTGTCCGTTTATGTCTTGTTTTGTGTTGTCGGTAACTGTTAGTAATTGTGATCATAACAACTATTTGAAGTTGATCTGTCTTAGTCTTTTATGGGAAGCACACCTGTGAATGTTTAAATAATAAAAAAAACCTTTACTTAAATTAAGCATCTTGAATCGATCAGTTAATGTCTCCATAAAGTAGCTGCTTTCCTTTTTCTTTTCTTTTTCTGGTCCAGAGTTCTCTGCTCCAGAAACTCCTTTTTTCCTATTTTTGGGGTATATGGAGCAGCCTTTTTCAGGCGCTATACAGGCGCTATTTTTAGCGATGTAGCACCTGAAAAACGCTGGCAGTGTGAAAGGGGTCTTAGATGCGCTTGTTTTTTAAATTTTTTTGCTTTTTTTGTTTTTCTTTTCACTTGGGGATTCTGCTAGTAACACACTTCCTGTCCTAGCATGACAACGCTTATGCACTCTTTTGTATCACAGCGACAGAAACATGAAATGATTACTGGAACCTCCCCCTATGCTTTTATCTATAATGTAGATGAGCAGGCATATGTAGAACAATGTAGCTGATAACAGTGTAGCACAGGATGTTATTATCAGATGATAAGATTTTCAGTAAGATTAAAATACATTTTTTGAATTGCTCTGAGATCTATGCAGAGAATGGGAGGCTTCACGTTATCAGCTCTGAGAGTAGTTCAGTACTGCCTGTTGTGTTACTCACTTTTCTCCATAGATTGTAGTGTCTTAATACAGCCTAACCTTTGTCATGAGCTTCATCATGTTACAATGCAACTGCGCCTACAAGAAGATTAAGATGCAAGTCCTGCTACAAGACATAGACAGCCATGTAAAAGGTGCAGCAACACAGACATGTATAAAAAAAAAATTGATATACAGAGGGGAAAATACTTATTAGTTCCCCTGCAGATTTTATAAGTTTGCCCACTTACAAAGAAATGAAGGATCTATAATTTTTTTATCATAGGTGTATTTAAATGATAGAGACAGAATATCAACCAAAAATTCTGAAAAAACACATGATACAAATGTTATAAATTGAGTTGGAGTTCGGTGGGTAAAATAAGTATTTGACTCTCAAGCAAAACATGACTTAGTACTTGGTGGAGAAACCCTTGTTGGCAAGCACAGTGGTTAAGCCCCATACACACGGTCGGACTTTTTCATCAATTTGGTCCGATCGGACAAGGTTGTTGAAAAATCAGACCGTGTGTATGCACCATCGGACAGTGTTCGTCGGTTTGTCGTCGGACAAAGTCTTATCTCCTGCTGGAAAGATTTGCCGTCAACCCGGTCCGATCACACCAAATCCGATCGTGTGTACGGTTGTCCGACCGGACAAAGTGCTACGCATGCTCAGATCACATTACAAGACCAAAGCTATTGGCTACTAGCCTCTACGTAGTCCCGTCGTAGGCAACAAACGTCACCACGTTCAGAAAGATCGGATTTTCCGACAACTTTGTCCGACCGTGTGTACGCAAAACCAACATCGGACAAAGTATGACGGACATGGTCCGACGGACCTGGTCCGCGGATTGTCCGACCGTGTGTATGGGGCTTAAGACGTTTCTTGTAGATGGTTACCAGGTTTGCACACATCTCAGGAGGGATTTTGGTCCACTCTTCTTTACAGATCTTCTCTAAATCTTTAAGGTTTCTCGGCTGTCACGTGGCAACTCGAAGTTTCAGCTCCCTCTATACATTTTCTATAGGATTAAGGTCTGGAGACTGGCTAGGCCACTCCAAGACTTCAATGTGCTTCTTCTTGAGCCACTCCTTTGTTGCCTTGGCAATATGTTTTGGATCATTGTCATGCTGGAAGACCCATCCACGACCCATCTTAAGAGTTCTAGTTGAGGGAAGAAGGTTCTCATCCAAGATTTTACAGTACATGGCCCCTTCCTTTGGTGCCTCAATATGGCAAAGTTGGCCTGTACCTTTAGCAGAGAAACGGCCCCAAAGCATAATGTTTCCACCCCGTGCTTGACTGTAGGGATGGTGTTCTTAGAGTCATAGTCTGCATTTTTATGTTTGAAGGAAGAAAAATGCAGACTATGACTCTAAGAACACCATCCCTACAGTCAAGCACGGGGTGGAAACATTATGCTTTGGGGCCGTTTCTCTGCTAAAGGTACAGGCCAACTTTGCCATATTGAGGCACCAAAGGAAGGGGCCATGTACTGTAAAATCTTGGATGAGAACCTTCTTCCCTCAACTAGAACTCTTAAGATGGGTCGTGGATGGGTCTTCCAGCATGACAATGATCCAAAACATATTGCCAAGGCAACAAAGGAGTGGCTCAAGAAGAAGCACATTGAAGTCTTGGAGTGGCCTAGCCAGTCTCCAGACCTTAATCCTATAGAAAATGTATAGAGGGAGCTGAAACTTCGAGTTGCCACGTGACAGCCGAGAAACCTTAAAGATTTAGAGAAGATCTGTAAAGAAGAGTGGACCAAAATCCCTCCTGAGATGTGTGCAAACCTGGTAACCAACTACAAGAAACGTCTTACCACTGTGCTTGCCAACAAGGGTTTCTCCACCAAGTACTAAGTCATGTTTTGCTTGAGAGTCAAATACTTATTTTACCCACCGAACTCCAACTCAATTTATAACATTAGTATCATGTGTTTTTTCAGAATTTTTGGTTGATATTCTGTCTCTATCATTTAAGATACACCTATGATAAAAATTATAGATCCTTTATTTCTTTGTAAGTGGGCAAACTTATAAAATCTGCAGGGGAACTAATAAGTATTTTCCCCTCTGTATATCAATTTTTTTTTATACATGTCTGTGTTGCTGCACCTTTTACATGGCTGTCTATGTCTTGTAGCAGGACTTGCATCTTAATCTTCTTGTAGGCGCAGTTGCATTGTAACATGATGAAGCTCATGACAAAGGTTAGGCTGTATTAAGACACTACAATCTATGGAGAAAAGTGAGTAACACAACAGGCAGTACTGAACTACTCTCAGAGCTGATAACGTGAAGCCTCCCATTCTCTGCATAGATCTCAGAGCAATTCAAAAAATGTATTTTAATCTTACTGAAAATCTTATCATCTGATAATAACATCCTGTGCTACACTGTTATCAGCTACATTGTTCTACATATGCCTGCCCATCTACATTATAGATAAAAGCATAGGGGGAGGTTCCAGTAATCATTTCATGTTTCTGTCGCTGTGATACAAAAGAGTGCATAAGCGTTGTCATGCTAGGACAGGAAGTGTGTTACTAGCAGAATCCCCAAGTGAAAAGAAAAACAAAAAAAGCAAAAAAATTTAAAAAACAAGCGCATCTAAGACCCCTTTCACACTGCCAGCGTTTTTCAGGTGCTACATCGCTAAAAATAGCGCCTGTATAGCGCCTGAAAAAGGCTGCTCCATGTACCCCAGTGGGAAAACCCGAGGGCTTTCACACTGCATCTGTGCGCTGGCAGGGCGTCACAAAAAGTCCTGCCAGCAGCTTCTTTGGAGCGGTGAACCCACCGCTCCTCCAGCACTGCTCCCTATAGAAATCAATGGGGCAGCGCTGCGATACCGCCGGCAAAACGCTGCTCCGGCTGAGTTTTGCGGGCGGATTTAACCCCTTTTCGGCCGCTAGCGGGGGGTTAAAACCTAGCGGCTGAATAACGCCGCTAAAACGAGGGTAAATCGGCGCTAAAATATCGGTGCTTTGCCGCCGATGCCGGCCGCGGCTTGGGGTGAAAGCCGTCTAAGGGCTGCTAATCTGCAATATATACAATTTTGTATTTAGGGTTTAGATATACTTTAAACTTTATATTCAGCCTGCCCTTGCTCCTTCAAATAATGCTCAGTATATCCTATAATGTATGTGTTAAAATATCAATAAAATGAGAAAACAGTGAGCATGTGTACCGCACCACCACATATAAGTCCAGGTTTATCAGCCAAAACCTAATTGCAAAAGCATCAAGAAAATGTTCCAGTACAAGTAAACTCTATCCATGCAAGCACCCTTCTTGCCTGTTTAAAGTGCCAGCAGTGAGGGATAAGCACTATTTTTGCCTGTTTAAAGGGCCAGCAGTGAGGGTTAATAGCTTAAAGTGTACCTGTTATTTTGTAACAAGCAATATGCAAAGCCATAGTGTCTGGAGCTTGGATATTATTCCAATTTTTTTCACTCAATAAGAATTTGGTGTATATTGGAAGAACGATGTTAAGTTATTCCAATAGCATTATGTTTCACCACCATTACAGCCAAGCCCAAATCTTCCCATGGGCATTGAAGCAGACTGCTCTGTAGAAGAATAATGCCTCGTACACATGAGCGGACTTTCCCGCGGGAATGTCCGCCGGACTGAACGCCCGTGTGGATGCTGGGACTGTGACATCATAGGGGGCGGGGTCACCATGTGACATGAGCATGTGACCCCGCCTCCTTGTCCCTATATAAGTCACAACACAGCGCGGCTCTGCCATTCCGGCCAGAGAGAGCGACGAGTCAACATCGGAAGAAGAAGAAGGCGGCGGCACAGAAAGCTCCTCTGCTCGGTAAAAGAGCTAGGTAAAATAGCGGAGGAGTCCGGCGAGAAGACCCCCCGAGAAGGAAGAAGACCCCCGGAGCAGTGCAATAAAATATTTTTAAAAAAATTGTGTGTTTTTTTTATTTACACTTTACACCTTAGGTGATTGGGTAGGGGTACATCGTACCCCATACTCATTCACATAGGGTGGGGGCCGGGATCTGGGGGCCCCCTTATTAAAGGGGGCTCCCAGATTCCGATAAGCCCCCCGTCCGCAGACCCCGACAACCAACGGCCAGGGTTGTCGGGAAGAGGCCCTTGTCCTCATCAACATGGGACAAGGTGCTTTGGGGTGGGGGGGCCGCACCGCCCCCTTCTTTCCCCAGGGCACCCCCCATGTTGAGGGCACGCGGCCTGGTACGGCTCAGGAGGGGGGCGCTCGCTTGTCCCCACCCCTTTTCTGGCCGGCCGAGCTGCGTGCTAGGATAAGGGTCTGTGATGGATTTGGGGGGGACCCCCACGCCGTTTTTTTGGCGTAGGGATTCCCTTTAAATCCATGCCAGGTGACGGGGCTAGCGTGGCGGCAGTCACTGCCTTCGCTAGTCCCGTCTACCTGCAGTTACGTTCTAAATGAACGGACTTTGCTCCGTGTGTGCGCAAGTCCGTTCATTTTCAAAAGTCCCGCAGACTTTTTCCCGCGGATTGTCCGGGCAAGTCACACGCTCGGAAAGTCCGGCGAAGCCCCGCTGGAAGGTCCGGCGGTTTGTCCGCCGGGAAAGTCCGAGCGTGTGTACGAGGCATATGGTGTCTCTTACCAGTGATGTTCAAAGGTGCCGATGGAAAATAAGCATACCTGGGAACTTACCATAATTGACCCAGCAATGCTGGAAAATTATGCTTAGACTACCGGAATATTACCGGAATCATTACACCTCAGTAATCCTTATTCCAGAGATGTAAACAAAATGCAGCATGCGTAATGTCATTCTATGAGTTAGATCCGCTGCGTCCAGCATACTCCCGCAAGGAGGGAGGGTAAGGAAGAGCTGTGAGGAAACAAAGTGATCAGGGCAGGAACAAACTGGCCCCAGGGTGGAAGAATATATGGAGCTGCCGACCAGTGGTGGCTGGTGCTCAAATGGCACAAACTGACAACACGTCCCCCCCCCCCGTGCGTGCATGGGAGATGGACGGTGGCGATTCCCTGTGAATGTGTCACCATATGAATGATGCCTTATCTTATGGAGGCAGGGAGAAGGAAGAGCCACGGCCACTCTGACCGATTCTCCCGGCGAACACACAGGGAGACATTCTCCTCCCAGCCGCACAGGAACAGGAAGTGTGTCCTGAGACACGATTGTATCAATGGTATCAATAACTGTAAGCGCTAAGGACAGTGTAACTAAAACACTGCCTGTCTTGTCTGACTGTAACAGCTCTTCCAGATATCTCCCCGCTGTTTGTGACGTCAATTCCTTGCGTTCCATGCTAGTTCCGGTCGTCTTCCTGGTAGCCACAGGATGCGCTGCGGACCCTTCACCATCACAGCCACGCATGGGTGTCATATTCGGACACTAGGAGTTACCGGGTCTACCAGACTACAGATGAGTTCATGTTTTAACTTCATCTTGTGAGTGATTTTATGTACCTTGCCATTAAAACCCTGCTTTTAATACTGCACTTAGATGGCGCTTCCTGTGAAGGAGAATGATGAAGACAATGGTGAATATTGTCACACAAGTGGGTGTGCTTAGCGCCCACCCTATTAGAGCCTCAGGCTCTAATCACGTGCTTCAAAAAAATGTATAAAACCCTTATTTGAATCCTATTGCCCCGCATGTAGATTAGTGAGCCGGACACATGGATGGTGGGTCGGCGCCCCTAATGGACGGGCCGCCACTGCTGCCGACCCAGACTCTTCTGACATACAGTGTGGATGCAGTGTATATAGACTATGTACATTACCCAACCCATACCCCTGCACTATGTATGTTACTCATAGTAACTCATGTTACGCATAGTGCAAGGGTGTGAGGTGGGTAAAGTACATAGGTTTTGGGTCCCATGATGAGTGGCTGCCAGCTGGTGTATTTTTTGAGGGGGGGGCGGCAGCCCCCCTAATGTTCGAATGTTGGAGCGACTTGTGTAGTATCAGTTAGGACGGCTCTCATAGGGAGACATAGAATTTGACATGTCATGTGACTTGGGGTCTCACAAGTCGGATCCCATGTCACAGCAATGTGAACCGAGCCTAAACCATAAATTAAAATAAAAGTATTAATGTCAACACTGTATAAAACAATGTCCTCGGTGAGCTGCAAAAGTGTGAAAGTGGGTACCAAAGATGGTGAAAAAACTCCACCAATTATCAGAAAACACCAGATACGTCCACCTCCACCAAGTGCTACACACAGAGGCTTACCATAGCGCTTAAAATGATCAGACTCCAACAGTAAGTCAGAGGTATTGCCACTTTCACCAGCAGAATTATGTCACCTCCAATTCAAAGAAGTATACATGGGAAGACAAGAGTCCCAGACGCTCCGCATTGTGTACTAAAATGACTTGTAAAGTTTATTAAAATCACCGTATATTACCGTATATACTCGAGTATAAGCCGCCCCAAATATAAGCCGAGGCACCTAATTTTACCACAAACAACTGGGAAAACTTATTGACTAGAGTATAAGCCTAGGGTGAGAAATACGCAGCTACTGTAAATAGTGAAAAAGAGGGTCAACAATGCCCATTTGCAGCCTCACTGTGCCCATTTGCATGCCTCACTGTGCCCATTTGCAGCCATAGGTCCCCCAAACTTCAAACTCGGTAGTTAAGGGCTCCTAAATGCCCCCTAGCTGCAGATGGGGACTCTAGACCCAAAGGGTCCCGAAATGACATTGCTGCAGATGGACACAGTTGACCGAATTTGGGGCCCTGTATCTCGGGGCCACTTGGTGCTAGGAACCCCATCTTTGGATATGTTGTAGTGCTAGTTCCACTGATATTTACACATGTAAACATGTAACATGTTACATGTAAAAGTGGAAACACCCCTCACATTTTTGTAAATATTTTATTATATCTTTTCATGTGACAACACTGAAGAAATTACACTTTGCTATAAAATAGTGAGTGTACAGCTTGTATAACAGTGTAAACTTGCTGTCCCCTCAAAATAACTCAACACACAGCCATTAATGTATAAACCACTGGCAACAAAAGTGAGTACACCCGTAAGTAAAAATGTCCAAATTGGGTCCAAAGTGTCAATATTTTGTGTGGCCACCATTATTTTCCAGCACTGCCTTAACCCTCTTGGGCATGGAGTTCACCAGAGCTTCACAGGGGGGAGGGTTCCGATGAGTGGAAGTTCCACTTCAGGGTGGAGCTCCACTTTAAGCAAACTGTTTGTGCATCATCTTTAGAAGAGGTTTCCTTCTGGGACCACAGCCATGCAGACCAATTTGATGCAGTGTGCGGCATATGGTCTGAGCACTGACAGGCTAACCCCTTCAACCTCTGCACCAATGCTGGCAACACTCATACATCTATTTCCCAAAGACAACCTCTGGATATGATGCTGGGCACGTGCACTCAACTACTTTGGTTGACCATGGCGAGGCCTGTTATGAGTGGAACCTGTCCTGTTAAACCCCTGTATGGTCTTGGCCACTGTGCTGCAGCTAAGTTTCAGGGTCTTGGCAATCTTCCTATAGCCTAGGCCATCTTTAGGTAGAGCAAAATAATTTTTTTTTCAGATACTCAGAGAGTTCTTTGCCATGAGGTGCCATGTTGAACTTCCAGTGACCAGTATGAGAGAGTGAGAGCGATAACACCAAATTTAACACACCTGCTCCCCATTCACACCTGAGACCTTGTGACACTAACGAGTCACATGACACCTGGGAGGGAAAATGGTTAATTAGACCCAATTTGGACATTTTCACTTAGGGGTGTACTCACTTTTGTTGCCAGCGGTTTAGACATTAAT
The DNA here is from genome assembly GCA_028564925.1 of Lithobates sylvaticus. NCBI lineage: Eukaryota > Metazoa > Chordata > Amphibia > Anura > Ranidae > Lithobates > Lithobates sylvaticus. The sequence continues at coordinate 181,611,641 of CM053033.1, read as the reverse complement.
GTCTGTGAGTTATTTTGAGGGGACAGAAAATTTACACTGTTATACAAGCTGTACACTCACTACTTTACATTGTAGCAAAGTGTAATTTCTTCAGTGTTGTCACATGCAAAGATATAATAAAATATTTACATAAAAGTGAGGGGTGTACTCACTTTTGTGAGGTACTGTATTATATATATATATATATATATATATATATATATATATATATATATACACACATACATATACACACACACACACACACACACACACACATACACACACATAAACAAATGTTCGTTTGAGCTTTGGGGGTGCACACCCTAATGCAAAAGGGCTGCGCACACCTATGACCACTTCCAAAATACACCAAAACCTTCATCTTTGGAAAAGCCACATATATCCTCTGCCATACTGTCCTCCTTCACAACATTTTGCTTCCTACTAAATCACAGGTGCACAATAAAGGAGAAAGAACGTTGGTGCATCTACCACTGCACAGGCATATACTCACTGCACATGGAGTGTATGGTGGTGGTGCAGGAGACATCTCCGCCTAAAATTATAAACAATGGGCATTAGTTTTAGAAAGCAACCCCAAGCAGATATCATCCTGTAATCACTTGCATTTTATTTTTAAATCACTTTTGATTATTGTAATATATTAACCTGTTTTTTTTTTCCTTTCTTAAGCTGTGCTACAAACTGGGTAGGGAAATTACCTGGATAACCCATAAAAACCTATGAAGAATTCTAGCTATGTAACTCAGTGATGAGAGACGGTATTATAATACTTTCATGCTATATTACTACAGCAGCAGCTGTTATTTATCTGGTCCATAGGGAGCCAGTCACATTCTCCTACTATGCAAATTAGATGCGGGGAAACGCACATCTAATTTGCATAGGTGTGAATGGGGGCTTAAGATTTGAATAAGTTTAGAGAAGATGACTCTCTGATGTTCTTTGGAAGTGAATTCCAGAGTTTTGGAGCATAGCAGGAGTCATACTGCGGCAGGTTGGCTCGGCTGCGCGAATCGCCGTAGCTTTACTTGGGCTCGCACAATGGCGATCTGTGGGCGCGCGCCGATTGGCCAGTGGGGGGAAGGCAATCAGCAGGTCCGGCGGACTGGATGTCCACCGGCTGCCCGCGGTAGTGTCCGGCAGTGACAGAACGGGGATCTGCCATAGTAAACAAGGCAGATCTCCGTTCTGACAGGGGAAATCACACAGAGATCCTCTCTTTCTGCTATGCAGGAAGACAGATCTGTGTGTTGTCCCAGGCAGCCCATCCCCCCCCACACAGTTAGAAACACACTGAGGGAACAAAGTTAACCCCTTGATCACCCATGATGTTAACCCCTTCCCTGCCAGTGCCATTAGTACAATGTCAGTGCATAATTTTAGCACTGATCACTGTAATTATGTCACTGGTTCCCAAAAAAGTGTCAAAAATGTCAGTTAGGTGTCCGATCTGCCCGCTGCAATCCCGCTAAAAATCGCTGACCACCACCATTACTAGTAAAAAATAAATAATAAAAATGCCATAAGCCTATCCTCTATTTTGTAGATGCTAGAACTTTTGCACAAACCAATCAATAAATGTTTTTTGAGGGTTTTTTTTTATCACAAATATGTAGCAGAATACAAATTGGCCTAAATTGATGAATAAATTCAATTTTTTTATTGGATGTGTTTTATAGCAGAAAATAAAAAAATATATTTTTTTTTTTCAAAATTATATTTTTTGCGCTATAAACAAAAAAAGATCAAACCACAACGGTGATCAAATATTTGTGGGAAAAAGGCCATCAATTTTATTTGGGTACAGTACGACAACGCAATTGTCAGCTAAAGTAACGCAGTGCCATATCGCAAAAAATGGCCTGGTCATTAAGTTGAAGAGGTTAAACGTTCCAACTTTTGTATATACTGGCTTGTTCTGGATCAGTGAATCAGAATATAATACACCACACACCCTAATCAATTGTCACCTGCTCAACCCCTCTGGGGTAACTCTACTTTTCCTCACCTTCGTACCGTCCTGGATCCCCCAGGTGTGGGCATGGTATGGAGTTAAGAAGAAATTACAACAAATCAAAATGATTCAGGAAAAAACCCTAACCATATGATCCAATGATCAAAAACAATAAGTGTAAATAAATACATATATATCACAAGGTTAATATACAGAAAAAGTTGTACAATTATAACCTCATGAGGTTTTTAAAAAGACATATGAGCTTAAAAGAAATTGCTGATTTTATCCCAGATTGTCGTAAATGCAATCTTAAATTTTACCAATAAATTGTCTTTTTTTTATACTGCACTATTGAAGGGCCTTTTTGCTTTTGTTTTCTGAGTATCACTGGAGCAGTGTGAGCGTAGTGAGCCACTTATGGTTTGGGGGAGACCTTATTCCCCTGTGCCCCATTTGACCACCTGTAATTCAGTGGTCATTTACATCTGGTAAGCAGTTTGCATTACTCACATTGGGTGTGTTTTTTTCCTAATTGTTGATGGTATTGGAGTTAAGACTCTAGGTAATATTTTGCTCTAGGGTACCCTCCTTCCCTTATCCCAAATGTCTCAAAGGTTCCAACTGTCAGCCTGGATGATGTTCCGCTATTTCCAACTACGCCACACTGCTAGATATCCGTTTCTGCAGACGCCCTCCCTCCAGGCTGATCCCATTGAGGAAATGTTGGCCCCCAGGGAGTAGGATAAACCTCTCTCGGCCTTATATGGTGCACTCCTTAAGGTTGACTCTCCTAAGATTGAGAAACTGTGGGAATATTGGCGGGGGGACATTTCCTCTTTGGATAAGGAAGAGGACTGTTTGGAGCAAGGTCCTAAATTGTTGTCTCCTCTAAAGATAAATGAATTAAAGTTAAATTCCTTCACCGGGTATATTACACTCCCTCTAGATTGTATAGGATGTTCCCAGATCGAGACCCCGTTTGTCCCCATTGTCGACTTCGCCCTGTGTCGTATCTACATATGTTCTGGGAGTGCCCCTCTATAGCGCCATACTGGGCTGCTGTATTTGAGGAAATTAACCTTAGGCTACAGTTGACCCTTGTACACTCTCCGTCCCTTGCACTACTGGGGATTCAGGATAATGAACAAAGGCCTCAGGATTCAGGATAATGAACAAAGGCCTCACCATACTAAGCTATTCATTTCTTACCTCCTTTACTAGGCCAAAAAATTTATTCTGATGAAATGGTCGACTCAGATGCTACCTGAGGTAGCCTCATGGGAGGCTATGGTGAACACAGCGCCTCCCTTTTCAAATTAACATATATTAATAGGGGATGCCCCTGGAAGTTTGAAAAGGTATGGTCCCCCTGGACATTTTCCTGTTACTTAAATATACGGATTCTCTGTGTTTATTATGCTGAGTCTGTCACTATTTATTTGGTTATTACTGCTTTTATTAATGGTACTCTGCATATTCTGTGTGTACATCTTCTTGCTGTGTACTGAACTGGACCGTGTTTTTTGTGTTCTGATATACAGTATTGCGGAAGATTGCAATAAAGCAACCCTGTTTTGTAAAAAAAAAAAAAAAAGAATATACCGTATTTATCGGCGTATAACACACACTTTTTCCCCCTTAAAATCGGGGGAAAGTCGTGGGTGCATGTTATACGCCGATGACAAAAATGGCAAGCGCCGCCGGAAAATAGCGAGCGCTGCCGAAAAAGACCGAATCGCGGCCGAAAAAAACTGAAGCGGGGCCGGAAAAGACCGAGCAGACTGTTCGGCTCTGCTCGTAGTCCCGCCTCCCTGCGCTCGCTCCGGAAACAGCAGGGAGGCGGACCGCGAGCGGAGCCGAACAGTCGGCTCGGCTTTTCCGGGGGCGCTTCGGTCTTTTTCGGTGGCGCACGCGACAGAGCGTCTCGGCGGCGGGAAATTTAAACCCGGACAAGACTGAAAATGACGCTGGCAAGCTACAATGACACTGGGCAAGGCTGCAAATGACGCTGGGCAAGGCTGCAATGACGCTGGGCAAGGCTGCAATGACGCTGGGCAAGCTACAATGACACTGGGCAAGGCTGCAAATGACACTGGGCAAGGCTGCAAATGACGCTGGGCAAGGCTGCAAATGACGCTGGGCAAGGCTGCAAATGACGCTGGGCAAGCTACAATGACACTGGGCAAGCTGCAATGACGCTGGGCAAGCTGCAATGACGATGGATGCGTGTTATACGCCGGTGCGTGTTATACGCCGATAAATACGGTAATACACCAGAGACAGCCAAGTCTAGCTTTTTCAAAAGGAGCTTAGTAACGGCAGCCCCATACTTCTCTCAGTACAGGTTTTATAACACTGATGCAGTAGGGATACTTACAGGTGATGGGTGAAAGGTGACACAACTGAGGCTGACATCTCCCGAAACGTCAAGGGACTGGATGCCTTGATAAGACACGCGATGGCGATATTCTAGCAGGAACTGCCCATTCACTGTGACCTGAACAGCAAAACAAAATACAAAAGTAACTCAAAATAATTCAAACTTTTGGATCTCTTTGTTCTTGGGACAGTGGTCAAAACGTCCTAATGGGGACATAATCAGTAATAAAAACCTGACAGGTATTTTAACTCTTCACCATTGTATCCAAAAAAGGCTTGGGTTTAAATACACTTTAACCACTTGACGACCGCCACATGTACATATACGTCGGCAGAATGGCACGGCTGCACAAATGGGCGTACCTGTACGTCCCTTTGAATGTGTGGTGCGGCGGGCGCACGAGCCTGCCGCGAGCTCCGTGGGTGTGATCGCAGGTCCCGCAGACTCGATGCCCGCGGGGATACCCGCGATCATCTCACGGAGCTGAAGAACGGGGAAATGCTAATAATGTAAACAAGCATTTCCCCGTTCTGCCTCCTGACACTGATCACAGCTCCCTGTAACCGGGAGCGGTGATCAGTGTCGTGTCACAAGTAGCCCCTACCCCCCACAGTTAGAGTCACTCCCTAGGAGAAAAGAGAGAGAGTAGCGCCGCTCTAAGAGTAGTGGGTCTGATTACAGTGGGAACTGTATGTGAAAATAAAAAGAAAGTATGTACTCACACTTTGTTTAAAAATATCAGGCACGTAGCGGTATCTTTATTTTGTCTGAAGTCCTCGGCCGTCCTCCGGTGTCATGGCTATGGTGGGGAAACGCACGGTCCCTTGCGTCTCGTGGTTCCGAGGTGAGTGCGTCCCAGGATAGGCAGGTCAGCAGGATTGATGACGTTGGTAGGCGTGGAAGCGCTCGCGTTCGGAGCATGCGTGCTCCTTCATCAGGCACTTAATCCCTGCAGTGCCCCCTACTGGTTAACCCCTTCACTGCCAGTCACATTTACACAGTAATCAGTGCATTTTTAATTGCACTGATCGCTGTATAAATGTGAATGGTCCCAAAATAGTGCCAAAAGTGTCCGATCTGTCTAACATAATGTCGCAGTCATGATAAAAAAAAAAAAAAAAAAAAAAATCGCTGCCATTACTAGTAAAAAAAAAAAATATTAATAAAAATGCCATAAAACTATCCCCTATTTTGTAGACGCTATAATTTTGCGCAAACCAATCAATAAACGCGTATTGCGATTTTTTTTTTTAACCAAAAATATGTGGAATACATATCGGTCTAAACTGAGGAAAAAAAAATGTTTTTATATATATTTTGGGGATATTTATTATAGCAAAAAGTAAAAAAAGAATTCGTTTTTTTTTTAAATTGATGCTCTTTTTTTGTTTATAGTGCAAAAAATAAAAACCGCAGAGGTGATCAAATACCACCAAAAGAAAGCTCTATTTGTGGGAAAAAGAGGACGTAAATTTTGTTTGGGAGCCACGTCGCACGACCGTGCAATTGTCAGTTAAAAACGAAAAACGACGCAGTGCCGAATTGCAAAAAGTGCTCTGGTCTTTGGCCAGCCAAATGGTCCGGGGCTTAAGTGGTTAAGGCCTTATGCACATGGAGCATATAATATGCTGCCTATACAGGCTTTTGCCATTTTTATCTTCGGCTTGTATAAGCAACTCTATGCTAACCTATTTGTCCATGCACAATTGAGTATTTACAGGCATATCTGCAGAGGAGCGTTTTCAGCCATGGCATTGTAGCCACAAAATGTGAGCCCATAATTACAAGGTAAGGCAAACAAACAGCACAGGGAATATAAACACACTGATACCTTTGTTAAAATAATGAAAAAAAAAACACAATGCCTTTAACTTTAGTACACTCACCTGAAATGCATGTCCTACCACAACAATGGCTACATCAAAGTACGCATTCCTTTGGAAGGGCATATGGTGCTTCCTCTCCTCTGAACCCCAGTTCTTGTTCTGCATAGTGTTACATACAATGACGTTGCCCTCATCAAACCGTGGATTGAAGTGAAATGCGATGTCATTGTTGAAGCAGACAAAGTTTATTCCAAATCTGTAAAAAATTGATACAGGGTTACCAGTTTCCCCATACTTGGCTAGAAGCAAAGGTAAGCTTCTTGTGATACTGAAAGAAAGATGAGATGAAATGCATACAGTGTTTTGCATAAGTAGTAAACTTCTTGGACCACATTTTAAGACATAAACTAAAATAAAAAAATAATTTACTGGAACATTGACTATGCAATTTAGCATTCTGAAGGTAAAAATTATTTTTTAGTGTGACACAAAATATATTTAACCTAAAAAGCAAACATAAAAACATGCACTCAGAATCTGGTGCATACTATCCAATCTTCTACCTTAAGCTTGTCTGATTAAGTTTTGACAATAAAACCTAGAAGCCGATTGGTAACTATACACAGCTGCACCAATTTTTGTAAATTCCCCCTATGGTTACATTAAACAAATGATCCCTAGGGGGCGATCACGCACGGCATGGAGTAGGACGTGCAGCAACTAGCTCCGCTGAGAATCTGACACTATCATCCTGATAGCACCGCCATCCTGCCTTGCCAAGACTCGGGACAAAGGGCATTGACTGCCGTTACTCCCCTGGATATTTTCAGCCCCGCAATGTCCAGACATGGACCGGCTCCACAAGTGTCTCCTGACATCCCCGGCCATGATGGCAGCCTGCCGCCCCGCACAGATAAAGAGGCAGCTCAGCGCCTCTTTGGCAGGAATCTGTCAATTTGAAATTTGAAAGCCAGGAACTTAGAATTTTTTTAGAAGACGTCAGCAGTGGCAACCTATATGTTCCCTCAGTTTACTTTAATACTAATTCTGCTTTTGCTCAGTAACATACCTCTTGGCATGACTGTGGACTTGTCCTTGGAGAGTCACTCTCTTTCCATCTGAGATCCCCCCAAGTATGGCACTCCGGAAGGGAACAACCTGCAAAAAAGGGAGGAGAGGTGTCAAAACAATCAATCCAATTTACAAAATTTCAAATAAAATATGTTTACAGATCCAGGGCTGCGACAAGGGGTGGGCAGGAGGGGCGACTGCCCTGGGCACTGGGGTATCATGTGAGGTGGGGGCACCACAAGGAGTTTGGGGGCTAGGGGATTTGTGTTGGGAGGGGGGATTGGGGGGGGCGGCAGGGGATAAGAATTGTTCTAGGAGGGGAATTTGGGGTGGTGTGCTAGGAGTGGTGATTTGAGAGGATTTGGGTTGAGAAGGGTTGCCAAACCTCATCCCTTTAAACCCGAACACATATGTAATACACAGGGTCTGAGGCAAATTTATTGCAGATAAGACACTAAGTGAGTTTATTTACCACCTCAATCGGCCACGGAACCCATGTAATTAATATGTGTTCAGTTTTAAAGGGATGAGGTGATGAGGTGACAACCCAGGGGGGGGGGGTTTGTGCTAGGAGGGGAGATTTTGGCGGGTTTGTGCTGGAAAAGGTAATATGGTAGGGGGGAGGGGATTTGTGCTTATTTTGTGCTTATTTTTTGCTCTATTAACAAAAAAAGACCACCAATTGTGAAAAGCAAACACTATTTTTAACTTTTTGCTATAAAACACATGCAATAAAAAAAAACAAAAAAAACAAACAAATTTCTTAATCAATTTAGGGCAATATGTATTCTGCTACAAATTTTTGGTAAAAACAATTCCCAATAAGTGTATATTGATTGGTTTGCGCAAAAGTTATAGTGTCTTCAAACTATGGGATTTGTTTTTTTACTAGTAATGGCAACTTATAGCGGGACTGCGATTTTGCGGTGAACAGTCGGACACTGACACTTTTGACACTTTTTGGGAACCAGGGACATGAATACAGTGATCAGTGCTAAAAACATACACTGTCACTGCACTAATGACACTGGCTGGGAAGGGGTTAACATCAGGGGCAATCGAAGGGTTAACTGTTTGCCTAGCCAGTGCTTGTGTACTGTGGGAGGTGCTTTTACTAGGGGAAGGCATTGATTCATGTTCCTGCTTTGCAGGAACCCAGGATCCATGCCTTCCTTACTGACAGAATGGTGATCTACCTTGTTTACATAGGGAGATCACTGTTCTGGCTCCCTGCCTAATGACTGGCAGGGTGCCGGCAAACATCGAGTCCATGGTACCTGCAGATCAGCTTCCACTGTGTCTAATCACAGCGCGAGCGGGTCGATGGAGCATATGCGTGCCCCAGACCCTGAAGTATATGTGCGGTGGGCGGTCAGAAAGTGGTTAAGCCCCTCCCACTGCTCAAGCATTTTGTCATACCCAAAATTTGCACATGCTCCACATTTTTTTTTCTACTCGTGGTGCCCAAGGCATTTTGTCTGTATACCTTGCATGTCTGACTTCTACCAAAAGCCTGTGACCCATTGTTTTCAGGGCATGATTTTGTATGTGTGACTACAAATGGGGTGTGGTTTGTGGGTGTGGTTGGACATTGTCAGTAGGGTGCTACCAGGTTTTATTAAAAAAATTGGGCAACCTTACTGCAGGTAGGCCTAATAATGGCAGTTTTTCTGAGCATTGTTCCTGTAACACAATAGTTAAAGCGGTATTAAACCAAAAATATAATACACTGAGCAAAATTATAAAATTATATGTTTGCCCCTATTTATCATGAGCTGAACGCAAAGATCTACGATTTTTTCCATGTACACAAAAAGCCTATTTCTCTCAAATATTGTTCACAAATCTGTCTAAATCTGTTAGCGAGCACTTATCCTTTGACAAGATAATCCATCCACCTCACATTAGACAGCATGATTATTGCACAGGTATGCCTTAGGCTGGCCACAGTAAGAGTCGGTTCACACAGGGGCAACACGACCTCCAGCGCGACTTTAGGAGGCAACCTGGATAGGACTTGAGTATGAATAACAGCGCGACTTGGGGCGACTTACAACACGACTTTAAGACGCTCCCAGGCCAGGTGACTTTGGCCGTGGCCAATCATAGAATAATCAGCTCTCGAGGGGGAACTCCACGCCAGATTTTAAATAATAAAACGGCATGGGTTCCCCCTCCAAGAGCATACCAGGCCCTTAGGTCTGGTATGGATTTTAAGGGGAACCCCCTACGCCGAAAAAAACGCCATGGGGGTCCCCCAAAAATCCATACCAGACCCTTATCCGAGCATGCAGCCCAACCGGTCAGGAAAGGGGGTGGGGACGAGCGAGCGTCCTCCCCCCTCCTGAACCGTACCAGGCCGCATGCCCTCAACATGGGGGAATGGGTGCTTTGGGCGCTGCGGCACCCCCACCACAGAGCACCTTGTCTCCATGTTGATGAGGACAAGGGCCTCTTCCCGACAACCCTGGCTGTCGGGGTCTGTGGGCGGAATGAGTATGGGGTACATCGTACCCCTACCCATTCACCTGGGGGAAAAAAAAACACACTACAGGTTTTTAAAGTAATTAATTAGCTCTGGGGGTCTTCTTCCGACTTCTGGGGACTTTTCGGACTCCACCGCTCTCTCCAGCGCTCTCTTTGCTTCCGATGTTGATACAACGCTCTCTCCCGCTTAAATGCTGTGTGCGAGGTGCGCAGCGACTTATATAGGCATGGGGCGTGGTCACTGGGTAATGTCACACTGTGACCACGCCCCTTATGACGTCAAGTCCCAAGGTATGCTGGGTTATTCTGTGAGAGAGGCAACATTGTCGCTTCAATATAGATGGAGATCCGACTTGGAGGCGACTTCCATTGAATTCTATGGGACTGCAGTAGTGTGCATTAAGACGGATTCATTCACTTACATCGATTTTTTCATGTAGGGCAACTTGAGGCAACTACGGGCGACTTGAAGTCGGATCCAAAGTTGCCCGTGTGAATGGACTCTAAAAGGCCACTCTAAAATGTGCAGTTTTATCACACAGCACAATGCCACAACCGAGGTATCCATCCATCGGCCGGCGGTTCCTTGTACAATAATGGTGGTCTCTGCGGTGGATTTGCCACGAGATCACCGTTATCGGCGGCGGGAGAGGTGCCACCCCCCTCACGCCACTCTCCCGCAACCTCCGCTGCTTACCAGAGCTGTCAGCAGCAGCGGAGGCGATCGGGAGCTATTCGTGGCTGGGTATGGAGACGAGTGTCTCCATACCATATCAGGGCGAAAGTGACGTCATAACGTCACTTCCGCCCATATGTCTTAAAGTGCCATTTATGTCCAAATATGAGGACTTTTGAGATCTGAGGACTTTTTGACCCCAGATCTCATACTTAAAGCGGAGGTTCACACACAAATTGAACCTCCGCTTTTCGGAACCCTCCCCCCCTCCGGTGTCACATTTGGCACCTTTCAGGGGGTGCAGATACCTTCACCCACTTGCACCCACTTCCGGGCATAGACTCCCACAGAGGCCTATGCCTCTTCCCATCCCGCCGCGCTGTCTGCTGGGACATACACAGGTCCCAGAGACAGCAGGGACCATTCAGATTGCGCTGCACGACTCGCGCATGCGCAGTAGGGAACTGGGAAGTGAAGCTGCAAGGCTTCATTTCCTGATTCCCTTACCGAAGAAGGCGGCGGCAGCATCCGAGGACTGAGGGACGGTTCGGCCTCGGGTGCCGACATCGCTGGACCCTGGGACAGGTGAGTGTCCTTATTTTAAAAGTCAGCAGCTGCAGTATTTTTAGCTGCTGACTTTTAAAAAAAATTATTTTGTGGGATTCCCGCTTTAAGAGGTCCTGTCATGCTTTTTTCTATTACAAGGGATGTTTACATTCCTTGTAATAGGAATAAAAGTGATCCAAATAATATATTTTTTTTAAAACAGTGAAAAAAATAAATAAAATCAAGGGAACGCATATATGAGTAGCGCCCGCATATCAAAACGGTGGTCAAACCACACATGTGAGGTATCGCCACAATCGTTAGAGCGAGAGCAATAATTCTAGCCCTAGAACTCCTCTGTAACTGAAAACGTGCAACCTGTAGAATTTCTTAAACGTCGCCTATGGAGGTTTTTAAGGGTAAAAGTTTGACGCCATTCCATGAGCGGGCGCAATTATGAAGCGTGACATGTTGGGTATTAATTTACTTGGTGTAACATTATATTTCACAATATTAAAAAAAAATGGGGTAACTTTACTGTTGTCTTATTTTTTTTTATTCAAAAAAGTGAATATTTTTCAAAAAAAGTGCACTTGTAAGACCGCTGCGCAAATACGGTGTGACAAAAAAGTATTGCAATGACCGCCGTTTTATTCTCTAGGGCAGTGATGGCGAACCTATGGCACGCGTGCCACAGCTGGCATGCAGAGCCATCTCTGTGGGAACGCGAGAGGGTACAGGACAGAGGTAGAGGTCTCTCTCTCCTCTCAGCCCCCCCTCTCTTTCAGCCCCACTCTTTTTCCGCCCCCCTTCTGTGTCCTCCTCTCTCTGTCCCCTTCCCTAACTCTCACACCCCTTTATCTCTGCCCCCCACTCTCTCCGCCCCCACCCCTCCCTCTCTCTGTTCCTCCTCTCTCTTAGCATCTCTCTCGCATCCCTTTCTCGCTGTCCCTCTTATCTCTCGCTGTCCCTCTTCTCTCTCGCTGTCCCTCTTCTCTCTCGCTGTCCCTCTTCTCTCTCGCTGTCCCTCTTCTCTCTCGCTGTCCCTCTTCTCTCTCTCTGTTCCCCCTCTGTCTCTCTCCCCCCATCCCTCTCTCTGTTCCCCATCTCTCTCAGCATTTCTCACTCCCCTCTCTCTCTGTCCCCCCTCCCTCCCTCTTAGCCCCTCTCCCTCTCTCTGTCCCCCCTCTATCTCAGCATCTCTCTCACACCCCTCACTCTCTCTGTCTCCCCCCCCCTCTCTCTCTCACACAACCCCTCTCTTTTCGCTCAGCCCCCCCTCTCTCGCGAATTGCAGTGTTGGCACTTTGCAACACAAAATCACCGTATTTATTTCAGTTTGGGCACTCGGGCTCAAAAAGGTTCGCCATCACTGCTCTAGGGTGTTAGAAAAAAAAAGTAATTTTCTAGCAAAAAAAATTGTTTTTAACTTGTAAATACTGAGTCTGAAAAAGAGGCCTGGTCTTCAAGTGGTTAAAAGAAAGAAAGCCTAAAAACAAAAACGAATGCAACCATTACATCTAAGAATTGGTAAGCTGCAAAATATTAAATGTTTGCTTTTGGGTTTAGTATTGCTTTAAATGTCAGTCAGTAAGAAAAGAAAAAAAAAGAAGGAAGAGGGGGTTGGGTTGCTGAGCACTGGGCAGTCCAGTCTTTTTCACAATTAAGAGCCGGTTCACACCAGGGCGACTCAGGATCCGACTTCAGGTCGCCCCAAGACGCCCCAAGTCGTCCCAAGTCGCGCTGTAATGTTAATCTATGGAGCCGTCTCAATGCACACTACTGAAGTCGCTCCGACTTCAAAAAAGGTTCCTGTACTACTTCAATCCGACTTCTAGGTGACTTGTACCCATTGATTTCAATGGAAGTCGCCTCCAAGTCGGATCTCCATCTATTTTGAAGCGACTTTACAGGAAAAGAAATTTGTTTACTCAGGCAAACCCCATCCTCCAAGAGAGCTGATTATTCTGTGATTGGCCACAGCCAAAGTCGCCTGGCCTGGGGGCGACTTGAAGTTGTGTTGTAAATAACTCAAAGTCACGTTGAAGTTGCCTCCAAGTTGCTTCCAAGTTGCCTTGCTAAGTCGCGCTGTAAGTCGTGTTGCCCCAGTGTGAACCGGCACTTACTGTCAAGTCATCCGTTTGGGCACCGAAAGCAAAACTGCACAACAATGGACCAAGGAGGATATGGAAAAAAATAAAAATAAGATAAAAGAAAACAAAATAAAAAGTAAAATATAGAATACAAACACACAACACGAGATAATAAAAACATTGTGAAGAGAATACAAAGAGGTGTGTCAGGAAAGATAAACTTGATGTACACCCTCCAACTGCAGGAACAGAAGTCATGTACAGGGTACAGCTGATTAGAGAGTGAAAATAGCAAAAAGGGAACAATGAATGCAAACTTCCTGAACTGGAACAGATTCTGAAGCGGCCAGGTCTGAAATATACTGAGAATATTTGTATGAACATTTGTTCAGAAATGAACTAGTTTATGGCCAGCTTAACTCTCCTCTACCTTATCCATAACTAAAAAAAAATGTTTTATATGCAAAACTTCACCCAAAAGAAGTTCTGCTTGTTTGAACCCCCCCCCCCCCCTTTAACAATTGGCACTTTTTTTTGGGGGGGGGGGGGGGGTACCTGATTTTGAAGACTGAAGAATTGGCTCAGGTGAGGACCGTGCTGGATCTCTGGACAGGAAACTGTCCTTATATTAAAAGTCAGCAGCTACAATATTTGTAAATAAAAGAAGACCGAAAATTTTGAAAAAAAACAAGTATTTCTTCGTTTCTGTAAATTTTTTTTGTAAATAAGTAAGTTTTCTTCTTCAATGACGGGCACTGATATGGCTGCACTGATGGGCACTGATGGGCACAGATGAGGTGGCACCAATGAGGTGGTACTGATGAGGTGGCACTGAGGGCCACTGATGATGGGCACTGATAGGTGGCACTGGTATGCAGCACTGATGGGCACTCATAGTTGGCACTGATGGGCACTCATAGGCGGCTCTGATGGGCACTCATAGGCGGCACTAATGGGCACTTATGGGTGGCACGGATAGTTGGCATGGATGGGCACTGATAGGTGGGCACTGATGAGCACTGATAGGTGGCACTGCTGGACACTGATGGGTGGCATTGCTGGGTGATGGGTGGCACTGATGACACTGATTGCTACTTGATGGTGCCAGTCAGTGCCCATTTGTGGACACTGACTGGCACAGATTGAGCATCATTTGCACATGTGGATGGCCAGGGGGTACATACCTGGCCATCCACATGTTGCCCACTTCCCTGGTGGTCCTAGTTGAGTCCCTGGTGGTTCAGTGTGGGCATCTGAGGGGGGGTTGGCTGATAAACAATCAGCGCAGACCCCCCCTGTCAGGAGAGCCACCGATCGGCTCTCCTCTACTCGTGTCTGTCAGATGCTTTTCCTGTTGACATCGTGATCAGCCGTGATTCTTTACCGAGATCAGTGTAGCGGTGTGTCAGACTGACACACCGCTCCACCGATCACCGCGATGCGCGCTCCCACAGGCGTGCGGCACCATTTTATCCTGAAGGACGTCATATGACGCCCAGTCAGGATAACGGAACCACTTCCCAGACGTCAATATGCTATTGACCGGGCAGGAAGTGGTTAACCACTTCAGCCCAGAAGGATTTGCCCCCTTAATGACCAGGCCATTTTTTGCAATACGGCACTGCATCGCTTTAACTGAAAATTGCGCAGTCATCCGACACTGTACCCAAACAAAATTGACGTTCTTTTGGTGGTATTTGATCACCTCTGCTGTTTTTATTTTTTGTGCTATAAACAAAATGAAGAGCAGAAATTTTGAAAAAATAAATAAATTTGCTATAATGCATATCCCCAAAAAATATATAAAAAACAAATATATTCATCAGTTTAGGCCGATATATATTCTTCTACAAATTTTTGGTTAAAAAAAAAAATCGCAATAGGCATATATTGATTGGTTTGCGTCTACAAAATAGGGAATACATTTATGGCATTTTTTTTTAACTTATTTTTTACTAGTATCGGTGGCGATCTGCGATTTTTAGTAGGATTGCGGCAGACAGACCGGACACTTTTTTGGGCCCACTGACATTTATACAGCGATCATTGCTATAAATAGCCACGATTACTGTGTAAATGTCACTGGCAGGGAAGGGGTTAACACTAGGTGGCGATCAAGGGGTTAACTGTGTTCCCTGGGTGTGTTCTAACTGTACAGAGAGATGGTCTGGCAGGGACATTACAGAGATCACTGTTCCCAATCACTGGGAAAAGTAGATCTCTGACATGTCCTCTGTCAGAACGGGGAATCGCCTTGGTTACAAAGGCAGTTTCCCATTCTACCTCTGTAATAGGCTATTGCGGGCCGCTGGCGGACAAAGAGTCTGCCCGACCTGCGGACATGCTCTGCTTGCGAGCCAGGGTACAGCTACGGCGATTTGCGCAGGAGAGCCGACCTGCCGCCGTATAACGATGGCGGCTGGTCGGCAAGCGGGTTAAGTTCCACTTAAAAGGCATATTAAATACTTATTAGAATTCTGTAGCAGTGCTTAATCATTAGAGAATAAAAACTCTAATCGGTGAAGTATCAATAAAAGTCAATAATAATTCATTTAAAAACACAGTCCAGCACTATCCAAAGTAGGATGGGAAAGATGACAGTTCTATATCCAGAGTGATGTGATCTGATCAGTCCATCCACCAACACACTCCACCACGTGTTTTTAGGTTCCCCTTTGGGGATGCACTCACCAGAGCTAGAGAAAATATAAGCATATAATCTCTCAATAGGACTCTGCTCCTTCCTCTGTGGTCGCCTCCAAATCTCCTCCACAGCCTCCTAGTCAACAGCTCACCATTGCCAGCCAGGTCATGTGTAAAAAAATTTTCATCCACATAGCGTGATACTGCTTAAAACATTTTATTCACCCCCCATAAACAAACAAAACCCCTTTGTATTAAATGCGTACCGGAATAAACATTAAAATCAGCATTGAAATGGATAAATGTAAATACTGCACTGTGCCAGTGTTCACTTTCCGGATCAGCTCTGTCAGTTTCCGCTCTGTGAGGCGGTGATTCTAGCGTGCTGAGGGTTTCCCGGATGGTGGAACGCAAGGCTGGAGCGCATGTATCGTCACTTCCTTGTTGTCTGGTCTACGTCCCTGATGCGCGTTTCGTCATATCCGACTTCGTCACGAGGGCGTCGCCTCACAGAGCGGAAACTGACAGAGCTGATCCGGAAAGTGAACACAGGCACAGTGCAGTATTTACATTTATCCATTTCAATGCTGATTTTAACCACTTTAAGACCAGCCTAGTTTTGGATTTTAGGTGTTTACATGTTTAAAACAGTTTTTTTTGCTAGAAAAACAACTTAGAACCCCCAAACATTATATATTGTTTTTTTTCTAACACCCTAGAGCAGGGCTCAAATTTTCCACTCGCCTACTCGCATTTTGCGAGTGGAAAATTGTTTCTGGCGAGGAGCTGGGCTGCCAGGGAGTGGGGGGCGAGTACCGCCGGCATGCGGGGTTAAACAGGAGCCGTTCGATCGGTCCGGGAGAAGAGAGAACAGATCACAACGCGATTGCCTGCTGTTTACATTGGAAATTCCTCTGCTCAAGATTAAACACAACCCCGCCCCCTCCTGACCCCGTGCCTGTGATTGACAGAACGCCAGTACAATTCTGGGACGCGTTCTGTCTATCACACAGTGTCTATAACAGGCGCGGGGTCAGGAGGGGGCAGGGTTGTGATCATGAGCAGAGGAATTTCCAATGTAAACAGAAGGCTATCGCTCTGTGATCTGTTCTCTCTTCCCCCGGACCGATCGATGGTAGAACGGCTCCTGTTTAACCCCTCATGCCGGCGGTACTCGCCCCCCCACTCCCTGGCAGCCTAGCTATGGAGGCAATTGTAACAACAGGCTATCGTGATCCTGCGGCTTTCCTCTTCCCCATGATGATCCTCTGCACAGGTGAGGTGAGACTGCAGTGGTGGGCACAGGTGAGGTGAGACTGCAGTGGTGGGCACAGGTGAGGTGAGACTGCAGTGGTGGGCACAGGTGAGGTGAGACTGCAGTGGTGGGCACAGGTGAGGTGAGACTGCAGTGGTGGGCAAAGGTGAGGTGAGACTGCAGTGGTGGGCACAGGTGAGGTGAGACTGCAGTGGTGGGCACAGGTGAGGTGAGACTGCAATGGTGGGCACAGGTGAGGTGAGACTGCAATGGTGGGCACAGGTGAGGTGAGACTGCAGTGGTGGGCACAGGTGAGGTAAGACTGCAGTGGTGGGCACAGGTGAGGTGAGGTGAGACTGCAGTGGTGGGCACAGGTGAGGTGAGACTGCAGTGGTGTGGACAGGTGAGGTGAGACTGCAGTGGTGGGCACAGGTGAGGTGAGACTGCAATGGTGGGCACAGGTGAGGTGAGACTGCAATGGTGGGCACAGGTTAGGTGAGACTGCAATGGTGGGCACAGGTGAGGTGAGGCTGCAATGGTGGGCACAGGTGAGGTGAGGCTGCAGTGGTGGGCACAGGTGAGGTGAGGCTGCAGTGGTGGGCACAGGTGAGGTGAGGCTGCAGTGGTGGGCACAGGTGAGGTGAGACTGCAGTGGTGGGCACAGGTGAGGTGAGACTGCAATGGTGGGCACAGGTGAGGTGAGGCTGCAATGGTGGGCACAGGTGAGGTGAGACTGCAGTGGTGGGCACAGGTGAGGTGAGGTGAGACTGCAGTAGTGGGCACAGGTGAGGTGAGACTGCAGTGGTGGGCACAGGTGAGGTGAGACTGCAGTGGTGGGCACAGGTGAGGTGAGACTGCAGTGGTGGGCACAGGTGAGGTGAGACTGCAGTGGTGGGCACAGGTGAGGTGAGACTGCAGTGGTGGGCACAGGTGAGGTGAGACTGCAGTGGTGGGCAAAGGTGAGGTGAGACTGCAGTGGTGGGCACAGGTGAGGTGAGACTGCAGTGGTGGGCACAGGTGAGGTGAGACTGCAATGGTGGGCACAGGTGAGGTGAGACTGCAATGGTGGGCACAGGTGAGGTGAGACTGCAGTGGTGGGCACAGGTGAGGTAAGACTGCAGTGGTGGGCACAGGTGAGGTGAGGTGAGACTGCAGTGGTGGGCACAGGTGAGGTGAGACTGCAGTGGTGGGCACAGGTGAGGTGAGACTGCAGTGGTGGGCACAGGTGAGGTGAGACTGCAATGGTGGGCACAGGTGAGGTGAGACTGCAATGGTGGGCACAGGTTAGGTGAGACTGCAATGGTGGGCACAGGTGAGGTGAGGCTGCAATGGTGGGCACAGGTGAGGTGAGGCTGCAGTGGTGGGCACAGGTGAGGTGAGGCTGCAGTGGTGGGCACAGGTGAGGTGAGACTGCAGTGGTGGGCACAGGTGAGGTGAGACTGCAATGGTGGGCACAGGTGAGGTGAGGCTGCAATGGTGGGCACAGGTGAGGTGAGACTGCAGTGGTGGGCACAGGTGAGGTGAGGTGAGACTGCAGTGGTGGGCACAGGTGAGGTGAGACTGCAGTGGTGGGCACAGGTGAGGTGAGACTGCAGTGGTGGGCACAGGTGAGGT
Source organism: Lithobates sylvaticus (assembly GCA_028564925.1). Taxonomy (NCBI): domain Eukaryota; kingdom Metazoa; phylum Chordata; class Amphibia; order Anura; family Ranidae; genus Lithobates; species Lithobates sylvaticus. The sequence continues at coordinate 181,593,087 of CM053033.1, read as the reverse complement.
GAGACTGCAATGGTGGGCACAGGTGAGGTGAGGCTGCAATGGTGGGCACAGGTGAGGCTGCAGTGGTGGGCACAGGTGAGGTGAGACTGCAGTGGTGGGCACAGGTGAGGTGAGACTGCAGTGGTGGGCGCAGGTGAGGTGAGACTGCAGTGGTGGGCACAGGTGAGGTAAGACTGCAGTGGTGGGCACAGGTGAGGTGAGGTGAGACTGCAGTGGTGGGCACAGGTGAGGTGAGACTGCAGTGGTGGGCACAGGTGACGTGAGGATGCAATGGTGGGCACAGGTGAGGTGAGACTGCAATGGTGGGCACAGGTGAGGTGAGACTGCAATGGTGGGCACAGGTGAGGTGAGACTGCAATGGTGGGCACAGGTGAGGTGAGGCTGCAGTGGTGGGCACAGGTGAGGCTGCAGTGGTGGGCACAGGTGAGGTGAGACTGCAGTGGTGGGCACAGGTGAGGTGAGACTGCAGTGGTGGGCACACGTGAGGTGAGGCTGCAATGGTGGGCACAGGTGAGGTGAAGCTGCAATGGTGGGCACAGGTGAGGTGAGCTGAGGCTGCAAAGGTGGGCACAGGTGAGGCGAGGCTGCAATGGTGGGCACAGGTGAGGCGAGGCTGCAATGGTGGGCACAGGTGAGGCTGCAATGGTGGGCACTGATAAGGTTGTAATATTTATTTTTGCAACTTAATTCTGAATGGAACATTTAAATGTAATTTCATGAGATAATTTATGAGGGCGTGTATAGGGGCGGAATTAGGGGCGGTGCATGGTAGGGATTGGGTTGGGCAAATGGTGGCGAGTAACACTTAAGGCCTGGCTAGTAGCTCAGGACTTGAAATTTTGAGCCCTGCCCTAGAGAATAAAATGGCGGTCGTTGCAATACTTTTTTTCACACCGTATTTGCGCAGCGGTCTTACAAGCGCACTTTTTTTGGAAAAAATTCACTTTTTTGAATAAAAAAATAAGACAACAGTAAAGTTAGTCCAATTTTTTTATATATTGTGAAAGATAATGTTACGCCGAGTAAATTGATACCTAACATGTCACTCTTAAAAATTGCGCCCGCTCGTGGAATGGCATCAAACTTTTACCCTCAAAAATCTCCATAGGCGACGTTTAAAAAATTCTACAGGTTGCATATTTTGCGTTACAGAGGAGGTCTATGGCTATAATTATTGCTCTCGCTCTACCGACCGCGGCGATACCTCACATGTGTGGTCTGACCACCGTTTTCATATGCGGGCGCTACTCACGTATGCGTTCGCTTCTGCGCACGAGCTCGTGGGGACGGGGCGCTTTAAAAAAAATTTTGGGTTTTTTCTTATTTATTTTTTTTTCTTGATTTTATTTATTTTTACAATGTTTTTTTAAAAAAATTTAATTGGCTCACTTTTATTCCTATTACAAGGAATGTAAACATCCCTTGTAATAGAAAAAAGAATGACAGGTCCTCTTAAATATGAGATCTGGGGTCAAAAAGTCCTTAGATCTCATATTTGGACTTAAAAGCAAAAAAAAAAATGTCATTTAAAAAAAATGACATTTGGAAAATGTTCCTTTAAGAGGTATGGGCGGAAGTGACGTTTTGACGTCGCTCCCGCCGCGATGACCACCATTACCGGAATGCCGACCGGCGCCTGAAGAGATGGATATCTCGGTTGTGGCAGCAGCTGCTGCCGTTACCGAGATATCCCTCTTCAAAATCAGGACGTATATCGTCGTGCGCCGGTCGGAAAGTGGTTAATGTTTATTCCGGTACACATTTAATACAAAGGGGTTTTGTTTGTTTATGGGGGGTGAATAAAATGTTTTAAGCAGTATTACGCTATGTGGATGAAATTTTTTTTTACACATGACCTGGCTGTAGGGTGACCACGTGTCCCGGATTGCCCGGGACAGTCCCGCATTCTGCAGGTCTGTCCCGGGCACCTTCACTCCAGGACAATACAGTGTCCCGGAATGAAACTGGCACAGGTCCCAGAAGATATATCCCAGGGGTTCATACTGGGACTGGTAGTCCTTTACTTTTGGGGGATGTGACCTCCCCAAAGTGAAGCACTACAGGTCCCAGCATGAACCCCTCAAAGCTGAAGATGTGACTCCCGCCCCCCAAATAGTGAAGAACTACAGGTCCCAGCATGAACCCCTCAAAGCTGAAGATGTGACTCCCGCCCCCCAAATAGTGAAGAACTACAGGTCCCAGCATGAACCCCTCAAAGCTGAAGATGTGACCCCCGCCACCGAAATAGTGAAGAACTACAGGTCCCAGCATAAACCTGTGAAATCTATGGGATCACGCCCTTAGATCTCAGGGGTTCATGCTGGGAGTTGTAGTCCTTCAAATTGGGGGGGGGGTCACATCTTTAGCTATCAGGGGTTCATGCTGGGATTTGTAGTACTTCAAATTGGGGGGGTCACATATTTAGATATCAGGGGTTCATGCTGGGATTTGTAGTCCTTCACTTTGGGGGATGTGACCCCCCCCCCCAAAAATGAAGGACTACATGTCCCACATGAACCCCACAGAGCTGGGGTTCAGGGTGTCCCTGAATGACAGTTTGGAAATGTGGTCACCCTACCTGGCTGGCAATGGTGAGCTGTTGACTAGGAGGCTGTGGAGGAGATTTGGAGGCGACCACAGAGGAAGGAGCAGAGTCCTATTGAGAGATTATATGCTTATATTTTCTCTAGCTCTGGTGAGTGCATCCCCAAAGGGGAACCTAAAAACACGTGGTGGAGTGTGTTGGTGGATGGAATGATCAGATCACATCACTCTGGATATAGAACTGTCATCTTTCCCATCCTAATTTGGATAGTGCTGGACTGTGTTTTTAAATGAATTATTATTGACTTTTATTGATACTTCACAGATACTAGTATTAATCAATTTATTTATTGATATATATATACATTTTATTCATTGATTTATTTATTTTTTCCGAATATTAATTTATAACTACATTTATCCACAACCACATCAGTTTGTATTCTCTGATGATTAAGCGCTGCTACAGTATTCTAATAAGTTCTAATTTTATTACTTGTTATTTTATTGTATTTATATACGTTATCTCAATCTTAAGCGGCTGCTAACAGTGCACTGTTTTAAAGGGTGCACACCATATCACATATATATTTATTTATTTATCTACAGTGGTGTGAAAAAGTGTTTGCCCCCTTCCTCATTTCCTGTTCCTTTGCATGTTTGTCACACTTAAGTGTTTCGGAACATCAAACCAATTTAAACAATAGTCAAGGACAACACAAGTAAAACACAAAATGCAATTTGTAAATGAAGGTGTTTATTATTAAAGGTGAAAAAAAATCCAAACCATCATGGCCCTGTGTGAAAAAGTGATTGCCCCCCTTGTTAAAACATACTATAACTGTGGTTGTCCACACCTGAGTTCAATTTCTCTAGCCACACCCAGGCCTGATTATTGCCACACCTGTTCACAATCAAGGCATCACTTAAATAGGAGCTGCTTGACACAGTAAGGTCCACCAGAAGATCCTTAAAAGCTGCACATCATGCCGAGACCCAAAGAAATTCAGGAACAATTGAGAAAGAAAGTAATTGAGATCTATCAGTCTGGAAAGGGTTATAAAGCCATTTCCAAAGCTTTGGGAATCCAGCGAACCACAGTGAGAGCCATTATCCACAAATGGCGAAGACATGGAACAGTGGTGAACCTTCCCAGGAGTGGCCGGCCGCCCAAAATTACCCCAAGAGCGCAGCGACGACTCATCCAAGAGGTCACAAAAGACCCCACAACAACGTCCAAGGAACTGCAGGCCTCACTTGCCTCAGTTAAGGTCAGCGTTCATGCCTCCACCATCAGGAAAAGACTGGGCAAAAATGGCCTGCATGGCAGAGTTCCAAGGAGAAAACCACTGCTGAGCAAAAAGAACATCAAAGCTCGTCTCAATTTCTCCACAACACATCTTGATGATCCCCAAGACTTTTGGGACAACATTCTGTGGACCGATGAGACAAAAGTGGAACTCTTTGGAAGGTGTGTGTCCAAGTATATCTGGCGTAGAAGGAACACTGCATTTCAGAAAAAGAACATTATACCAACAGTAAAATATAGGGGTACAACGGATCAAAAAACTCACGGATCGGATCGATCCTCAGATCAGGAGTCACGGATCGGATCATTTTTCGGATCAGCAAATAATAATTGAATTTGCAAAAACCTGTGAAAATTCCGCCACCATATAGTCCCCACTGTAATATCCACGTCATCTCCCCCACTGTAATATCCACGTCCTCTCCCCCCACTGTAATATCCACGTCCTCTCCTCCCACTGTAATATCCACGTCCTCTCCCCCCACTGTAATATCCACGTCCTCTCCCCCCACTGTAATATCCACGTCCTCTCCCCCCACTGTAATATTCACGTCATCTCCCCCACTGTAATATTGGCTGGGTATCGCAGAGTATTGGCTGGGTATCGCAGAGTATTGGCTGGGTATCGCAGAGTATTGGCTGGGTATCGCAGAGTATTGGCTGAGTATTGGCTGGGTATCGGCTGGGTAATGCAGAGTATTGGCTGGGTATCGCTGGGTAATGCAGAGTATCGCAGAGTATCGGCTGGGTAATGCAGAGTATCGCAGAGTATCGGCTGGGTAATGCAGAGTATCGGCTGGGTAATGCAGAGTATCGGCTGGGTAATGCAGAGTATCGCAGAGTATTGGCTGGGTAATGCAGAGTATCGCAGAGTATTGGCTGGGTAATGCAGAGTATCGCAGAGTATTGGCTGGGTAATGCAGAGTATCGCAGAGTATTGGCTGGGTAATGCAGAATATCGCAGAGTATTGGCTGGGTAATGCAGAGTATCGCAGAGTACATTGGCTGGGTAATGCAGAGTACATTGGCTGGGTAATGCAGAGTACATTGGCTGGGTAATGCAGAGTACATTGGCTGGGTAATGCAGTTTGTTTACAAGTGATCGCTCCGTCATTTGACGGAGCGATCACATTGTAAACAGTGGCCGGGTGTACCAAAATGGCGGCCGCTCCGGAGCTAGGCCGAAGCCGCGGCCTTTCCTAAGGCCGCCGGGTGTACCAAGATGGCCGCTGACGCTCCGGAGCTAGGCCGAAGCCGCGGCCTTTCCTAAGGCCGAGGCCGCGGATCGCGGGGTGTGCCGATCCGAACGGGATGACCCGTTCGGATCACGGATCGGCGACGATCCGTTGCACCCCTAGTAAAATATGGTGGTGGTAGTGTGATGGTCTGGGGCTGTTTTGCTGCTTCAGGACCTGGAAGACTTGCCGTGATAAAAGGAACTATGAATTCTGCTGTCTACCAAGAGATCCTGAAGGAGAATGTCCGACCATCTGTTCGTGTACTCAAGCTGAAACGAACTTGGGTTCTGCAGCAGGACAATGATCCTAAACACACCAGCAAGTCCACCACCGAATGGCTGAAGAAAAACAAAATGAAGACTTTGGAGTGGCCTAGCCAAAGTCCAGACCTGAATCCTATTGAGATGTTGTGGTATGACCTTAAAAAGGCCGGTCCACAGGACCTTAAAAACCCTCTAATGTAACTGAATTAGGACAATTCTGCAAAGATGAGTGGGCCAAAATTCCTCCAGGACGCTGTAAAAGCCTCATTGCACGTTATCGCAAACGCTTGGTTGCAGTTGTTGCTGCTAAGGGTGGCCCAACCAGTTATTAGGTTTAGGGGGCAATCACTTTTTCACACAGGGCCATGATAGTTTGGATTTTTTTTCACCTTAAATAATAAACACCTTCATTTACAAATTGCATTTTGTGTTTACTTGTGTTGTCCTTGACTATTGTTTAAATTGGTTTGATGTTCCGAAACACTTAAGTGTGACAAACATGCAAAGGAACAGGAAATGAGGAAGGGGGCAAACACTTTTTCACACCACTGTATATACTTCATATTTATAAACAGCAAGAAATCACCATCCGTCTGAGCGCAGAGAGCTGTTTGACATAGGAGGGCCAGTATAACAAACATCCATTTTTTGCATATTAAATACTGTACTGTGAATAAAACAGACAGAGGAGTAAGATTTAAAAGTATCACATTAAACTTTTTGGGGTCTATGTAGTGTCGCAGCGAGCCCTACTCCTTCACCCCCACTGCCTTCTGGGACCTCTGTGTGTCCCAGAAGACAAGCTGGGCATTAACATAGTGCTGCGTGACTTGCGCATGCGCAGTAGGAAACCGGCTGTGAAGCCTGAAGCCTCCACTGCCGGTTTCTCTTAGTTGCAATGGCGGCACCTGCACCCGAGCCGAGTGATGAATCGGCTTTGGGGGGCGATATCGAGGGCTCCTTGGACAGGTAAGTGTCCTTATTAAAAGTCATCCGCTACAGTACTTGTAGCCATGGGCGTCCATAGAACTTTTTTCAGGGGGGGCATCATTTTAGGGTCACCCATGCACCGCCCCTTTTCGACAATGTCATTATCACATTATCATGGTCAGAGGCTGCAGACGTAGTACAGTCCCTAGGATAAGTAATGGATAATGGCCAACAGGCCCTCTTACCAGACCCAGCGAAACTACAGCAGTGATCCCTCCGGCTGGACGATCGGTCACTCTGGGTTCCCCCAGGGGTGACTCTGGTCAGTAGTGTAGCATGTCTGTACCCTGGTAGTGGCTCAGTCTTTTTCTCTCTCTGGTGGCGCTGGGCAGCGTGGCTCTCTCTCTGGCTTCCACCCAGCAAACTCCTCATTCTTTGTCCTGTACCACTCTCTCCCTCAGCTTTTTTCCAGGCTGCAGTCTCTAAATCTCTCTCTTGATCGAGCTGTAGCCTCCTCCCTGTGGAAAATGTGGCCAACAATCTTTGGGACTGCATGTCCCGTGATGCTTTCCTCTCCTAGTCTCCTTTGATTGGCCCTCAGTTATGGCCAATAGGGAAGGAACGGAGCGGGCAGGAAGCTGGGCGGGGAACCTGGTGAGAGCCGCCGTCTCTTCCCCCTGACAGGAGAAAGGGAGGGCGAGCGGGGGAAACCTTTGACAGCCCGCAGCTCGCCTTTCTCCTGTCACAGCGCCGCAGAGTTCTCTTCTGGACTGAGCAGGGAAAAGTGCCCGAAGTCACACTATACTGATGGGGGTCTTGACAGCACCTTGATGGTGTCACCCCACTGGTGGCTGCCCGCACCCCGATAGCGACGCAACTGTGCAGAATTTAAGATCAGATCCCTGATTCCAGGGGAGGCACTTGCCCCCCCTTGCCCCTAGCTGCGGACACCCATGCTTGTAGCTGCTGACTTTTGAAAAAAACTTTTTTGCGGCTGGAACTGCGCTTTAATAAGGGGGAACTACTTATATCATTCAATATTTGAATTGAAAAGTAGAAAGGTTTTTATGAATTACAGATGTAAAGAAGTACAATGGATGGTAACTGCTAAATTCATTAAAAATCTGAGAAAACAATATAAAAATATTATTAGTGTATTATCTCAAAAAGGGTGTTTACCCTAGGTTCACATGTATACGGTTGCAGTTGATGCAATTCTAAGGTGTGTTTTGCAGTGCTTTTTTTAACATGCGTTTTTAATGCGTTTTGTGTTGTTTTTTTTTTCTCGTAAAGCAGAGTTCCACCCTAAAGTGGAACTTCCGCTCATCGGATTCCTCCCCCCCTCCAGTGCCACAATTGGCACCTTTCAGGGGGAGGGGGGTGCAGATACCTGTAAAATCCAGGTATCTGCACCCACTTCCGGGAATAGCTAGCTGCAGCTAGCCCCCCCCCCCGTTGTGTTCTGGGAAACACACAGCTCCCAGGACATGCGCAGTAGGGAACCGGGCAGTGAAGCCGGAACGCTTCACTTCCTGATTCCCTAACAGAGTATGGCGGTGGGGGCAGCCGAGAGACGAGCGATCGCTCGTCATCTGCTGCCAACATCGCTGGACCCTGGAACAGGTAAGTGTCCATTTATTAAAAGTCAGCAGTTGCAGTATTTGTAGCTGCTGACTTTTAATATTTTTTTTTACAGTGGCACTCCTCAAACTGTGTATAGCTTGTTAAGAAGAGGGCCGAGAAGCTGGCTGCCACATCGTTAACAACCGATGAGTCATCAGCTGTCAGCAGGCTTCCCCACTGACAGCTGAATGTAAAAACAAGCATTGGCAAAGAAATGGCGTGTGATCCCCCCTAATCCATACCAAGCCCTTTGGGTCTTGGGTCTTATTTTAAGGGGTACCCCACGCCAAAGTTGAAAAAACCTTTTTTTTCTGAGCATGCAGCCCAGCAGGTCAGAAAAGGAAGGGGATGAGCAAGTGCCCCCCAACCATACCAGGCCACATGCCCCCCCCCCCAAAGCACCTTCTCCCCATGTTGATGGTGATAAGGGCCTCCTCCTCACAACCCTGGACGGTGGTTGTGGGGGTCTGCGTGTGGGGGGGATTATTCAAAATCTGGAAGCCCCCCACTCATTCACCAAAAAAAAATATGTAAAAAGTGAATAAAGACACAACAACAGTTTTTAGTTAAAATAAATTACAACATTGTCCTGTAAACAAATCCTGGGCTCACAATGATGCAAACACTCACACAGCAGTAACTAACAGCATAGTAACTATAAATCCCAATCCCGTGGGATGAGGCAATGGCTGATAATAGTTGGTCTCACTTGGGAAACCACCATAAGTTACTAGAGCTCATCTCTAATAAGAAAATAATAGACTCTATCACTCCTGGCGTTCCCCAACCAGTCCACTACTTGGCTGGCAACTATGATGCATATACAAACATGTATGTAGGCTTGGGTTTGAGCGCTCTAGTAGCGGACTGGCTGGTGAACGCCAGGAGTGATAGTCTAGTATTTTCTTAGAGATGAGCTCTTCTATACTCAGTAACATATGGTGGTTACTCCTGCGAGACCAACTATTCTCAGCCATTGCCTCATCCCACTGTGGGATTTATTATAGTTACTATAGTGTTGTGTGAGTGTTTGCGTCATTGTGAGCCAGTGCTTTGTTTGTTTACGTGACAACGTTGTCATTTATTTTAATGAGAGGTGGAGGTTATTTTGTTTTGTTCATTGATTTATTCCATATTTTCTAATAAAGCGATCTTATTGGGTAATATCCCACTTGTCCTCATTTAAAACTGCTTTCTCTGGTGGCCATTTTTTGGCTCCCAATCCCTTTTGTAACAACGGATGGTAACACATCATTGTGTAGCAATTGAGGTAGAAGTGCATAGCTACACATTAGTGTGTAGTGAGTGCCTAAAGATTAAATTTCACAATTTGTTAGCCCGAACGATTGGTAATTCTACGAAAGAGGAATAAGGAAATAGAACAGGAATGGGGAGGAAGAGAGGGAGGGGGAGAGGGGGGTTACACACTCCAGGGATGCTGACTTGTTCGACCAATACGCAACAAAAATTTAGCTTATGGTCCTAAAGGACTAGCAATTGTCACTCAAAATCTCATGATAAATAACAATTGACCCAAGGCTTTCAGATTCTTGGGAACTTGGTTATGGTGTCTGACGGTTTAACTATTCGATTTTCTTTAAAGAATGTCCCACGGAGTCTGGATTTGACTTCCATTATGGAGAGAATGTTAAGCTGACCATACATAGATTGAACTTCAGCCAGTTCAGAAGGGGTAATCCAAATTTCTATCCATGTATGGGCTAGCTGAAGGTGTGTGGATTGTGGAATCTGTTTTTTTGTTTTTGTTTCGTTTAACCTTTCGTTGCAGGTAAATAATGGATTCCAAGCAGAAGCAACACACTGTCATTGAGTTCCTGACAAAGGAGAGGTGCAAGCTATCCCACTTCCACAGAAGGTTTCAGAATGTTTACAGAGATGACACCATTGCCAAGAGTTCCCAATGACAAGACATTGTTGTTGTCAGTGGTGTCATCTCTGTAATCATTCTGTAGCCTTGTGTGGATGTCGGACAGCCTGCACCCCTCCTTAACAGATCAATTATGTCATGTTTCTTCTGGAATCCATTATTTACCTAAATAATTTTTAGTGCCTAAAGATTCCATTTCACAATTTGTTACCCCAAACAAGTGGTAATTCACAGTTCCTGTGTCCCCCTGTCTGTGATGACTACGATCAGCTCAGGGCGGATCCTCATGTCTGTGCCAGTCTTCCCAGACTTTATCATGTGCCTCAAGTCTTTACTGTAACCTGGCTGTCATTTTTTCTATCAGCTCTATGTCTTTTATTCTGGTGTATAGGCCTGTGCGGGAGGGCGGGGCCTGTCGTTTCCTTGCAGGACTTCTTAATGTTGACTTTACAACCACTTTAAGCGCCGGACCCACGTTACACAATTGTTTTTTATGTTTTGTAATTCCAGTACTTATGTGCCAGCAGCTTTCGTACTTGTGACATTTAACCTAGCGCAGCCTTATATTGTTTATTACTATGTGTCAATGTACACATAGGAGATTTAGGAAAGGCATATCCACTTTGCACAGCAAGTGCACTTGAAAGTGCACTGAAAGTGCACTTGGAAGTGCAGTCGCTCTAAATCTAAGGGGTAGATCTGAAATGAGTGGAAGCTCTGCTGATTTTATCATCCAATCATGTGCAAGCTAAAGTGCTGTTTTTTATTTTCCTTGCATGTCCCCCTCGGATCTACAGAGACTTTACTTCCAAGTACACTTTCAAGTGCAGTGCAAAGTAGATTTTCCTTTAGTAAATAACCCCTATAGGAGCTGCTGCAGTTAGGTGAGGTTCAACCACCCTCTCCTGAACGCGGAAGAATCTCATTGAGCATGGGAACGTTTTGATCACTGGCTGCGTGAAAACGTAAAATGCGGCAAAACCCCAGCAAAATCGCATGTTTTGCGTTTTCTCGCAGCGCGGTAAATGACGGCCAAGTGTACATGAAGCCTAACAGTTATTTCTTCTTTCTCAAAGATATCACAGTACTCCCCTGACAGCGTCTTCATCTGTTTTCCAGAAAGACGGCACTACTTTTGCTGGGGAAACAATCCAGATACTGACTTAAGCATGCAGATGCAGAGATGACACAATCTAGTAAATCCCACTGTCTGTCTTGGCTGTGTTCACGAATACATATATCACACAGATCAGCCCTGCTGCAGTTTCTCACCTTGTGACTTGCTAGAACGTTACTGTACATTAGTGCAGTGGCGTCACTAGGGTTGGTGTCACCCGGTGCGAAAAAAAATGGTGTCACCCCCCCCCACCAACTATAGTCCCCCCTCTGTACAGACCCCCTTCACTAACTACAGACCCCCCTCCCGCAGTATAGATCCCCCTCCCTCAGTACAGACCCCCACACTAATTACAGACCACCCTCCATCAATATAGACCCCCCTCCCTCAGTATAAACCTCCTCCCTCAGTACAGACACCCCTTCAGTGCAGACCCCTCCATCAGTACAGACACCCCCCCTTAGTGCAGTCACCCCCCAGCAGTACAGATACCCCTCCCAGTGCAGACCCCCCCAGCATTACAGACACCCCCCTCAGTGCAGACCCCACCAGCAGTACAGATACCCCTATCAGTGCAGACCCCCCCCCCAGCATTACAGAAACCCCCCTCAGTGCAGACCCCCCACAGTACAGACACCCCCCCTCAGTACAGACATTCCCCTCAGTGCAGACCTCCCAGTGCAGACCCCCCCAGCAGTACAGACACCCCTCCCTTAGTGTAGACCCCCCTCAGTACAGACACCCCCCTCAGGACAGGCCCCCCAGCAGTACAGATTTCCCCCCTCAGTGCAGACTCCCAGTACAGACCCCCCAGTGCAGACACCCCCCCAGTGCAGACACCCCAAAAGACAGACAGTACATACCCCCCAGTGCAGATATCCCCCCTCAGTGCAGACCCCCCCCCCCCCACAGTGCATATCCCCCCCAGGGCAGGCCCCCCAGCAGTACAGATTTCCCCCCTCAGTGCAGACCCCCAGTACAGACACCCCCCCAGTGAAGGCACCCCAAAAGACAGACAGTACAGACCCCCCAGTGCAGATATCCCCCCCCAGTACAAACCCCCCAGTGCAGACACCCCAAAGTACAGACACCCCCAGGACAGGCCCCCCAGCAGTACAGATATCCCCCCTCAGTGCAGATCCCCCCCAGGGCAGGCCCCCCAGCAGTACAGATTTCCCCCTCAGTGCAGACCCCCAGTACAGACCCCCCAGTGCAGACACCCCAAAAGACAGACAGTACAGACCCCCCAGTGCAGATATCCCCCCCCAGTACAGACCCCCCAGTGCAGACACCCCAAAGTACAGACACCCCCCCCCTGGGTGCAGACACCCCCCAGTGCAGACCCCCCCAGTACAGACATATCCCTCAATACAGACACCCCCCTCACAGACCTCAGATACAGACACCCCCCTCACAGACCTCAGATACAGACACCCCCCTCACAGACCTCAGATACAGACAGCGGTGTGTGTCCCTCGAGCTCTTTGTGACATGTCAGAATTGATTCACGCAGACTTGTAGGGTTACTAAAATGTCTACTTTAAACACACCATTACAGAACATTTTTATAGCAATTCTATCTAGCTTGATGATAATTGGCTTTAAAATATGGTGGTAACATGTTTACTGTTATCTGTTTTCTTATCAGACAGACAGAATAGCACATATGGTTATCAGATAACAACCTCTCTATGTGTCTACTGTTTTTTGTTTGTTTTTTCCATGAACTGGAAGTCGTGTTTAAGAGTATTTCTGTTCATATATGTGCAAAATTGAGCTTCACCCCCCACTTCACCTTGATTATAGTTACAAAGTTTGAAAAAGGCACATGTAAACCCCCCAAAAAAATAAAAAAATAAACCTTGCACCATCATAACCCTGAATGCACAGATAATCCAGAGAAAGGCAAAAAAAAACCTTTATAAAGTGTTAATTCTTATAAATACCAAATGCTACCAGCTGTTTGGATACTCCCTGAATAAATATTTCTTTCTTTCTTATAAGTATTAGTAGCAAATCAGTTACTCCCTGGATCAACATTTTACATTGTTATCACTTTACCTATTAATAGCTGGTTTCAATTTGTCCATTTAGAAGCCTTCCAGCCCTATTCTGAAGCAAAACATTCAACTACAACAAGCTGCGGCAGCTGGTCGGGAAGTGGTTAAACCTCTTTTCCTTCCGGTGGACCCATTCCCTTTGCAATGACTTTAAACTTAAAGGGGTTGTAAAGGTAAACGTTTTTTCACCTTAATGCATTCTATGCATTAAGGTGAAAAAAAATCCGACAATGCGCCCCCCCCCCCGCCCCCCCCCCCCCCCCCCCAAGGCCCCCCGTTTTACTTACCTGACCCTTCGAAAGTCCTGCGCTCGCCCCCGAAGTCCTCTTCGCCACTCACCCTGGCTCTTGATTGGCTAGAGTGGATGGATTGAAAGCAGCGCAGCCATTGGCTCGCGCTGCTGTAAATCACATCCAATGACGCGGCGCGCCGGGGGGCGGGCCAAGTGATACAGTGAGCGGCTAAGGCCGCCAGCTGTATCACGGGAGCGCGCCCGCAAGCATTCCACACTATGCGAGGGAGCTCGCATGAAGTTGTGGAGTCCTTGTGGGACCCCAGAAGACCAGGTTCGGGCCACTCTGTGCAAAACGAGCTGCACAGTGGAGGCAAGTATAGCATGTTTGTTATTTTAAAAAAACTTTAGTGACCCTTTAACAACCAAATCATATGGACCATTTATATTTTTGTACAATGTCACCAAACCCCCACTTTAAGGCTGGCCATACATTAAATTATGGCCATACATGTTCAATTTTCTTGTACAATTTTCCTTTATATGTACCTTAAAGTGGATGTAAACCCTCACATATACCCAGTGAAGTGAACAGCCTCAGATGATACACAGGGATGAAACAAATCTCCCTACATAAATTGTATGTGTATATCTGCTGTCTTCCTATTTCTACACTGTTTAGAAATTGCACATGGTGTTATAAATCTTGTTTTCTGATTCAGTAGTGGGAGGGGAGTCTGGACATACACTGTATGACAGCTGATTGGAGGAAAGGCACACACCCCACTCCACATAGGCAGAACAGGAATGAAGAAACATGCAGAGCTGCAGTCTGAATAGACAAGCTCTCTGCTTATCTATCTCTAAGCTCCCTCCCCATTCAAATTTCCAGCTGCTTTTATCTCCTGCTTCAGAGAGCTTGTCAGAAGTTATCATGCAGATAACAGAGGAACGGAGCAACAGAAAGACACTAGATTTAGTGCTTTGGAGAGAGATAAGTAAACATTACAGATATATGTGCCTTGGTCAGATTTAATGAATGGTGTTTACATCCACTTTAACTAGTTGCCGACCAGCCGCTGTCGTTATACGGCAACAGGTTGGCTCTCCTGTGAGAATTGCCGTAGCTGTACGGCGGCTCACGCAGGCATAGTTGCGGCCGCGTGCTCGCACAGGCTGCGAGAGCGTGCCTGCGGTTCAGGTGGACTTGATGTTTGCCGGCGACCCATAATCGTCTAGTACAGAGGCAGAATGGGGATCTGCCTTTGTAAACAAGGCAAATCCCTATTCTGACAAGGGACATGTCAGAGATCTACTGTTCCCAGTGATCTCTGTCATGTCCCTGGCACCCCCCCTACAGTTAGAACACACCTAGGGAACAGACTTAACCCCTTGATCGCCCCCTAGTGTTAACCCCTTCCCTGCCAGTGTCATTTTTACATTGATTTTATAGCACTGATCAATGTAATAATGTCATTGGTCCCCAAAAAGTGCCATTTGGGTCAGATTTATTTTTTTGAGAGGGGAATGGGTACCTGGTTTTGAAAGGTAACCGCTCCCACTTTCACACGGATTGCCTGGGCGATCTGACCAAAAGTTCTCCTCTGCCCCTCCATCCCCGCAGTCATCTGGGACACGTCAGACTCCCAGAAGGACCATTCACAATGCGCAACGCGGCTCTCGCCTGCACAGTGGGCACCCGGCTGTGTAGCTGCAAGCTGTCACAGAGGGGTACCTACAGTTAAGATGCCGGCGCCGGGGAGAGAAGCCTGGGATGGCTCAGGTGAGCACAGCGCTGGAACAGGTGATTTAAAGTTAGCAGCTACACTTTTTGTAGCTGCTAACTTTTACTAAACACAGAAAAGCAATAAAGCAAAACAAAACAATGATAAATCTTTAAAAAGGAGTTCCCTCCGTCTGCCCCCCCCCCCCCCCCCCCAAAAAAAAAAAAAAAAAAAATAACAATTATTGTAGCTGTTGGCTTTTACTGTTAGGACACATAGCTGTCTAGGCATCCAGCGGTGTCCTCACCCGGGCCGATTCTTGAATTAGGTATCGGGTGCTGCTGCCACCATCTTGGCTAAAGGAAACTGGCTCTACAGCTCTACTAACACCTAAAAAGTTGACACCCCTAAAAACTGACTACATTTTACATGCTTATTTAACATTTATACATACTAGTATATACAATTCAGCAAAATCAAGTGTAAAGCAAATTGACATAAATGCAAGAGCATCATTATAGATTGTTAAGACCAATGACACTGTTAATTTGCCTTTTGACATACTGTATAGTCAGCTTTTAGTAGCACTTATAGTCAGCTGTAGGTACAGGGAATGTCTCCAAACTTGCACTGTTTAGGAGATATTCATACTTGTAGCAACCAGTGATGTCTCAAACGCATGCTCACTGATCTCTGAATTGACAGCACACTGAGTGTGCCATCCATTCAGAGCTCTGTGCCACGACCATGACTCCCGTGCGAATGTGCCGTCATTGCACCCTTGCCATTCAAACAGCCAGAGAGTGCAAACCCAGAAGGAAGACTGGGTGAAGATGGAAGAGCCAACAGATGAGACATCACACCACTGAAGGGTTTCCCTTTAATGTAAATCTGTCATAATGTGCTAGTATGTGGTTAAAGGGGAGCTCCACCCCCACATACTAGCACACTATGGCTTAAAGTGCTTGTATACCCTTACCTATACCCAGTGAAGTGACTAGCCTCAGGGGATACGCAGAGATGAAACAAATCCTCCTACATAAGTTGTACCCGTTTATCTGCAGTGTTCTCTACATTCAGCTGAATGTATAAGCTTGTCAGAGAGTTCAGAAAAAAAGGGGGGAGGGAGCTGAAGTTACACTCTGCAGAGCTCAGTGAGGAGAATTCTGAGAGCTAATTGGACAGAAGAGACACACCCCCCTTCACACAGCACACATGAAGAGAGCTGAGGCTGTCAATCTGCTGGAGATTCTTCCCCTGTCACCATTTTTTTCTTGGTGTCAGGAAAACCTGTCAGAAGTGATTTATGCTGAGGAAAGAAGCAGCAGACAGAAATTACACTTAGTGCTCTTAATTGAGACAAGTACACACTATAGAGGGATATGCTCTGTTTATATTTCATGTCTTAAATTTACAACCACTTTAACCACTTGCCTACCAGGCACGAACACCTCCTTCCTGACCAAGCCATTTTTCAGCTTTCAGCGCTGTCGCATTTTGAATGACAATTGCGCGGTCATGCAACGCTGTACCCAAATAAACTTTTTATAATTTTTTCCCCACAGATAGAGCTTTATTTTGGTGGTATTTGATCACCTCTGCGGTTTTTATTTCTTGCGCTATAAACAAAAGAAAAGGGACAAGTTTGAAAAAACATAATATTTTTTACTTTTTATTATACTAAATATCCAATTTTTTTATTTTTTTTAACAAATTTTTTCCTCAGTTTAGGCCGATACGTATTTTTCTACATATTTTTGGTAAAAAAAACAAAAAACGCAATAAGCGTATATTGATTGGTTTGCGCAAAAGTTATAGTGTCTACAAAATAGGGGATAGATTTATGACATTTTTATTATTATTTTTTTTTTACTAGTAATGGCGGCGATCTGCGATTTTTATCGTGACTGCGACATTGCGGCCGACATATCGGACACTTTTGACACATTTTTGGGACCATTCACATTTATACAGCGATCCGTGCTATAAAAATGCATTGATTACTGTATAAATGTGACTGGCAGGGAAGGGGTTAACACTAGGGGGCGCTGCAGGGGTTAATATGTTCCCTATGTTAGTGATTCTAACTGTGGGGGGAGGGGACTGACTGGGGAGGGGACCGATCGGTGTCCCTATGTACAAGGGACACACCATCGGTCTCCTCTCCAGTGACAGGACGTGGATCTGTGTGTTTAATACACAGATCCACGTCCTGCTCAGTTACTGGGCAATCGCGGGTGCCCGGCGGCCATGCGCATCGGGTCCCCAGCGACGCGGCGGGCGCGCGCCAAAATGGTAGCGCCGTCATATGACAGCGGCCCGCCACAAGAGCCGCACCGATCCGCCGTCTTTTGACAGTGGGCGGTCGGCTACTAGTTAAACTGCCAGGGTAATTACTGTGGCCCACCCTGCAGTGTCAGAGGTTAAGGTAGATTCACCCCCTACCCAATTAACAGTAGGAGGTGTAGCCTCGGGGGCAGATCTGTGAACCGTAGGAACTGATTCTTCAGAACTCTCCCCTAACGCGTCATACGTGAGTCTCTGAGGTGGGTGCACTCTCCGTCTCAACTTCATAGTCGAGGAACTATCCTCCTAGTTTGTTGAGTCTTCCGCTGTATCTGACTCTCTTATTAGAGTGTTGTTACTGATTGACGAATCCTGAATTTCCATTTCAGAAGTCTGTTTCAGCTCCCCATTCTCCAAGGTGGACAGTACTTCACCAAGAAAGTCTATTAAATCTCCAATCTGCTCTACAGAGTTAATTGTCTCAGATCTCACATCCGTCACTTCTCCTTCTTCTTCCGCCCAGAACTCTGTAGGCAAATACACCACATCATCGACTACTCCCATATCCCTCTTCTCCGATGATGATCTTGAGCACTCTGAATACTCATAGTTATCTTCGGATTCGTCACTCTCGTTGATTTCTCTTGATTTGTTTTTTCTCGAGCGGGTGCAAGCTGGGGTTAATCTTTCAAGGGACACCTGAGAGGCCTCTGGAACTCGTATTGCATCAGACAATGACAGCAAATGATTCCTATGCCACATCTTCTTCGGCCCCGACTCTCCTTCTGGTCGGATCTCATACACTGGCAGTCCAGGGACGCGCTTACACACAATAAAGGGCTGTGACTTCCATCTGTCTGCTAACTTGTGCTTTCCTAGTATGCCCAGATTCTTTAACAGTACTCGATCTCCTGGCTGTAGATCTTGAATTTTTACTCTGACGTTGAAGTTCCGTTTGTTCCTGGACTCTCTCACAGTAACATGCTCTACTGCCTGCTCATATGCTTGTTTCAGGTTCTTCCTCAGTCTATTTACGTAACCTTTGTAAGGTAAGAGGAACGCCATCCAGAGACGTACCAAAAGCCAAATCAGCAGGAAGTTTGGCTTCTCTTCCGAACATCAAGCAATACGGAGAATACCCTGTGACATCGCTCTCAGTGCAATTGTATGCGTGAACTAATGCTGCGATGTGGTTCCCCCAGTATTGCTTCTTGTCTGGCGTCAGAGTCCCTAGCATGTTCAGCAGGGTCCTACTATTGAACCGATCCGGTTGAGGGTCACCTTGTGGGTGATAAGGTGTGGTGCAGGATTTCTTGATACCTAGGAGAGTACACAGTTGGCGTACTAGCCGGCTCTCAAAGTCCCTGCCTTGGTCGGAGTGGATCCTCACTGGCAACCCATAATGTATGAAGAACTTTTCCACAAGCACCTTGGCTACCGTGCTGGCTTTCTGATCTTTGGTGGGGTAGGCTTGAGCATAGCGGGTGAAGTGATCCGTCACAACTAGTATGTTGCTTCTTCCACCTATATCGGGCTCCAAGCACAGAAAGTCAATGCACACCAACTCCAAAGGCTCTTGACTCTGCAAATGACCCATAGGGGCCGCCCTCTGTGGCAAAGTCTTTCTCTGAATGCATGTGAGACCAGAGTGACAGTAGCTTTCCACTTCTCTCCGCATGTTGGGCCAGTAGAATCTATCCCTAATCAGCCGGAAAGTTCTTTCTGCTCCTAAATGACCGTGTTCATCGTGCAGAGAGGCTAAGACAGTAGCCCGGTGTTTCTCTGGAAGGAACAATTGCCACCTTTCTTCGATATTCTCTGTGAGGCAACTGCCTTACAGTACCCCATCCTTAAGTTTCAGTCGATTCCATTCCTTGTGCAAAATTTTTGCTTTGGGCTCTCGACTTTTCTTTAGCAACTCAGAGTTCTGACTCTTCAAGGCATGCACCGCTAATCTGCCCACAGAGTCTTCCACTTGGTCTCTTTTCAAATCTACCTTTGACAGTTAGTTATCTCTGGTGTACTTGCTTAATAATAACACAATGTTAAAGTGAAGTGAGGAATAGGCTTGAGGCCTGCTTAAACTCAGTCTTTATTAGATTCTCCTCCGTGGGACTACAGGTCCCAGCAACACTGTGTTAGGATCTAGGTGTATGAAAGTGCGTAATAAACTGGGCAGCCCTCTCACCAAACTGGATCTGAGGAATATAACATCTCTGCTCCGGTGCACTGTGTCTTGGTTCTAGCCGGCCGGCTTCGTCACATCGCTCCGCTCTGCAAGATGAACGGGTCCATCTGATGCTCCGACAGGTGTCTCTGGATCCTTCCCGATCCGGTCACTAAGTAGTTGCAATGATATGTACAGTTTTACTAACACGTTTAAAATTTGTTTTACCTTTCGTCATGAAAAAATGAATGTTACAGCATAGATTCATATTATAACATTTAAACCTTGTTGCTGCTAAATGGTGTCTATTTGGTTTCTTGAGACACATGTTATAAACTGAACAGCACCCAATATTTGTATAAGAAACTGGATACTTTACAAGAGAAATCCACTTCACCTCCTGGGCCAAAACTGGTGCACAGTTAAGCTCCTACCAAGCTCTGGTTGGAGACGCTGTACTAATGATCCGACATTAGTGCAGTTATCTCTCCCGCTGAGCTGTTGTGTTCTGACACAGGGATGGCCCCCTTTCCAGAACACTCAGTGCTCTCTGTCATTGGCTGTTATTGGTTTTCCAGCATGCACGTCCGACAGACCGACATACACACAGGCCGAATGTCGGCCATTATTTTTTTTAACCGGCTAATGTCCCCCGGCCCGTGTGTACCCGGCTTAAGGGTAGTCATCGATCTCTCCTGATAGGAACAATTAATCTATAGTGGACAACCCATTCAATTGATTTGGTTAGATACAGTGCCTTGCTAAATTTTTTACCCCCTTGGCTTTTTACCTATTTTGTTACATTACAGCCTTTAATTCAATGTTTTTTTTAATCTGAGTTATATGTGATGGATCAGAACACAATAGTCTAAGTCGGTGAAGTAAAATTCAAAAACTAAATACATAAAACAATTTTTCAGAAATAAAAAAAATAATTGGCATGTGCGTATGAATTCACCCCCTTTATTACGAAGCCCATGAAAATCTCTGGTGCAACCAATTACCTTCTTTTTTTTAGATTATATAATCTTTATTTATTTTCTTCATACAAAAAACAAGCAGCAGAAATACATACACATATTTAATTTCCATAAACTCATTTTCTCACAGTTTGCTAAAAAAAAATTTTTTTTTACCATTACCCTGCAGTTCTTTTCTGTACCTCCCACCTTTCCCTTAATACTTCTACTGTATTTCCATCTTCTCCTATCTCATTCCCCTTACCTTTATGCTCTCTTTATATCCCCTCTATTTTACCTATACAGTGTTTTTCTCTGTTTAGTCTCCCATCCCCTTATCCATTACATTGGGTATCCCTGCTTATCCATCCATATTTCCCACATCTTTACAAATTCTTTCATATTTCCTCTCCTCGTATATACCGTTCTTTCCCTCCATATTGTTTCTGTTATTAATCTCGCCCATTCACTTTCCGTTGGGGGTTTTTCAGCCTGCCATCTTTGCGCTATTAGCTTTCTTGCTTGGAATAGACATCTCATCACTGCTTTGGTTACCCAGGGGCCTCCGGCTATTCCTTCGTCCAGCCCTAGTATACACAATCTAGGACTCATTTCTAACCTCGCGTCATAGACTGTGTTCAGCGTATCAAGAATTTCTGACCAGTAACGAAACAATTTCGGGCATTTCCACATCATATGTGCTAGGTCTCCAGTGTCTTGACACCTGGGGCACCTGGCGTCCTTTCTCCACCCGAAATCAAAGAGTCTCTTAGGAGTATAATATGTCCTATGTAATAACATCAGGTATGAGACCCTTTGTGCGGGCGAGACCGACACCATGTGTCCCTTCTCAAGTATTCTCAGCCATTGTTCATCTGTCAGGGTTCCGAATTCTTTTTCCCACTTCCTTCTGCTCTTGAGTCGTGCTGGGCTTTCTATACTGCCTTCGCATATATATGGGTAAATTTCTGCTATGAATCCTTTGGTCTTGTCTTGGGAGCCTATTCTATGATATAGCGGAGAGTTGACCCAGTTTGGTCCTTGTTTCGCAAATTGCCTATTTAAGGCATGCCTAATTTGTAGATATTTATAAAATGAGTGTTTCGGTAGGTCATAGTCTGTTCTTAGTGCGGTGAATGTCTTTAGTGTCTTTCCTTCGTATAGCTGAACTAGTTTAACTATCCCCTTTATCTCCCACTCTTTAATCTTCCCTATCTTCTCCACTTCCTCCAGGTTCTTGTTATTCCAGAGGGGGGTGTATTTTGTCATGCCCTCCAGCCCTTTTACTGCTTTTAATGCTTTCCAGACTTTTAACCCAAGCCTCACCGTGGGGTTTCTATAACAAACTGAGTTTGCCTCAAGAGCCTCTATTATTGATCTATGCGGAGTACCTGCAATCATTAGGTCCTTATTACCTCCTCCAACCCCCCCTATATGTTGTAGTTGGGCGGCTAGGAAGTAGCTTCGTGGATGCGGCAGTGCCATCCCGCCCTTTCTTGTTCCTAATTGTAATATTTGTAGACCTATCCTAGGCTGCCCTCCTTTCCATATAAGTTCTCTAAATAGCGTGTCGATTTTCCTGAACCATTTTTTATCTATCCATGTTGGGCAGTTGTGCATCAGATACAGAAGCTGTGGCTGCCACAGCATCTTAATCAAATTACATCTCCCCGCGACCGATAATGGGAGGCGTCTCCAGATTGCAATTTTAGATTTAAATTTAGCTAGTAATGGTACAATATTATCATTGATGTAATTATTAGGGTTCTTCTTTATGTTTACACCTAAATATTTAATTTGTTCGACCACTTCTAGCTGTAGGCTATCCGGTATCCTCTGGTTCCCTAGGGGATCTATAGGCATTAGTGCAGATTTTTCCCAATTTATGGTCAGCCCTGAGATTTTCCCAAAATCTGTGAGGATGCTCATCACCTGCCTGGGGGATTGCTCCGCATCCCCCAGGAAGAGGAGGACATCATCCGCATATAATGCGATTCTCTCTTCTCCCCCCTTTCTTCTAAACCCCTGTATGTTCATGTCTGATCTAATTACGCTGGCCAGCGGCTCCATTGCCAGAGCAAAAAGCAAGGGGGACAATGGGCACCCCTGTCTTGTCCCCCTCTCTAATTGAATTTTGTCAGAGAAATCATTATTAACTCTGATTTTGGCGCTGGGGCCCGTATACAAGGTCTTAATCCATTCAATGAATGAGGGGCCAAATCCAAATTCCCTTAAAACACGCCATAGGTATCCCCATTCTAAACTATCAAAAGCTTTGACCACATCTAGGGCCATAACCACCCTTGTCCCTGTATCCTCTGTTGGTATCTGCATATTGAGATACAGCCTCCTGATATTTATACTGGTGGATCTACAGGGGATAAATCCTGTTTGGTCCGGATGTACAAGTCTAGAAATAATTTTATTTAATCTGATTGCCATAACTTTCGCAAGTATTTTAGCATCCGCACAGAGCAAGGAGATAGGTCTGTAAGACTTAGTCTCTAACGGGTCCTTCCCCTCCTTATGTAAAACTATTATTGTTGCTTCCGTCATAGACGTTGGCAACCTCCCCTCTTCTTTCGCCCAGTTAAATACTTTAAGAAGCTCTGGCAGTAGTACTTTCCCATATTGTTTATAGGTTTCTGCTGGGAGGCCGTCTGGTCCTGGTGATTTCTGATTAGCCATTTCTTTCACCGCCAATTGGATTTCCTCCAGTGTTAGTGGTGCCTCCATTATCCCTCTTTCTTCATCTGTGAGAACCGGAATATCAACGTTTCTGAAGAATATGTCCATTTCCCCTTCCTCTACCGTCCCACGCGATCTATACAGTTTTTCATAATATAATCTAAAAGTTTCTGTGATTAATGACTTTTTGGATGATATCTCACCTTTTTCAGTCTTGATCACAGGGACGCTGGAGGGAGGAGAATTGGTTCTCACTAAATGTGCCAACATTTTCCCAACTTTTTCCCCCTCTCCATAAGCTACCTGTTTCTGGAACAATCTCTTATTCTCTGATTTCTTAATGACTATGTCTTTATATTCCTGTTGTTTAATTAACCATACGCTTTGTGTATCCGGTGTGGGGTTATTGACGTAATCTCCCTCCGCTTTCATCAACTCTCTCTTAATCCTACTCTCCCATTCCCTTGTGATCTTTTTAATTTTTGATACTGATTGAATGAGAATACCTCTTAAATACGCCTTCAATGCATCCCACATTATACCTCTTGTCGCTGATTCATTATTAAATTTTATAAATTCTTCCAGTTTTAATAACACCTCATTTGGGTCCCCTATTAGTTCGAACCAAATTGGGTTCATTTTCCATACTGCAGGGGATCTTTTCCCTTCAAGGTTTATTGAGACAACCAGTAGTGCATGATCAGATACTCCTCTAGGGTGATATTCTATATCCCTTATGATTTGGCATGCTTCTTCGTTTCCCAAGGCTAGATCTATCCTTGAGAGCGTGGAATAGGAGCTTGAATAACATGAGAATTGCAGCACACCTGGATTCCGCGCCCTCCACATGTCACAGAGCCCTGCTTCCTGTAAAAACTGGTATAATCGACTCTCATCTACTTTCTGGCCATGTACACCCAGTGGGAACCTATCAAGTTTTCTATTGATAACCTCGTTAAAGTCCCCTACTGCTATAACCGGTACCCCAACTTTGTCTGTTAAGAATTCCAATAGCCTATACATTACATCAAGTTTGAACGGAGGGGGAATATAAATATTTGCTAGAACATATTCTCGGTTTTCAATTACACAGTGCAAAAAAATATACCGTCCGTCTCTATCTATACTGATCTGCCGACAGGAAAACCCCAACTCTTTCCTTACCATCACAGCCACTCCTCTTGAGTGAGAGGTGTGGACTGAGTGGAATTGGCATTGGTATTTCTTGCTTTGGTTTTGTAACTTAGAGTCTTGAGTTAGGTGCGTCTCCTGTAGGCAGATCAGTCCTACCCCACTCCTCTCCAGGGTCTCTGCGACTGCTGCTCTCTTTGCCGGTGTGCCCAGCCCCCGTACGTTCCAGGAGCCAATACTCATTATCCTAGTCTGCATGCTTCAACGAGGGAGAGAGGGAAAGAGGAGAAGACAGAGGGGGAGAGGAAAAAAAAAAAAAAAAAAAAAAAACCCTGGGAGAAAGGATACATACACAGAAAGACAATGCTATGTCCCAAATACTCCACCCCCCTGCCCTTGTTGGAGGAAAGGATACTAGATACTGTAAGGAAAGGAAAGGATACTGTAAGGGGTAGAAAATTCTAATGCGAAAGGTCATTTGATCCCATTTTATACCCATACTATGCTTATTATATTGCTCACCCATCCTGCTGCTTCATAGGACCCGGAAGAGAGGAATAATAAAATATAAAAAATTTAAAAAAGAAAACAAAGGAGAGATGGGAAAAAAGAGAAAGGTGACCAGGCCTTTAGCCAAAATAACTACCCCTTGTGAGCAAAAAAATCTTTCACCTATCTTGATATTCTTCTCTGCGTGAAAAAGTGCTAATCTTTTTTCTAAGTGTTTATCTAACAATATTTTTAGCTTACTGCTTATTTCCGTGTAGATTAAATATTTTTCCCGTGTTTTATTTTGTTGCATCTTCGCCCCCCCTCCCCCCTTATACCATTCTAGGTTATCCCTAAGGACTTCTTTTGTGACCGTTACCACACACCCTTTACCCACAAACTTCCCCCCCCTCCCCCCCTCCATGCTTATATGCAAATCCACTCCCACCCTCCCCCCTCCTCCCACCCCACCCCCATCCTTGCACACACTAACAGCTGTGTTTCGCCCCTCCCCCCGCCCATTCATTCCTTACTTTTGTGCTATGTGGCTCCTTCCACCCTCTTATCCCTGTGCGAATATTTTCCCCTAAGACACCTCCCCTCTCATCCCTTTATATTTGTTCCTCTATCCCCAAACCCATCATCCCCTCGTTTTAATCATTAATTGATCTTTCCGATCTTCCAACCATGTAGTCACATTTGCTGGGGAATCAAAAAAAAAAGTCTCTCCCATTGCTACCACACGTAGCCTAGCTGGGTACAGTAAAGCATAAGTAACATCAAATTTCTGAAGTTTGCGTTTGATTTCTATAAAATCTGCTCTACGCTTCTGCAAGTCAGGTGAAAAATCGGGGTACAGTGAGATTTTAGCTCCCTTGTAAAAAATACTCCCCATCTCTCTGGCCCTACGGAGGAGCATAACTTTGTCCTTAAAGTTCAAAAATTTCATTAGTATAGATCTAGGGTGCCCTCCCTGGGGTGGGGGTCTAAACGGGACCCTATGCGCCCTTTCAACTGAGAACTGTTGTGAAAAAGTCTCTCTTCCAAACATTTCGATAAGCCATTTTTCCATGAATACAATTGGGTCCGATCCTTCACTTTTTTCCGGGAGGCCTACCAGCCTCACATTGTCCCTTCGGAGTCTATTCTCCATTTCGTCCAGTTTTCCTGCAAATTTATCTGATTGTTCTTTTAGGGTTTTAACCTCTTGGCTTATTGGGTACATGTCATCCTCGATTTGGCTTATTCTCCCTTCTGCTGCTGTTATTCTATCAGCCGTCCTTTCCAGCTCATGGCGCATCAGGGACAATTCCTCTTTGATATTTTTCATTTGGTCACATAACTCCCCTAGGGACTGTTTACATGTGTTAACTGCCGCCAATACGTCCTTTAGTGTCGGCTCTCCTTCAACCATTGGTGCCTGAGCTAAAGCCAAATCTGATTTTCCAGAGGCTCCTACATTTTTATTGGTTGTGCTCTTTGCTCCTCCTATAGCGGCCCCCGTAGCAACTGTCTGGTTGTTTGTTTGCCCTTGGCTCTTTCTGTCATTTGACACTTTCGTCTGGATTTGCTGTCCCCCTTTAGTTGGGCTATGGACTGGGGTGTGAGCATACTTTTCCAGCTTTGCTGCAGCTGCTGATGCCCCATTTGTTATTGTGGGCTGGGACCCTTTTTCCTTATCCTTGGCTGATCTTAATGATTGTGTCCCAACATTCTCCAGGTTGGCCTGCTCTTCCACTCTCCTCCTTGCTGACATGTTGCCCCCCCTGGGCCCCTCTGGGGTCCGACCCAGTCAGATACCAGTTTTAGGATAAATTTGATAAAAAAAAAAAAAAAAACAGTCCTCTAGTAGCCCTTTGAAAAAGAAAAAAAAAAGGGGGGGGGGGGAGCCGAAAAACAAGACAAAGTCTTATGTGTAAATCACAGCCTATGAACGGGCCAGAGCGGTTATAGTTAAAAGAGGATACCAGTGCAGGAGGATACGTATATATTCACGTATATTCACGTATATGTGCACAACACAGCGTTTATATTTGCGGAGGAATAAAAAGAAATTAGCGTTCCTCTGGTTTCAACTACAGATTGGGGGTAACATGAAAGCTTTGCATGGCACACGGCACAAAACGCAGCCTGTGTTTTGTGTTTTTATAGGAGATAGACCCCAGCTTATAATGAAGAAGGGGGCGGCACACGAATGCAGAAAAGTGCTACTAACGTTGCTATAGAGAGAGCACACACACAACAAAAAAAAAAAAAAGGAAAGCCGGTTATTTATGTGCGTCTCAGCACGGTCTGCATATTTTTTAATAGGTAGGTGGACCTCGTATTGCGCTTTAGCTGCAAGCTTTTAATGCGCTTTTACGCACATATATATTTTTAGCAGCATTCCTTGGCTTGACAAAAGGCACCAGATACAGTACAGATGCGGTTCACCTATGTATCAAAAAAAAAGGGTCTGCCAATAACGGCTGAGCTCTGAGAGGAGGGAAAAAAAAAAAAAAAAAAAACCCACATACACCCCACGCAGGTGCCTTTGAAAAAAAAAGAGAGAAAGGGTAGTCCTCCAATTATAATTAGGTCGGAACTGGCACAGTTAGGTATTGTATCACACAGTTTGCACAGCACGGCCACAGGCAGGAAAGGAAGATAAGCAATCCTCAAACTTCTGTCACGTAAAAGCCGAATGCATATGCACAGCACATCATAGCGCAGCTCATAGCGCAGCTTATGTCTCTAACAGTCCTTAATTGCAACAGAGCATGAAAAAGGCAGATATGCACATCACAATTTATGTTTTCACACAGTTTATATTTTGCAAGTATCAGTCCTCAAATTGCGTTCACAGTTAGGAAGGATTTTAGGAGGAAGCCAGTACCCATGCATAGCACAGCCACAGAAAAGAGGAGAAAAAAAAAAAAAAAAAAAAAAACAGTCCTCAGAGTTCTGTCTTGCAGAAGCCGGGTAATATGCACAGCACCTCTTATCCTGTGTCTCTAACAATCCTCAATTGAGGCGAAGCAAAAACAAAGCTGGGCAAATATGCACATCACAGTTTATATGTTTCTTATATGTTTCTTTTTCTTTTTTTAGCAACAGGAAAGCAGGAAAAAAAAAAAAAACACCGATCCACTAGTTGCAATGAGGGGGGGGGGGAGTAAACTGTGCAGTATCTTCTCACCTCTCTTAGCCGTTCAAGGATGTTTTCCAGGGCAGATTGAGAGTCTCCTTGGGGGTCCCCCCTCCTCCGGTGTCTTGTCTTCTCCTTCCCGCAGTATGTGCAGCTCAAAAAACCGGCATGTAAGTTTGAATGTCCCGCCGCTCTTCACTGGCGGCGAGGCAGGAGATAGCGTGTGACGTCACCTTCGGCCCGCTTCGGCTGTTTCCGTGTAGCCACACTGCGGTTCTGTGCTGGATGTGCCGTCTATCTATGCTGGATGACTCAGGCTGACCTTGGGGGATCTCCGGGCTACGTGCATTGTGCCACTATAAGAAGGCAGTCGCGGGTCTCGGCATTTTCAGCATTTCCACGGGACGGAGGGTGGAGGTGAGCACATACACGCTCTCACATTCCTCTCACACCGCACCACACCTCATGTCTGGTCACGCCCCCAACCAATTACCTTCAGAAGCCACATAATTAGTGAAATGATGTCCACCTGTGTGCAATCTAAGTGTCACATGATCTGTCATTACCTATACAAACCTTTTTGAAAGGCCACAGAGGCTGCAACACCTAAGCAGGTGGCACCGGGGGGCGTGGCTTGTGGCAGATGGAATAGGCAGGGCAGCGTGATAGCTCCGCCGAAACCCTGAACATTTACCCTGACAACTCGATCCTGTTGCGCCTGCATCACCCACCACCTACACCGGAGGGTTCCTCTCCTCATCCCCGATCCAGCGGTGCAACTTTTATACACATTCTGGCAGCGGACATGTCCAGCGAAAGCGGCAAGGTCAATCTGCAGGCCGCAGAGCATGGAGGCCAAGATGGCGCCCGGACACAGCGCTCAGCCAAGGAGGCAGCCATGAGGATGTTCAGAACAATCAAACCCCTGAACCGACCCTGATAGACATTTTTGCACCCCTGAACCGACCCTGATAGACATTTTTGCAGCAGTAACCTCCTGCAACACATCTATTAATACACTGACTAATGAAATCAAAGGAGTGAAACTGAAATCGAACATGGTTAGACAGGACATGCAGAAGCTGCGAGATCACACAGCTGCACTGGAGGCCAGAGTGAGCAATGTGGAGGATGACGTTGCCCCCTGCAGAGGGAAGTCCACCATATGCAATCTATTATCACTGGCCACACGGCTCGTTTAGAAGACATGGAAAATAGACAAAGACGCAATAATGTCCGCGCGGTAGGCATACCAGAACGAGCTGAGGGCGAAAACCCTGTGGCATTTATTGAGAACTGACTGACTAACACTTTCGGCAAAGACTCTTTTTCCTCCATGTTTGCGGGGCGCGTGCCCACAGAGTCCCACCTAGGCCGCCTAAACCTGGCGAGCCTCCTAGGCCGCTCCTGTTCAAAATGCTGAACTAAAGATCGCAATGCCATTCTGTATCAAGCCAGGACAAGAGGTGCCCTTATGAGAATAAATAATGCTCGCATATCTTTCTACCCAGATTTCTCTGCTGATTTACAGCGTCGCAGAGCTAAAATCACTGAAGTTAAGAAGCGTCTCCGCAAATATGAGGTTGCATACGCCATGTTGTACCCTGCCAAACTCAGGTTTGCCGCCAACGGCGAAACGCAGTTCTTTGATAACCCTGCCAATGCATCTATGTGGCTGGACTGCGTGGAACACACCCTCAAGAAAGCACCAGTACCTATGCCCTGATGGGCACTTGCCTCTTCCCTTGCCCTAATGGGTGAAGTAGATGTCATGCAAGAAGATTTGGACATACTCTCCCTTTTCTTCAACCTTCCTGACAGGCGGAGAGGAAGACAAATGTTAACTGTACCGTTAAGTTGGACTCGCAAGTCCCTTTGAATCGGAGTTGAACTGAGAAGTTTTTTTTTCACACCCCTGCCCCTTGTTTTTTGTTCCACACAATGTGGTGGGTTTTTTTTGCTCACACCGACCCCTGCTGTTGGCAGGGTGAATAGTTTCACATTTTTTTGATTTACCAGCGAGAGATGTATCTATGTTGCAGATGCCATCACTCTTTTGGCTGTATTCTACCAGGTTCTCTAAAGCTGCCAGGTGGAGATGTGGAATGCCCCTTGGAGAACCTCTGCACCTGGCATGGCTTCCTTGCAATGATTATTTATATGCCTTCCTATGTCTAATGCTTGTACTATAGTTTCATGGAATGTGAGGGGGCTGGGTAATGGGCTCATAAGCCCTCAGTGATATGCCTGCAGGAAACTCCATATCTACACTCAAAAACCATGGCTACCCCACTCAGTTCCACTCCGTACACACAGCTTACTCGGGAGGAGTCATACTTATTTCGCAGGTGACCAACTTTCAATTACTGCATTCCCTGATTGACGATCAGGGACGGTTTATATTTTTATTCTGTAAACTGACAGGACTGACATGTATAATTGCAAATATCTATGTCCCTCCACCCTTCTCCTTCGACAGTCTGAAACAATTGGCTAAATTTATGGCCTCGTACTCCAACGTCCCTGTTTGGGTGTTGGAAGACTACAATAATATCTTGGATAAAAAGCTAGATAAATTCCCATCCAGACCTGGCTGTGTTCCCCAGCCATGTGGCCCCACCCCCTTTGCTAGATTCTCAACGGAAATTGGTTTGCGAGATGTGTGGAGGGACCAGAACCCTACTGTGCAGTGTTATTCGTGCTTCTCAGCATCATACAAATGCCTATCCTGCATAGATCTATGTCTAACTAATGACTTGGCACATGCACTGACTGACTCTGTGAAATATGCTCCACGTAATATTTCTGATCATTCCCTTGTAAGTGCTACTATAATAATATCACCAAATACACACCGTAAGCTCTGGAAGGTAAACCCCTTCTGGTTCACAATCTTCCCGAGCACTGATCCCATTTCCAGGGCTCTGGCAGAGTTTGTGCATTTTAACCAGGACACGGCCAGGCCTGCGTTAGTGTGTGATGCCATGAAAGCCCACCTGAGAGGCCTACTCATCAAGCAGATTAATGCAATTAAAGCAAGAGGCACCACTAACCAAACACTGCCATGAAGACCAAGGAACTCTCCAAACAAGTAAGGGACAATGTTGTTGAGAAGTACAAGTCAGCATTAGGTTATAAAAAAATATCCAAATCTTTGATGATCCCTAGGAGCACCATCAAATCTATCATAACCAAATGGCAAGAACATGGCACAACAGCAAACCTGCCAAGAGACAGCCGCACACCAAAACTCATGGACCGGGTAAGGAGGGCATTAATCAGAAAGGCAGCACAGAGACCTAAGGTAACCCTGGAGGAGCTGCAGAGTTCCACAGCAGAGACTGGAGTATCTGTACATAAGACATTACTGGATCTACTGATTACCAACAATACCAACATGATCACGGATGTGGAAATACAGGGCAATTTAGGTTACAGCGATCACAGGTCAATTGGCTTCAGTATAAATCACACAAATAGGAAAGATAAGGGGAATACAAAGACACTGAATTTCAAAAGAGCCAACTTCCCCAAACTACAAACCTTGTTAGAAGGCATAAATTGGGATAAAATCTTAGGAACAAATAACACGGAGGAGAGATGGGTTTGGTTTAAGAGCATATTTAATAAGGGCATTAGCCAATGCATCCCATTGGGTAATACATTTTAAAGAGCGAACAAAAGTCCTGGATGGCTTAACTCCAATGTAAAAATGCATATAAAATCAAAGGAGAAGGCCTTCAAAAAATATAAGGTTGAGGGATCATCATCAGCATTCAGACTTTATAAAGAATACAACAAGAAATGTAAGGGTGCAATAAGGACGGCTAAGATAGAACATGAAAGACACATAGCGAAGGAGAGCAAAAAAATCCCAAGAAATTCTTTAACCGACCGCCTCACGCCGATATACGTCGGCAGAATGGCACGGCTAGGCAAAACCACGTACAGGTACGTGGCCCTTTAAAAGCCTAGCCGTGGGTCGCGCGCCGCCGGCGCCGCGCTCGTGACCCGGTCAGGAGCTCCGTGACCACGGCCGCGGGACCGGCGGACCCGATCGCCGCTGGTGTCCCGCGATCGGGTCACAGAGCTGAATAACGGGGAGAGGTCTGTGTAAACAAACCTCTCCCCGCGCTTCCTACTCTGCCTGTCATTGATCGGTTGTTCCCTGTCATCGGGAAAGCCAATCAATGACGTCAGACGTCAGCCCCGCCCCCTAATGTAAAAAAAAAAAACACACGTTACACACCATAACCCCTCCCCGCCCCCTAGTGGTTAACTCTTTCACTGCCAGTGTCATTTTTACAGGAATCAATGCATTTAAATAGCATTGATTGCTGTATAAATGACAATGGTCCCAAAAATGTGTCAAAAATGTCAGATGTGTCCGCCATAATGTCGCAGTCACAATAAAAATCACTGATCGCCGCCATTACTAGTAAGAAAAAAAATATTAATAAAAATGCTATAAAACTATCCACTATTTTGTAAACGCTATAACTTTTGCGCAAACCAATCAATAATCGCTAATTGCGATTTTTTTTTACCCAAAAAAATATAGAAGAATACTAATAAACTGAGGAAAAAAAACATTTTTATATATATTTTTTGGGGATATTTATTATAGCAAAAAGTAAAAAATATTGCATTTTTTAAAATTGTCACTCTATTTTAGTTTATAGCGCAAAAAATAAAAACCGCAGGGGCGATCAAATACCACCAAAAGAAAGCTTTATTTGTGGGAAAAAAAGGACGCCAATTTTGTTTGGGAGCCACGTCGCACGACCGCGCAATTGTCAGTTAAAGCGACGCAGTGCGGAATCGCAAAAAGGGGCCTGGTCCTTTGGCTGCAAATTGGTCCGGGGCTGAAGTGGTTAAGTATGTAAACAGTAAAAAAACGGGAGGACAGACCATATTGGCCCCATAAAGAATGAGGAAGAACATTTGGTTACAAAGAATGGGGAGATGGCAAAGGTATTGATTTTATTCTTCTCCTCAGTCTTCACGAGGGAATCGAGGGGCTTTAGTAACTAAAACTGCAGTGTTTATCCTCTTGACACATCACAGGAAGCACCTCCATGGTTAAACTTGACAGAATTAAAATTAGACATGGGAAACTTAACATTAATAAATCCCCGGGACCAGATGGCTTGCACTCGAGGGTACTTAAGGAACTCAGTTGAGTAATTTCCAGACCATTGTTCCTAACGTTTACTGACAGTCTACTGACTGGAATGGTACCAGCTGATTGGAGAAAAGCCAATGTAGCACCAATATTTAAAAAGGGCCCAAAATACCTCCCTGGGAATTACAGACCAGGTAGCCTAACATCAATAGTATGTAAACTCTTGAAGGGGGTGATAAGGGACTATATACAAGATTTTAGTAATGAGAACGGTATCATTAGCAGTAATCAGCATGGATTCATAAAGAATCGTTCTTGTCAAACCAATCTATTAACCTTCTATGAGGAAGTGAGTTACCATCTAGATAAAGGAAGGCCCGTAGACGTGTATCAAACCAATCTATTAACCTTCTATGAATGGTCAGGGGTGGGTAGTGCGCTCCCACAGGGTTCTGTGCTGGAACCAGTCCTGTTTAATTTGTTCATAAAGGACCTGGAGTATGGGGTAAACACAGTGCCGATCCTGACCTCCCTGGGGCCCTAAGCAAAATTCTGCTGAGGGGCCCTCTACCTGACCCGTGAGCTATGTAAACCATAAAGGACCTGGAGGGATGGTCCCCAGAGAGCCTCCCCTTACACCAGGGTCCCCAGAGAGCCTCCCCCTTACACCAGGGTCCCCAGAGAGCCTCCCCCTTACATCAGGGTCCCCAGAGAGCACCCCCCTTACATCAGGGTCCCCAGAGAGCACCCCCCTTACATCAGGGACCCCAGAGAGAACCCCCTTACATCAGGGTCCCCAGAGAGCACCCCCCTTACATCAGGGTCCCCAGAGAGCGTCCCTATAAAGCCCCTCCTTACATTGGGGTCATTGCCCTTTACATCAGAGTTCCCCCTTGCACTGTAAGGTGGAATCCTGCATACTATGATGTAAAGGGTAACTCTGGGACTGTGGGGAGGACTCTGGTGACCAGAGAAAGAAAACACTAAGATAAGGGGGTTTACTGATAAGGGGAAACCTTTATATCAGTGCCCCCTTACAATATTGTATTGACCCCCCCTAGACTGGCCTGGCGGTGCTGTCACTGACCTCCTCTCAGGTGCATCATGCAGGGCTCAGTCAGTCGGCTCCAGCTTGGTGGCTCTGGTTTTATCCCATAGTTTCCTCTCCACAGTCCATACATGTCTGACTTCTCCCATGACCCCCATCCTGGCTGCGCTCCCTCTCTTGACTCAGGGGAGGTCAGAGGCTGCGGATGGGACAGGGGAGGTCAGAGGCTGTGGGGGGAGGGCAACAGGAGAGGTCAGAGGCTGCGGGGGAGGGCAACAGGAGAGGTCAGAGGCTGCGGGGGGGGGGGCAACAGGAGAGGTCAGAGGCTGCGGGGGGCAACAGGAGAGGTCAGAGGCTGTGGGAGGCTGTGGGGGGCAACAGGAGAGGTCAGAGGCTGCGAAGGGGGGGGGGGACAGGAGGTCAGAGGCTGCGAAGGGGGGGGACAGGAGGTCAGAGGCTGCGAAGGGGGGGGGGGACAGGAGGTCAGA
Organism: Lithobates sylvaticus; assembly: GCA_028564925.1. Taxonomy (NCBI): domain Eukaryota; kingdom Metazoa; phylum Chordata; class Amphibia; order Anura; family Ranidae; genus Lithobates; species Lithobates sylvaticus. The sequence goes on along the minus strand of CM053033.1, from coordinate 181,558,651 downwards.
GGCTGCAAGGGGGGGGACTGGAGGTCAGATGCTGCAAGGGGGGGGACAGGAGGTCAGAGGCTGCAGGGGGGGGGCAGGAGGTCAGAGGCTGCAAGGGGGGGACAGGAGGTCAGAGGCTGCAAGGGGGGGGGGCAGAAGGTCAGAGGCTGCAGGGGGGGACAGGAGGTCCGAGGCTGCGAGGGGGGGGGACAGGAGGTCAGAGGCTGCAGGGGTGGGACAGGAGGTCAGAGGCTGCGAGGGGGGGGCAGGAGGTCAGAGGCTGCGAGGGGGGCCGGAGGTCAGAGGCTGCGAAGGGGGGGCAGGAGGTCAGAGGCTGAGGAAGGGGGGGCAGGAGTTCAGAGGCTTTGAGGGGGGAGGGGGGACAGGAGGTCAGAGGCTGCGAGGGGGAGGGGGCCAGGAGGTAAGAGGCTGCGAGGGGGAGGGGGCCCAGGAGGTAAGAGGCTGCGGAGGGGACGTTTTATTTTTAGAAATGGCGCCACTTGGCGCCATCGTGTTACTGGTGCCGCTGCCGCCACTGTGAGGGCAGCGGCGCCTGAAAAAAAGATCGCCGTGGGGCCGACATGCAACGGCTCTGGGTAAACAGTTCAATCTCTGTATTTGCCGACAATACTAAGCTAAGCAGGGCAATAACTTCTCTGCAGGATGTGGAATCCTTGCAAAAAGATCTGAACAAATGAATGGGGTGGGCAACTACATGGCAAATGAGGTTCAATGTAGAAAAATTTAAAATAATGCATTTGGGTGTCAAAAATATGAATGAAATCTATACACTGGGGGGAGAACCTCTGGGGGGATCTAGGATAGAAAAAGACCTGGGGGTCCTAGTAGATGATAGGCTCAGCAATGGCATGCAATGCCAAGCTGCTGCTAACAAAGCAAACAGAATATTGGCATGCATTAAAAAGGGGATTGATTCCACAGATAAAACGATAATTCTCCCGCTCTACAAGATTCTGGTCCAGCCGCACCTAGAGTATCCTGTCCAGTTATGGGCAACAGTCCTCAGGAAGGATGTACTGGAAATGGAGCGAGTACAAAGAAGGGCAACAAAGCTAATAAAGGGTCTGGAGGATATTAGTTATGAGGAAAGGTTGCGAGCACTGAACTTATTCTCTCTGGAGAAGAGACGCTTGAGAGGGGATATGGTTTCAATATACAAATACCATACTGGTGACCCCAAAATAGGGATAAAACTTTTTTGCGGAACGGAGTTTAACAAGACTCATGGCCACTCATTAAAATTAGAAGAAAATAGGTTTAACCTTAAACTACGTAGAGGTTTTTTTACTGTAAGAGCAGCAAGGATGTGGAATTCCCTTCCACAGGCAGTGGTCTCAGCGGGGTGCATTGATTAGATAAGCACCTGAACGACTGTAACATACAGGGATATACAATATAATACTGGCATATAATCACACACATAGGTTGGACTTGATGGACTTGTGTCTTTTTTCAACCTCACCTACTATGTAACTATGTAACGACAATAAGCAGTACGCTCAATAGAGTTGGTCTAGGGGGTGGCTAAATAGGATCCACCAGACTATCAGGAAAAAGCTGATAGTGAAGTACTATTATATAAATGAATTACACAATCTATGCGCCACTTACGAGAAAACAGGCATCAGTGAATGAATTCATCCAGATTCGTCACTGCTCGACATGCGTTCCACGGAGGGCGGAAGTAACGTCAATGGTTTTAAAAAATGGAAATGCATCAACGTGTTTTGCCCCTCCTCCAGGGCGTCATCAAGAACATCACTTCCGGTTTCATGTGATCAAATTTATATCACAGAAGCGGTGCCTCCTCTCTCATTAGCCTATGAAACGCAACCAATTCCAATGGGTGTACAAGCGCCAACTTCCTCTACCCAAAATACATCACTTCCTGTTTACATTTTGTAAATGCGGTTCATTAGAAAACCCTTATTATACATCATAGATCCTATTCACATGATATACATTACAATTTATTATAAAATTCACCTATATAGATAGTATTTATTATATGAGGCTCAAAAAGTATAAATTAAATATATATAATGAAATTAAAATAAAACAATTAAAAAAATATATATAAAAAAATAAATTAATAAAAATTTATGAAAAAAACATTTTATTAAAAAATATTTGTAATGAAAATAAATACAATTAAATGAAAATGAAAACAAAAACAATAACAATAAAAATTAAAATGAATAAAATCAAATTAAATGAAAAAACAGAAACACCTATAATTATACCAGTGGATCAATACCTCATCAGACAATATTATTCTACCAATTTGATAAAAAAAACTATTCAAATCGAGTTCTATGTTCAAGCCAAATGGACTCATAGTACCAAGTCTATTGATCCATTGGGTTTCATTTTTAGAAATGGCCTTCTTGAGATTGAATCCTTTCCAGTGCACCTCTACCTTATTGATTCCACAAAAGGTCAACCCCTTGAGTCTCTATTGTGGAAAAAATTTGTCTAAAATTATTGGACATACTATGATGCTTAAACCATTTTTAATTTTATTGACATGCTCCCTCAACCTTATCCCCAGCCTCCCTGAGGTTCTCCCTACATATTGGAGACCACAAGGACAGGACAGAAGATAGGTGACATGTGTGGTTCTGCAAGTGATACATTTCTTCATCTCAAAAGATCTCCTCTGAGAGTATGTGTCACGCATGTGCTATATTAAATTCACTTCCTGTAATTTATCAACTCTACAATTTCTAATATTTCTTGTTTCTTAAGATATTATATATGAGCATAGTTTCAAGTATTTACAGCATAATATTTATGGACAGGATGAACCAGCTGAGCAGCTTCTCAATATTGTAAGCCAAGGAGTGAGCAAGCCATTGGGATAGCGTCACGGGTCACAGGGTGGAGTCATGTAATGGGTTAGGGATGTTTTCCTATAAATGTTTACAAGCTGAACGTAGACATCACATACACTAATCCACACATTGAACTGCTGCCTGCTGGAAGGGATACGTAGTAAGAAGCATTGTTGATATTGGAAATGGTCCTCCGCACTGAAGCATAGGAGGTATGTAGCTTTATATATTCCTTCTACACATAGGTACCATCCTTGTACTAGTGAAGAATATGCTAAAGCCTAGAACACACTAAGTTTTAGTTGAACGAAGTGCTAGACTAATTATCTGACGTTAGTACAGAGATCTTCCCTGGTGAGCTATCGTGTTCTCAGCGCTCAGCCATGAGAGCACCGATCGGGAGCCGGTCATCTGCTGGTTTTCCAGCATGCTCGTCCAGCAGAAGCCAGCCAAACGGCCAGCTTCTGTTGGACCAGTTGCCATACACAAGGGCCGAATGTTGGCCAGTTTTTATTGAACTGGCCGATGTCACCCGACATTGGGCCCGTGTGTACTAGGCTTTACATGGTGACAGCTATATGTTAGGCAAGTCAGAAAGTTAAACTAAACATGTTTTTTTATATATCCTTGACAGCACATATGCTTCTATAACACTATAGGAAAGATACAAATTTCACAGTGTTCATGGACCCCCACCCTCTTTCTCAATTAACTCTGGTCCAACAAAAAAACTTTCCAGAGTGCCTAATAGCAGAGCTGTTAAAACCAAACTTATTTTTTGTCACTAGAACAGGAAGTGAGGGAAATTTCCCCTAATAGGGGAACACGTAGCAATAAAAATATAACAGAAATTCTAACCCTTCCTCACTTGCTAGACTGGCCTCAATGGCTCCTAATATAACCTATTAACAATTGTGTCTTTAAAGCTGTGATAATGCCTGCATGATGATTAGCTAGCCTCCTAAACCAGCAACATAAACCCTGCTACTGTGTGTCTATATTACCCCCACCATCAACAGTTGGAACTTGCCGAGGAGGAGGAGTAGCCACACACATACAACATACACACACACATTTTTGCAAATTATTTTACATGTATATGACTGTTGGAGGCATGGGACCCAATAAACAGTAAGGGCTGTGAATTTCCCAAAGGGACAGTTTGGTTATATATTGTTAACAAATTCTGAATTATGCTATTGCAATTGTTTGAAAAAATCTAAGTAACTTATTGTCAATGGCTATAGTTATTCCTCATCTACAATTTGCATATTGACAATATACTGTATGGCAAGGAAACTGTCTTTATAGACTGAGACTGGGGTCATCAAAAGCCACACCACCAAGAAGTAAAGGCGATTGGCTGGGGTACTAGTCACACAGTAGTTCCATGATGGGCTAAACCCAATGATGGCCAAGAGGCTCCGCAAGTTCTGTCCTTTCTGTATAGGGACGATGTATGAAATATGGTTTTATATATATATATATATATATATATATATATATATATCAACCTCCAGGCAGAGCATATACAAAGAAAGGCATGTTTAGCAGCCGGTAGTCTTTCTCTATGTAAACTGTGCCATCCCAGGTACCCCGTGTGGCTCTGGAAGTGATATCACAACTCACAACATTTGTTTGGCCGGGGTGCATGTCACATTGTTCATAATCAGGTAGGTACAGGATCGGGAATGTGGTAGATTGGTACAGGTCCTGTAAGACAAAAAAATGTATGTGCATCAAAGACCCACTCACACAAATAGTGGTAATATGCTCCCAAATATATTTGTGGGTATTTACATTGTCTACGCTGCGTAATCAGGGCCATTTTATGGAATTTTATTACCACAATTTTTTTTTAGTGTTTGGATCGTATTATTGCCGTTAGTGCAGTTAAATAAAGGTATACTCCTACATTTTTAATATTATGATACCTCTGACTTCTACCCTTTCCCTAAATGTTACCCTGACTCCAACACTTAACTGCTTGCTAAATCACGTAAAAACTCTGGTATCCCTTAAAAAAACTCTAAGAGCCCATTTACACTAGAACACGTTGCTGGTAATCCACGTTCCGTGCATGCATTCAAAACGCACTGCCCTTGTGATCTACAGCGGGTGTCAGTGCAATTTTAACAACACCCCAAATACAGGTCATAAAAGTAGTGTGTTGGCCTGCACCAGACTGTATGTTACAAAGGGACCATGTGATCCGTATGCAGTGCATTACCAACAGTAGTACATGCAGTACTTTTGGTGCGGTGCGATTTCAGCCTATTCAAAATGAATCTCACTGCACAGAACTGCATGCCAAGCTGAACTCTGGGCTTGGCTAAACCAAGAGGACGTAGTCTGTAGTGAGGAATAAACGAACAAGTAGTTATCCTAGACAGAGCCGGGGGGTGGGGGTCAATGCATAGGCAAATTTTACTGAAGTCTGAATGATTTGGGGTCTCCTAACGTGTATGTCATGGAGGGGGGATGGATCAGAATACCTGTTTGCTTTTTTACTGCAATCCCGGGCTCCACTAGGCAGATCTCCCCTCACTTTCTGTCCCGCAGACAATGATTTCACCATACAGAAAAAGAGGGAGGGGTTGATTTACTAAAGGCAACTAGGCTGTTCACTTTGAAAGGGAAGTTGCACTGTGCAAGGGAATTTTCCCCAGAACGTGGTGAATAGGGTGAAGTTTCACTTTGCAAAGAATAAAGCGCAATGATTGAAGTCCGCCATTGGTGTGCGCAGCCTATTGCATTAGGGTGTGCACCGCAGAGCACAAACACACATGCATGTATATCAGCAGAGCAGTGGAAGGTGTCAGTATTATTGTTGTATTATTTTTATTATTATTTATTTTACAATTTTATTTTTTTTAATCATTTTTTACAATATTATTTTTTATTAATTTCTTTTAAAAAAAATTTCGGAGCCTCATTGGCGGCCTTTGGTGAAATATCAAGGGTTTAAACATAGAGAAAGGGACTGAGGACAGAGCTTCCCCAGTCCCTTTCTCTGCAGCCTCAGCTGCACCGAACAGTAAACAAATGGGAAGCTGAGCTGAGAGGCTTCCTGTTCATTCATAAACTGAAGCATAGTAAACCTAGTTTAAGAATGAACACGGGAGCAACCGGTACAGATCACTCACTGTGTTCATTCATTCATCCATCCTGAAACATCACCCGGAGAAGCCAGTGTGAGAAGAGAGGAGAGGGAGGAAGCTGGCAGCACTGCAGGGGGAGACAGGAGTGCCAGGAAGCAGGGGGAATCAGCACTGCACATGGTGAAAAGGGTGTGCTCAGGCACGCCTATAAAGTCCGCAGAGCTTCACTGAGCACCTCATTCACTGAGCTCTGGGGAAAATTCCCTTGCAAAGTGCAACTTCCCTTGCAAAGCGAACAGTCTATATGTATGCCTTTAGTAAATCAACCCCGGAGAATCTGAAACAGAGATACCAGCAGAAATTATCATCTGAAAGGGGTTCTAACTCTTCCTTATGCTGAAACTAAGAAAAATAATTTTGAACCTATTCATTACACATTCATTACAAAGGAGGTTCATGGAGTTTAACCCCACCCCCTTTCCCCGCCAGGACATTAAATTCTGACAGCAGGGCCAAGAGCTGTCAGTATACACTGATCAGGCGCTGCAGCGGACAACATTTTCCAACTTGTCCAGTCCACAGAGGTTGATCTTATGATGTCTACATTGAATGAAATCGATCTATCAACAATAACACTTACTGTAGCCTAAATCTTGACATTACCAGTTAACAGAGACGTACAGCCAAAACTCGTTTGCCTGTACTTTTCCTGTGGATCACAGGAGTGCAGTTTGTTCTGCACTCTAGTGACCTGTTTTCAGCAGACAGCGGGCTGAAGCTCGCTATCAGCTGATGCCACAGAGGCGCTGAGCTGGCTGCTCCCACCCCCTCCACAGCCCACTGGAGGGACAGAGCAGACAGCGTGACGTCGCTTCCGTGTTTACATCAAGGAGACTGGAACCAGGCCGTTTCCGGCTTCATTCCAGTCTCTCACTAGCCGCTGGAAGCGGCAGATCGTCCATCGGCCCTCCCGTGTTACCGGGAGGGCCGGCGGAAGGCGGTGGAAGGGGGTGACGTCCCCTCCCGCTCCTCCGGGATAACAACCAAGCGGCTTTTAGCCGCATCGGTTGCTATCCTAGGAAAGCCGATCGCTTGCTCTAAACAGCAGTACCGGGATGATGCCTGCAGCTGAGGGCATCATCCCGGTATAACCTCTGAAATTCGAGTACGCAGATGTGCGTACGCTCGGCAGGAAGGGGGTATACTCATCTTTTATTTATAGGGATAGATAGGTTAGTGTTAGATCTGTGGTGTCTATAGATGCAGGGATTTTAATTTTTGCTTGGACTTCCACTTTAATGCATAAAACTGATTGTAGACTGCCAGTCAATAACATTCATAAATGTTAAGTTGCCGTAATTCTCTCACTTTTGATCATATTAGAGATCAAAATCTTTTTGAATGTGGTTACAATTGCTTGAAAATTGCCAGCATTTACTTATTCCTTAACACTAATTGAACATCTAAAGAAGCACACCTACACCTATTGGGTACATGAAGTAGTGACACCAAAATGCTCCTTTTTGTCTTCATCATTGGGCTGAAAGGTGGCAACTGCCAGTAAAGGATTTTATTCTACAAGTATAATGACTATGCTGTTATAATTACTTACTCAGTCAAGTTATAACCAAAATAGCTTAAAGGAGGAAATAATTATGTAGTGGAGGTGTAAGAGGATTTGTTTTGATACAAGCTTATAATTAGAAAGGTAGTCTACAGTCAATCAGTAGTCTTTTTTTTTTTTTTTTTAATTAGGATGACTTGTTACATTAATTTACCTACTCATAGACAAACTTTAGAATGGGAAGAGATGGCGAGGCAAACAGAGAGGAAATTATGTAACAGAAAGAATTCTGGTTTCTTTATTGCAAACAGGGACTGTATAGACATTCCTCTCTGCCGTCCAGCACTTCCTGCTTCTCCCAGGGAGATTTTCAGAAACCATTTAGACATGTAAACCATAAAAATGAACTTTCCCTTACTTGGTCCCTTTTGGTTTGTAAAAGACTAAAGCTGGGTATACAGTGGTGTGAAAAAGTGTTTGCCCCCTTCCTCATTTCCTGTTCCTTTGCATGTTTGTCACACTTAAGTGTTTCGGAACATCAAACCAATTTAAACAATAGTCAAGGACAACACAAGTAAACACAAAATGCAATTTGTAAATGAAGGTGTTTATTATTAAAGGTGAAAAAAAATCAAAACCATCATGGCCCTGTGTGAAAAAGTGATTGCCCCCCTTGTTAAAACATACTATAACTGTGGTTGTCCACACCTGAGTTCAATTTCTCTAGCCACACCCAGGCCTGATTATTGCCACACCTGTTCACAATCAAGGCATCACTTAAATAGGAGCTGCTTGACACAGTAAGGTCCACCAGAAGATCCTTAAAAGCTACACATCATGCCGAGACCCAAAGAAATTCAGGAACAATTGAGAAAGAAAGTAATTGAGATCTATCAGTCTGGAAAGGGTTATAAAGCCATTTCCAAAGCTTTGGGAATCCAGCGAACCACAGTGAGAGCCATTATCCACAAATGGCGAAGACATGGAACAGTGGTGAACCTTCCCAGGAGTGGCCGGCCGCCCAAAATTACCCCAAGAGCACAGCGACGACTCATCCAAGAGGTCACAAAAGACCCCACAACAACGTCCAAGGAACTGCAGGCCTCACTTGCCTCAGTTAAGGTCAGCGTTCATGCCTCCACCATCAGGAAAAGACTGGGCAAAAATGGCCTGCATGGCAGAGTTCCAAGGAGAAAACCACTGCTGAGCAAAAAGAACATCAAAGCTCGTCTCAATTTCTCCACAACACATCTTGATGATCCCCAAGACTTTTGGGACAACATTCTGTGGACCGATGAGACAAAAGTGGAACTCTTTGGAAGGTGTGTGTCCAAGTATATCTGGCGTAGAAGGAACACTGCATTTCAGAAAAAGAACATTATACCAACAGTAAAATATGGTGGTGGTAGTGTGATGGTCTGGGGCTGTTTTGCTGCTTCAGGACCTGGAAGACTTGCCGTGATAAAAGGAACTATGAATTCTGCTGTCTACCAAGAGATCCTGAAGGAGAATGTCCGACCATCTGTTTGTGTACTCAAGCTGAAACGAACTTGGGTTCTGCAGCAGGACAATGATCCTAAACACACCAGCAAGTCCACCACCGAATGGCTGAAGAAAAACAAAATGAAGACTTTGGAGTGGCCTAGCCAAAGTCCAGACCTGAATCCTATTGAGATGTTGTGGTATGACCTTAAAAAGGCCGTTCATGCTCGAAAACCCTCTAATGTAACTGAATTAGGACAATTCTGCAAAGATGAGTGGGCCAAAATTCCTCCAGGACGCTGTAAAAGCCTCATTGCACGTTATCGCAAACGCTTGGTTGCAGTTGTTGCTGCTAAGGGTGGCCCAACCAGTTATTAGGTTTCGGGGCAATCACTTTTTCACACAGGGCCATGATGGTTTGGATTTTTTTTCACCTTTAATAATAAACACCTTCATTTACAAATTGCATTTTGTGTTTACTTGTGTTGTCCTTGACTATTGTTTAAATTGGTTTGATGTTCCGAAACACTTAAGTGTGACAAACATGCAAAGGAACAGGAAATGAGGAAGGGGGCAAACACTTTTTCACACCACTGTATGCCTTGGGGTTGATTTACTAAAATTGGAGAGTGTAAAATCTAGTGCAGCTCTGCATAGAAACCAATCAGCTTCCAGGTTTTTTGTTAAAGCTTAAAGTTGAGTTCTGCTAAATTTCTTTTTTTTTAGTCAGCAAATACAAATACTGCAGCTGCTGACTTTTAAAATATGGACACTTACCTGTCCAGGGCGCCCACGATGTTGGCACCGGAAGCCGATCAGTCCCTACATCTTTGGTAAGGGAATCAGGAAGTTGAGCCTTGCAGCTTCACAGCCTGCTTCCCTACTGCACATGGGCGATTTGCGCTGCGTGATTCCCACTGGTCCCTGCTGTCTTCTGGGACTTGTGTGTCTCCCAGAAGACAGTGGGGGGGGGGGGGGGGGGCGGGGGAGGCGCCGGACATGTCGCAGATATCCGCGGATACTGCGGCTATCTATGCCCGGAAGTGGGAGCAAATACCTGGTTTAGACAGGTATCTGCTCCCCCCTGAAAGGTGCCAAATGTGACACCGGAGGGGGGAAGGATTCCAAAAAGAGGAAGTTCCATTTTTGGGTTTAACTCCGCTTTAATTAAACAAGCTGAAGTTAGAAGCTGATTGGCTACCATACTCAACTGTATCAGATTTTGCACTCTCCAGTTTTAGTAAATCAACCCCCTTGAGTTTGTTCTTCATTCAACCAGGACAAACAGAAAAAAATCATAGATTCCCACATCTACGCAAGCAATGTGGGTGCAGGGAGCTCTTTTGCTGCCCTATTGTATTCTGACAGTGGGGACTCCCCTACTGTCAGAATACACTGATCAGCGCTGGCTGCAAGCGTTGATTAAATGCCTCAGTGTGAAAGGGTCTGAGGGTACTTTCACACTGAGGCGCTTCCAAACTGCCAGGAAAACAATGAGCACTTTTGCTGTGCTTTTTGTGCGCTTTTCAGGCACTTTTGATGCACTTTCCATTCATTTCAATGGACAGGGGAGTTTTTGAGGTGCTTTTTTTAGCACTCCACCGGGTGTGAAAGCATTTAGACCCCTTTCACACTGGGGCCGCAGCAGCATTAGCGCTAAAGCGCTGCTCGTTGTAGCGGCGCTTTAGCGCTGTTTAAGCAACGCTTTATGCCTGCTAGTGGGGGTGCTTTTAACCCCAAAGAAGGGGTTAAAAACACCCATGTTGCGGCACTTTTGAATCGCTTTTTAGGCACTTCGGACGCACTGCCCATTCATTGCAAGGGGTACGGCCCCAAAAATGCTGCTTGCAGGACTTTTTCTGACGTCCCGCAAGCGCACCGCCCCAGTGTGAAAGCACTCGGGCTTTCACACTCGGGCGGCATGGGAGGAAGTTTTCAGGCACTTTACAGGCGATATTTATAGCGCTAAAACGCCTGAAAACTGCCTCAGTGTGAATGGGGTCTTATTGATTTTAAGGCTGCTTTCACACTGAGGCGCTTTACAGGTGCTATAGATCTAACAATAGTGCCTGTAAAGTGCCTCTCCTCTCACTCCAGTGTTCCTAAAGCGCCTTTGCCCATTTTGCCGGTGGTTTTAACCCTTTTTCAGCCACTGGCGGGGGTTAAAAGCGCCCCACTAGCAGCCGAATATCGCCGCTTAAACAACGGTAAAGTGTTGCTAAAAATATCGCTGCTTTACCGCCGACGCCCCCAACGCTTCAGTGTGAAAACACACTAATGGAAATAGCTTTTCGTGAGCTCTTCAGGCGCTTTTTTTTTGCGCGAAAGCGCCTGAAAAGCGCCTTAGTGTGAAAGGAGCCTCAGATAAGTTCCCACTGATCTTTTTAGATATCTGAAAGGGGGCAATTCTTCACACTCGGTAGGCATGGGAGGCAGTTTTCAGGCGCTTTACAGGCAAGTACCCGCTGCTGGGCTCCTGCAGTGTGTGATCACAGCGGGAGCAAGTCGCCGGCAGGCGCATGCGTGTCCCCCCTACCTGGAAGTGCTGGATCACGTGTATAAAAAAAAATGCTATGGGGCGGACCTGAAGTGGTTAAATTGCTTGGTTTCTGTTATATCGGTTTTCCCATTTCAAAATGCATTTTATAGTATTTCTGAAGAATATAAGTTTAATTTGGACCCACTGAAAACAAAACATTTTCCTGAAAAATGTTGCCACTCTGGAATGGCAAAGGACAGCTATTTAAATACTCATGTTTCAATTTTTCACTTTTTTTAAAATAAATGTTTCCCCTAAATTTAACATAAGTCCCATCCAAAAACAGGCCATCTTTATTATTGAAATTACAGGAGTTGAGTCTTTGACCTAGAATAAACATGCAGATAAGGAATTTTGACACTCAATGCTTGTTCTGGGTATATGCCTCAAAAGTAATGACACCACCAGGCAACTAGCTTCTATAGAAGAGGCAGCCTCCATACTTTGTTCATATCGATTTATTATTATTTTTTTTACATAGTGAACAACTAGAGGCACTTTCGCCTAGCAGTAAAAGTGTCGCTGGTTGGAGTCTCAACCACGGCACTACCTGCCTGGAGTTTGCATGTTCTCACTGTGCCTGCGTGGGTTTCCTCCGGGTGCTTCGGTTTCTTCCCACACTCCAAAGACATGCTGGGAGGTTAATTGGCTTCTGTCTAAATTGGCCCTAGTATATGAATGTGAGTTAGGGACCGTAGTTTGTAAGCTCCTTGAGGGTAGGGACCGATGTGAATGTGCAATGTATATGTAAAGCTCTGCGTAAATTGACGGCGCTATAGAAGTCATAATAATAGAGGACTTGAAGCCCTTACCAGTTCATTATACTGCAAACCGAAACAACAGTAATGAACAGAGTGGGAATTGGCACACCCAAATATTATTGTACAGGAAAAATAAAAGGTTTGGCTAATTGGTCGAAAAACTTGTTACACATTATGCAAAGATGTTGCTATGATTATTGCACAATTATTATGTTATTCAAGAATGTTAATTAATTAAATACGCAAAGTCAGCATGCATACATATTCGCTGGCACACGTGGAAGCAGTTGGCACAAAATCATCAGGTAATCTAAATTTCCAATGCAGATTTATCCAGAATCAACTGCCACCGAAAAGTTTTTTCCCCTAAGTTTTAACCAGATGCTATTGTGCTTCTCAATGTTGTTGCCACCTACCTTTGAATTATCTTCTCTTACTGTATGTTATAGTGCATCTGGAAAGTATAAACAGCGTTTCACTTTTTCCACATTTTGTTATGTTACAGCCTCATTCCAAAATGGATTCAATTCATTATTTTCCTCAAAATAAAAAATGAAGAAAAAAAATCCCATGTAATTAAAGTGGGAGTAAACCCGCTGAACCTTTTTTTTTTTTAACACACCTGTAAGGGAAAAGTCATAATGAGGTAGTATGCACCGCATACTAGCTCATTATGAAATACTTACCTTAGAACGAGGCGTCGGTGACTCACCTGGTCCACGCCGAGGTAGCTGACATGTTGCCTCGGTGTGTCTTCCAGGTATCGCTACTCCAGCGCTGTGAGTGGCTGGAGCCGGGATGTCGTCACTCCCGCGCATGTGCACGGGAGACTTCTTCCCGGCAAGGTTCGGATTCTGCCGGCCTTTCAGCCGAGAATCCCCCGTGTGCATGCGCCGCTGCAGTCAGCGGCGCATTGCACGGGGAATATCTCCTAAACCGTACAGGTTTAGGAGATATTATTTTTTACCTACAGGTAAGCCTCATTATAGGCTTGCCTGTAGGTAAAAGTCACATTTTTGACTTTACAACCACTTTAAGTATTCACAACCTTTGCTCAATACTTTGTTGAAGCCCCTTTGGCACCAATTACAGCCTCAAGTCTTTTTGAGTATGATAGTACATGCTTGGCACACCTATTTCTGGGCAGTTTCTCCCATTCTTCATCTCAAGGTCCATCATGTTGGATGGGGAGCGTCGGTACACAGACAATTTCAGATCTTTCCAGAGATGTTCAATCGGATTCAAGTCTGGGCTCTGGCTGGGCCACTCAAGGACATTATTATTATACAGGATTTATATAGCGCCAGCAGTTTACGCAGCGCTTTACAATGTAATAAAGGGAGACAATACAGTTATAATGCAAGAGGATTAAGAGGGCCCTGCTCAGAAGAGCTTACAATCTAATAGGGTGGGGCAGGTGGTACAAAAGGTTGTAACTGTGGGGAATGAGCTGATGGAAGTGGTAAAAGATTAGTTGGAGACGTTTTAGGGTTTCCTGAAGAGATGAGTTTTCAGGGATTGCCTGAAGGTAGCAAGGGTAGGGGATAGTCAGACAGGTTGAGGTAGCGAGTACCAGAGGATGGGAGAGGCTCTGGAGAAATCCTGGAGACAAGCATAGGAGGAGGAGACGAGAGAGCCCGAGAGTAGGAGGTCTTGAGAAGAGCGGAAAGGATGATTTGGGTGATATTTGGAGACAAGATTGGTGATGTAGCTTTGTATGTTGTGGTTAGTATTTTGAATTGAATTCGCTGGGTGATTGGAAGCCAGTGTAGGGATTGGAGGAGAGTGTTGGCAGACACTGAGCTGTTGGTAAGCTGGATAAGTCTGGCAGCAGTATTCATGATAGACTGAAGAAGGGATAAGCCTATGGAGAGGCAGGCCAATGAGAAGTGAGTTGCAATAGTCAAGGCGAGAGATAACAAGGGAGTGAATGAGGAGCTTGGTAGTTACATTTGTTAAAAAGGGGTGAATTTTAGAGATGTTACGGACATTCACATAGTTGTTGGAGCTGTTGGAAGATGAACCTTTGCCCCAGTCTTAGGTCCAGAGCACTCTGGAGCAGGTTTTCATCAAGGATAATTCTGTACATTGCTGCATTCATCTTTCACTCAATCCTGACTAGTCTCCCAGCTCCCAGCTGAAAAACATCCCCACAGCATAATGCTGCCAAAACCATGCTTCACTGTAGGGGAAAAAAAAGTGAAGCGCTATGAATACCGGATGCACTGTATGATGGTTTATGTTTTTCCAAGGCAATATTGATCACTGCAATTTCCTCTTTTTATTGCCGTTGCCCCTGCAGAATAGCTAAGAGTCAGCCAGTTGCCCTCATAACTATTTACATAACACCAGACATCAGTGAAGCACTGAAAAGTTTAGTAACATTTAGTAACAGAGAAGCTTGTTGTAAAAAGAACCTGTTACTTTGCACTGAAATTACACCCTTGTGCCCCCCATAAGTTTTTTTTTTGGTGTCTGTTTTAAGATACCTACCTTTTTACAAATGTCTTCCGGCTGATTATGTGATGCCACAGAATCCTCTCCCACCTGACTTCTCCTCTGGGCTGGATGATCCTCACAGATACGGAAAAGGGAACTAATGTGGCAAAGTCATAGATGCTCTTTACATCAGTACAATGTGAATAAAGGGTGTTTCATAGTTTCATAGTTTCATAGTTAGTAAGGTTGAATAAAGACATCAGGCCAATCCAGTTCAACCTGAGTGAGTATCTACAATTGTCCCTATCCCTATACATTGCATACTCACATCGGTCCCTACCCTCAAGGAGCCCACAATCCAAGGTCCCCATTCATATACTAGGGCCAATTTTTGGACAGAAGCCAATTTACCTACCTGCATGTCTTTGGATTGTGGGAGGAAACCGGAGTACCCGGAGGAAACCCACGCAGGCACAGGGATAACATGCAAACTCCAGGCAGGTAGTGTCGTGGTTGGGATTCGAACCAGCGACCCTTCTTACTGCTAGGTGAGAGTGCTAACCACTACACCACTGTGCCGCCCAAAGGTGTTGTTTTGTGTTGTTGTGACCCCACAAATGCACGACATTTGCTGTACATCCCCAGTCTGCTTAGTTTGCTTAGTCTCTCGCTGCCCCGCCGCCATCCTCGGTCAGGGAATCAGGAAGTGAAGACGCAATGTCTTCACTGCCCGGTTCCCTACTGCGCATGCGCGAGTCGCGCTGCGCTTCTCTATTGGTCCCCGCTGTGTCCTGGGAACTGTGTTTCCCAAGACACAACGGGGCATTCTCGGATAGGGGCGGACATCCTCGGATATGCTAGTCCCGGAAGTGGGTGCAGATACCTGTATTATACAGGTATCTGCACCCCCCTCCCCCCTGAAAGGTGCCAATTGTGGCACCGGAGGGGGGGGGGGGAATCCGATAAGTGGAAGTTCCACTAAAGGGTGGAACTCCGCTTTAAGGTGAAAAAATGTTTACCTTTACAACCCCTTTAAAATAGTGATGGAGAGGGAGCTGTACTCAACCTGTGACTCTTATCCACAGCTGTGCTTGTTCTGTGTATTGTGTGATGGGGGTGTGTCTCTTCCCTCCAATCAGGGCTCAGAGCTGTCGGCTGTATGAAGACTTTAGATCCTCCTCCCCTGCTGATAGAAAAAAAAGAAATCCTATTTTCTGTGTGTTTTCGCAATGGCTGCAGATACACACGCATTTTTGAAGGGTTAACAACATTTTTAGTTAATCACAGAAATAATTGTCCACAACCTGACAGATTGAGAAAAGTCTTCATGCTTTGAATCATTTCATCTAAAAAGGAAATCAAAGTGGGGGAGAATCATACATTACTTTCATTAGGATCACCAGCTAAATGGCCTGGCAGTGGTGTTTCACTCTGCTCTACTCAACCTATGCCAAGCAACCAGCTGCACCCACAGATCATTTAATTTGTTAACCACTTGCCAACCGCCTCACGCAGATATACAGCGGCAGAATGGCACGTGCAGGCAAACTAACGTACCTGTACGTTGCCCTTTAAGAGGCGGCCTGTCCGCGGGGATACCAGCGATCATCTCTCAGACAGGAAGAACGGTGAGATGCTAATGTAAACAAGCATCTCCCTGTTCTGCCTAGTGACAGTGTCACTGATCGCTGCTCCCTGTGATTGGGAGCAGTGATCATTGACGTGCCAAACGTAGCCACGCCCCCCACAGTTAGAATCACTCCCCAGGACACACTTAACCCCTTAACTGCCCCCTAATGGTTAACCCCTTCACTGCCAGTGTCATTTACACAGGACTCAGTGCATTTGTATAGCACTGATTGCTGTATAAATGACAAATCGCTGATCGCCGCCATTACTAGTAAAAAAAAAAAAAAAATGCCATAAAATTATCCCCTATTTTGTAAACGCTATAACTTTTGCGCAAACCAATCAATAAACACTTATTGTGATTTTTTTTTTTTTTACCACAAATATGTAGAATACATATCGCCCTAAACTGAGGAAAAAAATAGTTTTTTTTAGATATTTTTGGGGGATATTTATTATAGGAAAATGTAAAAAATAATGTTTTTTTTTTTTTGTTTCAAAATTGTCACTCTTTTTTTGTTTATAGCGCAAAAAAAAAAACGCAGGAGTGATCAAATACCACCAAAAGAAAAGCTCTATTTGTGGGAAAAACAGGATGTCAATTTTGTTTGGGAGCCACGTCGCACGACCGCGCAATTGTCAGATAAAGCGACGCAGTGCCGATTTGCAAAAAGAGCTCTGGACTTTGGCCAGCAAAATGGTCCGGGGCTTAAGTGGTTAATCAAAAAAAATAAAAATAATTAAAGATCAAAGAACAATTGCAAGTTATATATTATACGAGGACTGTAAGGACATTAACTGATTTATATAAGAGATCAGATCATGATGCAGACTCAAGAGCAAGGCTGCTAGGTTGTGTACCTAAATCCACTGGTACCAGAAATAACTTTTGTGCCAATTCAGTGGCACCAGAGAACAGCAACGTGCAAATTACAAAATCTATATGAGTAACAAAGTTGAAATTGCTAAATTTCTAATTGAGCTACAGTATACCACACTCCATATATCTAATTCAGCTCTGGAAGGTTTTACCCTCTTCATGATGGATCAGTTTTTTGTTATTTAGCACTGTGCCACTTTAACTGGTAACTGCGCAGTCATGCAACGCTGTACTCAAACGACATTTATATAATTTTTTTTAACACAAATAGAGCTTTCATTTGGTGGTATATGATCACCACTGGATTTTAAATTTTTTTGTGATATAAATGAAAATAAAAAACAATATTTTTTACTTTTTACTATTAAAATGTAGAAAAAAAAGTCTTCATAAATTTTGGACAAAATGTATTCTCTGCTACATATCTTTGGTAAAAAAAAATCCCTATAAGTGTATATTGATTGCTTAACCACTTTCAGACCGGTCCAATTTGCAGCCAAAGGACCAGGTCCCTTTTTGCGATTCGGCACTGCGTCGCTTTAACTGACAATTGCGCGGTCGTGCGACGTGGCTCCCAAACAAAATTGACATCCTTTTTTTCCCACAAATAGAGCTTTCTTTTGGTGGTATTTGATCGCCCCTGCGGTTTTTATTTTTTGCGCTATAAACAAAAAACAGCGCCAATTTTGAAAAAAACGCATTCTTTTTTATTTTTTGCTATAATAAATATCCCCCAAAAATATATAAAAAAAAATGTTTTTCCTCAGTTTAGGCCGATACGTATTCTTCTACATATTTTTGGTAAAAAAAATCGCAATAAGCGATTATTGATTGGTTTTCGCAGAAGTTATAGCGTTTACAAGATAGGGGATAGTTTTATAGCATTTTTATTAATCATTTTTTCTTATTAGTAATGGCGGCGATCAGCGATTTTTATTATGACTGCGACATTATGGCGGACACATCGGACATTTTAGACACATTTTTGGGACCATTGTCATTTATACAGCAATCAATGCTATTTAAATGCATTGATTCCTGTGTAAATGACACTGGCAGTGAAGGGGTTAACCACTAGGTGGCAGTGTAGGGGTTAAGTATTTCTAGAGGTGTGTTTCTTACTGTGGGGGGGGGGGTGTGGCTGTCAGCTAGTGAATGCTGTTCTCTGCTCCAATCACAGGGAGCAGAGATCGGCGTCACTAGTTGCTAGGCAGAACGGGGAGATGCTGTTTATTTCCGCATCTCCCCGTTCAGCCTTCCCGTGAGACGATCGCGGGTGTCCCCGGGACCCACGACGAGCCTCACGGGGGTCCCGACCGGCACGCGCCCGATGGCACGGCAGCATCTTAAAGGGGACGCCCTTATGCCTGTCTGTGCCATTCTGTCGACGTATATCGTTGTGCGCCGGTCGGGAAGCGGTTAATGCATCTACAAACTATGGTAAATATTTAAATTTTTTTTTTTTACACTACTTATGGCAGTGGTCACCGACTTATAATGGAACAGCGATAGTGGGGGGGACTGACTAACTGCTACTGGCATCAACAGTGACACCAAAAAAGGGATCAGTGATAATACTATACACTGTCACTGTACTAATGCCACTGGCTGGGAAAGGGTTAACTTCTAGGATGATCAAGGCGTTAAATGTGTGCCTAACAATGTGAAATGTGTGTAATGTGTGCTGCTTTCGCTAACATATCTCTTTGTTTCTTATCCCTTTGCAGTTATAAGAAACAGAGAGATTGTTTCCCTCTGTACAGAGCCCTGTGTTGATTGTCAACACAGGGATCTGGTGAGTAGACAGCTGATCAACAGTTCCTGGCCATGAATCAGTGGTCAGGCTTGCTGACAAACTCCTGCTGTGTACAATCACAGTGGGTGACATCGCTTTGTCTGCACAGGCCGCCCGTGCGCACTACAGGGTGGTCTAAAAGTGGATATTGTCTAGGTCAGCCATTCTCACCCTAGGGCTCCTCCAGAGCTTGACAGTGATTCCTTGAGCTGCGGCTGATTGACCTCACATTTAATGGTGCCTGCCTAGTTCCAGGAAACATTGTCACTTGGCACAGTGAACCAAGTGATCTTTTTCGCTGCCTATAAGGCCCCTTTCACACTGGGGCGGTAGCCGCGGTGAAGGTAAAGCAGCGCTATATTTAGCGCTGCTTTACCGTCGTTTTAACCGCGGTATTCGGCCGCTCGCGGTGCGGTTTTACCCCCCACGAGCGGCCGAAAAAGGGTTAAACACCCCCGCAGAGCGCCGCCGTAGTGGCGCTTTGCGGCGGTATTGCCGCGGTTTTACCGCGGTGTCCCATTCTAATCAATGGGAAGGAGCGGTATAGGAGCGGTGAACACACTGCTCCTATACCGCTCCAAAGATGCTGCTAGCAGGACTTTTTTTTGTCATCCTGCTAGCACACCGCTCCAGTGTGAAAGCCCGCCGGCTTTCACACTGGAGTTAAAGGGGCCGGATTTTTTCAGGCGGTGAACAGGCGCTATTTTTAGCGCTGCACCGCATGAAAAACGCCCCGGTGTGAAAGGGGCCTAAGGCCCCTTTCACACTGGGGCGGTTTTCAGGCGGTACGGCGCTAAAAATAGCGCCTGTATACCGCCTGAAAAAACCGGCCCCATTCACTCCAGTGTGAAAGCCGGCGGGCTTTCACACTGGAGCGGTGCGCTAGCAGGACCGCAACAAAAGTCCTGCTAGCAGCATCTTTGGAGCGGTGAAGGAGCGGTGTGTTCACCGCTCCTATACCGCTCCTTCCCATTGAAATCAATGGGAAACCGCGGGGATACCGCCCGCAAACCGCCGCTGCAGCGGCGCTTTGCGGAGGTTTTTAACCCTTTTGCGGCCGCTAGCGGGGGTTAAAACCACCCCGCTAGCGGCCGCATACCGCGGGTAAAACGATGGTAAAGCAGCGCTAAATATAGCGCTGCTTTACCGTCGCCGCCCCGCACCGCCCCAGTGTGAAGCCAGCCTAAGGGTGGCATTCTGACTACCTCTGTAAGGGGGGTATTCTTCCCACTAACCATCACATAGAGGGATATTTCCCACAGACCACCAACGAACTGGTTTTTCCAAGTGTTCCCTGGGGGCTGTAAATTATTTCAAGGGTTCTTCTGAGGTAAAAAGGTTGAGAAAGGCCGCTCTAACTTGTTGGCAATGATGTAATACAATGTGGTGAACACCAAAACAGGATGTGGGTACATTCGTAATGTTGAAACGTGTTGTAAAAAAATGTGCCAGGAGCTATTTTTATTTGTTCCTGTTAGACGCTAAATATATGATTTGATGAAACAAGCTTGGCTCCTATATCCTGATTGTCACTGGAAGTCAAACACATAAACACCACAATAGAATTTTATAAAGTGGTGTACTTTGGCGCTGCCTCTCTTGCACTGATGCCATAGACTCTGGCCTATGAGTGTCTGTCATGACAGTTTAGATTAGACATACAATTAAAGATTTAATTTTAACTTCATCAAGAAAAATATGACATTTTGGCAATTAGTTGAAATGTGTACTTTGTTTCAAAGCAAATGGCATGGGAAGCTACACTATATTACCAAAAGTATTGGGACACCTGCCTTTACACTCACATGAACTTTAATGGCATCCCAGTCTTAGTCCATAGTGTTCAATATTGAGTTGGCCCACCCATTGCGGCTACAACAGCTTTAACTCTTCTGGGAAGGCTGTCCACAAGTTTTAGGAGTGTGTCTATGGGAATGTTTGACCATTCTTCCTTAAGCATATTCGTGAGGTCAGGCACTGACAAGAAGGCCTGGATCGCAGCCTCCACTCTAATTCATCCCAAAGGTGTTCTATCGGGTTAAGGTCAGGACTCATAGTAGTCATGTTGGAACAGAAAGGGGTCATCCCCAAACTGTTCCCACAAAGTTAGGAGCATGAAATTGTCCAAAATGTCTTGGTATGCTGATGCCTTAAGAGTTCCCTTCACTGGAACAAAGGGGCCAAACCCAACACCTCAAAACAACCCCACACCATATCCCCGCCTCCACCAAATGATTGGGACAAAACAAAGATCCATAAAGACATGGAGTGGGTGGGGTGGAGGAGTTTGACTGGCCTGCACAGAGTCCTGACCTTAACCCGATAGAACACCTTTGGGATGAATTATATCGGAGACTGCGAGCCAGGCCTTCTCACCCAAAATCAGTGCCTGACCTCACAAATGCGCTTTTGGCGGCCAAACATTCCCATAGACACTTCTAAACCTTGTGAACAGCCTTCCCAGAAGAGTTGAATCTGTTATACCTGCAAAGGGTGGGCCAACTCAATAGTGAACCCTACGGACTAAGGCTCGGTTCACACTACCGCGACTTGGGATCCGACTTGTCAGACCTCAAGTCGCCCCAAGTCGCTTGACATTAGGAATTACATTATAATCAATGAGAGCCATCTTAATGTATACTACTGAAGTCGCTCCGACTTCAGAAAAGGTTCCTGTACTACTTCAAGGCGACTTCTAGGTGACTTGTACCCATAGAATTCAATGGAAGTCGCCTCCAAGTCGGATCTCCATCTATATTGAAGCGACTTTACAGGAAAATAAATTTGTTTACTCAGGCAAACCCCACCCTCCCAGAGAGCTGATTATTCTGTGATTGGCCACAGCCAAAGTCGCCTGGCCTGGGGGCGACTTGAAGTTGTGTTGTAAATAACTCAAAGTCACGTTGAAGTTGCTTCCAAGTCAGGTTGAAGTTGTTTCCAAGTTGCTTCCAAGTTGCCTTGCTAAGTCGCGTTGCCTCAGTGTGAACCGGCACTAAGACTGGGATGCCATTAAAGTTCATGTGCTTGTAAAGGTAGGTGTCTCAATACTTTTGGTAATATAGTGTATGAGGTAATCTGACTATTGCTCACTTCTTCTTAGCAAATAGGCACATTTTTGTAGAATAAGAGTTTTGCCCACAAAATGCTTGCCTTTGTGTATATACAGTAACTAATCTTCAAAATATTCTTACAAAATTAAATATGATTTCAACCTGGCATGTCTTAACCTCTCCAAGCTATTATATTGTTTAATTAGAATAAATGCATCATGGCATCATGTAATACGCAGCTATAGCAATTACTCACAAATCCATAAAGCTACCATTCTTTGGTGTGCCAGCCAGGGCCGGACTGGCCTACCGGGATATTTCCCGGTAGGCTGTCTGCCCTGGGGCCGCTTTGCGGCTGCACTGCTCTCCTGAATCCCCTCTCTCCTGCTCCTTTGATCACGGCGCTGGCCGGGTCTGTGCTCTGCGGCCGCGCACCGCGCTGTAACGCGGTCCCGCCCCCCTAGACCGGCTCATGTGATAGTAGATAGAATCAGTGTTCCACCTATCACACGAGCCGGTCTATGGGGGCGGGACTGTGTTACAGCGCGGTGCGCGGCCGCAGAGCACAGACCCGGCCAGCGCCGTGATCACAGGAAGAGAGATGCCTGTGAGTACAGCCCTAAATGTGTGCCTGAATAGGGGGATCGGCAGGGGGGCGGCATATAGAGGAGATTATCTTTCTATATTCCTCCATGCAGCCGCTGAATGCTTGGAGGAGGGAGAGAAGGAGAATCAAGCATTCAGGGGCTGCATGGAGGAATATAGAAAGCTTATTTTCTCTATATGCAGCCCCACTGCTTCTCCTCCTATCCAACTTCTTTTACTGCCCCCCCCCTTCTCCTTGTGCTCCCCCCCAGTGCTCTCCTCCCCCACCACACTCTCCAGCCCCCCCCACAGTTCTCTCAATCCTTGTTCTTTCTGCCTCCCCCTCTCTCCAGCTCTCCCCATCCTTCTCCAGCCCCCCCCGCTTCCTACCCCCACAGTGCTCTCCAGCCCCCCCCGTGCTCCCCACCCCCCACGGTGCTCTCTAGCTCTCCCCATCAGTCTCCAGCCCCCACCCCAGTGCTCTCCACCCCCCACAGTGCTGTTCAGCCCCCCCATACTCCCCAGCCCCCCGTGCTCCCCACCCCTGTTCTTTCTGCCCCCGGTGCTGTCCAGCCCCCCCACAGTGCTGTCCAGCCCCTCCGTGCTCCCCACCCCTGTTCTTTCTGCCCCCGGTGCTCTCCAGCTCCCACCCCAGTGCTCTCCACCCCCCACAGTGCTCTCTAGCCCCCCGTGCTTCCCACCCCTGTTCTTTCTACCCCCGGTGCTCTCCAGCCCCCACCCCAGTGCTCTCCACCCCTGTTCTTTCTGCCCCCGGTGCTGTCCAGCCCCCCCACAGTGCTTTCCAGCCCCCCCATGCTCCCCACCCCTGTTCTTTCTGCCCCCGGTGCTCTCCAGCTCCCCCACAGTGCTGTCCAGCCCCCCCATGCTCCCCACCCCTGTTCTTTCTGCCCTTATGCTCTTCAGCTCCCACCCCAGTGCTCCCCACTCCCCACAGTGCTCTCCAGCCCCCCGTGCTCCCCACACCTTTTCTTTCTGCCCCCGGTGCTCTCCAGCCCCCACCCCAGTTCTTTCTGCCCCCGGTGCTCTCCAGCTCCCCCACAGTGCTGTCCTGCCCCCCCATGCTCCCCACCCCTGTTCTTTCTGCCCTTGTGCTCTTCAGCTCCCACCCCAGTGCTCCCCACCCCCCAAAGTGCTCTCCAGCCCCCCGTGCTCCCCACCCCTGTTCTTTCTGCCCCCCCGGTGCTCTCCAGCCCCCCCCCGTGCTCTCCTCTCTCTCTCTCTCTCTCTCTCTCTCTCTCTCATTTATATATATATATATATATATATTATAAAGCCCTATGTGATTTCATATCTGTCTTATCTATATATAATACACTCTTCAAATGTGCTTTAAAATGTATGGTTTTCCCTTTTTCATGAACCAGAAAATAATGACGTTATGCTGTTGCGCTGGTATAATAACGCTGTGGGGCTGGTATGAAATTTTTTCCAGGGCTGGATTTTATTCCCAGTCCGGCCCTGGTGCCAGCCTTATACATATCATTTAATGCGTGGAGTGAATTCATTTGATATTGTCCACATGAGTTGATCATAGATCTATACTAAAAAATATATAAATAAAAAAAATATATAAATAAAAATGGGGCAGACTCAACAGACAACGTGCTTTTTTTTCTGTGGTCACTTCCTTTTGTTTAAAGTATATCTCTAGCCAAAACTTTGCCTATACCTCTTATGACTGTCTGTGTTCCCAGTGAAAATAAATCACCCTATTTGTCCTGGGGATCACTGTCACCAAGAAAGAAGGACTATCCAAAATATTACAATTGTCTCTGCAATAGGAAGTGAGGGGAAATCTTACAATAGGGAATCTTATTTTGGAAACAATTAAAGTGGTAGTAAACCCATTTTTTTTATCTTTTACCTACAAGTAAGCTCGTAATAAGGCTTACATGTAGGTACTGTGGATATCTCCTAAACTTGCACTGTTTAGGAGATATTTAGAGTGCATGCAGCCAGTGATGTCACCAGCGCATGCACTCTGAATGTCCAGCATACTGTGACATCAGAGCCCGTGCCGTGATGTCATCACTCCCCCGGCCACTCGTGTAGCTGGAGGCCGCAAACCCAGAAGGAAGACCGGGTGAAGATAGAAGCCCTCTGGGCGGTGATGCTGGAGGGCTTCATTTTATGGCAAGTCTCTCATAATGTGCTAGTATGCAATCCATACTAGCACATTATGACATTGCCTTACAGGGGACTTTTTTTTCCCTTTAATTGCAGTTTACTACCACTTTAACAGAAGATTTTCTCTCAGTTTGGAGAGATTTCCTCTCATTTCCTGTTGTGTCTCACACACAGTAAATGAGGTGAATCTCCCCAATGGGACACAGACTGCAAAAAACAATGTATAACTCTGCCCTGCTCTTACTAAAAAGTTTATGGTAGAGACACGCTTTAATAAAATGTTACATTAGCAATAGTATAACTGTATGAATGGTTGATTTCTCAGTATTCTTATTCAGTTTCTCGTTTTACAGTGATAAGTTCATTTGTACAGTGAAGATAATGCTACTGGGAAACAAAATGACATCAAAAGGTAAATTGGAAGAACTGCTCTTTATTTAAAGTATATGTGAAACCTCACCCCATTCAGTTTAAAATAGAATAGAATGAATATATATATATATATATATACATACACACATACACATATTATAAATACCCTTTTTTCACCTTTTTTTTTTTTATAGATGATCACTTACCTCCTGTTCTCAGCTAAGGATCTTAGGGATCTTAGAGAGCTGGGGGAGGAAAAGCAGCAGCACACTGGTCTTCCCACTGAATGACCGGGTGGGGATGGGCAGCAGAAGTCTGATCATTGGAGGAGGGCAAGCTGAGTTTTCAGCAAAGCCAGAGAATTCACCATGCTGTGCTCTCATGCCTAGTGTGGTCAGTTTTTAAAAGGAAAGCAGGGGAGCTGGCAGGATCCCCAAGTATTTCACACAAAGGAAGCAGTACAAAGAGAACAGTATACGTTTTCATACAAGTACATGGTACATAAAATATATAGGAATCCAAAACAACCGCCCCTATTCGGATGCCTATCCACTGCGCTCAGGACAACCTACCTATCAAACTAAAGCTGCCACTTAGTGAAGGTTTGCAAGTGTGTAAGTTTAAACTCAATCTCTCTGTAGAGTGAGGATTATGAATAAACAGCGGCGCTAAACATAAATCACCAAATTAATAAGTGACTATAAAAATTAACTAATTAGTATCACCTCTAAGTGCTCAGTGAAAAATGCAATGATATAAACTGTGCTTGAAAACAAATAAATATATGAAAATATATAACACAAATAATAAGTGCACTAAATGATGCAAACCAGTGTGACACTGGTTTTGCAAAAAACAATACGTGAAAGCATATAAAAGTCCGTGTAATGTTCCATATGCAAAAAATAATGCAAAAAAAATTATTATTTTTGTGAATATTCTTCCTTGAATCTTCCACCACACCACAGTGATCCGTGCTTCCACTCCCCCAAAAGAAACGCACTCACCGCATCTATCGCCCGCACTTTCGTGACAGGCAATTGCGCTTTTGAATTCCACCGCAAGGAATAAGTGATCACTCCCAAATCAATCTGTGTCCGGATCTCTCCATATGTGAAAAAAGAGGATTGCTCCAATAGTGTAAAACCACTTAAAATTTATTCAAACCACATAAAAAGAACTCTCCAATAGTCTCACTCACATTTGATTAAGCAAAAGCCAGCATAGGTTTAAATTGCAACACAGCACAGCACGCTCCACTTCAAATAGACACACAGGTTTTAAAGCGCTTGCAGTCACGGCGGACTCGAGGTGCACACAAGCTGTGCAAGTTGTTGCTCACCCCCTCTTTCCTGCTCGCGCTTCAAATCAGGGACCGATATCCTTCAGGGAATTCCTACTACTGTGTTTTCACAAAGCTAATTGCCGCTCAGCCACGCCCCCGACATGTTTCGTCATCAGAAGGATGTTGCAGTCCCGCTAAAAAAAAAAATTGCTGATCCCCGCCATTACTAGTAAAAACAATTAAAAAAATAAAAAGTCCTTTAATCTTTCCCCTATTATGTAGACACTATAACTTTTGCGCAAACCAATCAATATACGCTTATTGCAATATTTTTTTACCAAAAATATGTAGCAGAATACATATTGGCCTAAACTGATGAATAAGTTTGTTTTTTATATATCATTTTTTGTATATGTATGATAGCAGAAAGTAAAAAAAAAATAAGTTTTAGTTTTTTTCAAAATTGTCAGTCTTTTTTTTGTTTATAGCGCAAAAAATAAAAAACACAGAGGTGATCAAATACCACCAAAAGAAAGCTCTATTTGTGGAAAAAAAAGACATAAATGTTGTTTTGGTACAACGTCGCACAACCGCGCAATTGTCAGTTAAAGCAGCGCAGTGCCGTATCGCAAAAAATGGCCTGGTCTGAAGTGGTTAAGTTGTATACATAAAACAATGTCCAGAAAGTCTCAATGCTTAAGAAAACTGGAGGTTTAATCATGGGCGTCCGCAGAACATTTTTCAGGGGGGGGGGGGCATCATTTTAGGGTCACCCATGCACTGTCCCTTTTCGACAATGTCATTATCACATTATCATGGTCAGAGACTGCAGACGTAGTACAGTCCCTAGGATAAGTAATGGATAATGGTCAATCCCTCCGGCTGGATGATTTCTCACTCTGGGTTCCCTAGGGGGGACTCTGGTCAGTAGTGTAGCATGTCTGTACCCTGGGAGTGGCTCAGTCTTGCTCTCTCTGGTGGCGCTGGGCAGTGTGGCTCTCTCTCTCTCTGGCTTACGCCCAGATAACTCCTCATTTTTTGTCCTGTAGCACTTTCTCCCTCAGCTTTTTTTCAGGCTGCAGTCTGCCAATCTCTCTCTTGATCGAGCTGTAGCCTCCTCCCTGTAAAAAGTGGGGCCGCCAATCTTTGGGACTACATGTCCCATGATTATTATTATTATTATATTATTATACAGGATTTATATAGCGCCAACAGTTTGCGCAGCGCTCTCCTCTCCTAGTCTCCTTTGATTGGCTCTCAGTTATGGCCAATAGGGAATGAACGGAGCGGGCAGAAAGCTGGGTGGGGAACTGGTGAGAGCCGCTGTGTCTTCTCCCTGACAGGAGAAGGGGGAGGGGCAAGCGGGGGAAACCTCTGACAGCCCACAGGTCGCCTTTCCTTTGTCACAGCGCCGCAGAGTTCTCTGCTGGACTGGGCAGGGAAAAGAGCCAAAGTCAGACTGCACTGATGGGGGCATGACAGCACCTTGATGGTGTCACCCCACTGGCAGGTGGCACCTGGGTGCAGGCTGCACACACATCCCAATAGCAACGCAACTGTGCTGAATTTAAGATCCAATCCCTGATTCCAGGGGGGGCACTTGACCCCCCTTGCCCCTACCTGCGGATAACCATGGGTTTAATATAATTTATATAATCTATTATAATTTAATAAAGCCTCATACACACGATCGGACCATGGACCAACTTTCCTGTGGATTTTTGTCCAAAGGGCGTTGGCCCCACGTTGGTCTTGCATACACACGATCTGACTTTTTAGGCAACAAACATGAACGTAGTGACGTTTCAACGTACTGACGACACTTCAAAAGAGGACGTTCGAGCGCCACCTTTGGTCAACTTCTATATTGTTGTCTGATCTTTTGCATTGGATCTGAGCATGCGTGTTTGTACTTTGGACAAAAGTCCGTTGGTTTTGTGTACACACGGTCGGACTTTGGTCCATCGGACTTTTGTTGGCAGAAAGTTGGTCCGTTCGCACAGCCAACAAAAGTCCGATGAAACCTGGAAAAAGTTGGTCCGATGGAGCGTACACGCGGTCGGATGTTGGTCCAAACCAGCTAATTTGCATGTTGGTTGTCAAAAAGTCTGATCGTGTGTACGGGCCTTTAACAGGATTTTTGATTGTACATGATTGGATGATTGAAGAAAGCATAACATAGCCTCATTACTAAGTGAAAATGTCCTTTACAAACTGAAAATTCACTTTGAAAGTGAACATACTTTACTCCTTTAGTATATCAACCCCAGTGGATGTCCTCTACCGTTCACAATGCAAGTTCAAGCTAAAGTTCAAAGTTTCTCTTACAGGTAAAGAGACTGAAGATGATATCTATTGTGCATGTCTGTCAAAGGCATTATGTCAAGTGTCTACACCAGTCACAGTTGGTTTATATGCCCCCTTTGGGGGCAGAGTTTATATGCTTCTGGATCGCATAACAAGTAAGTAAAACTAATATAATCTAAACTATTATTAGTTTCTTAGCTGTTAAATGTAAAACCTAAATCCAAACCATATCACTGTACAAAATATAAAAAAATGTGGGTCATGTAGATAGCACCCGGGTTGAACTGCAGACCCCAGGGGAAGCTATCTTCAGAGAACAGTGTGCTCCCACATACCTTATTCTTTGGGAAAACTATTAAAGAAGAAAGTAAAGGTTGAGATTTCTAAGAAAGTAAATGTTGTTAGATGTCTTTCAACATACAATAACCTGTGCAAAACCCAATGTCCAAAATGACAATGGCTTTCCCGACACAGCATGGTGACCTGTTGGAGAACTATGTTTTGCTTTGGTTTCCCGTCATGTTTGAGTCTTGCCTTGTTAAGGCATTTTCTTTCATGCATCTTGTACTAACTCTTCCTGTTTCAGAAAAATCAACTATCTTTTGGCTGCAGCATTTAATGTTTCATAGATCACAAACTGTATGTCTATGATGTGCCTGTGATCTTGTCACTGAGCCAACAGTAGAGCTTCTGGCCATGGGAATAAACCCACCAAACCCCTGAATAAGAGATACTATAGAACTAACAGGTGGCCACCAGAATACTTAAAGAAAAAAAGTAACCATAATACGACTTCACCAACGTATTCAGATATTTTAATAAATGCATACATTTAAAAAATAAATAAATATTGGTTTAGTAATCTGTTGTAATTCATATTTTTTAGAGTGCATGAAAGAAGAAGCATCCCGTATAACAGAGAAGGTAGAGACAACTTTAAAACAAGCTACAGTTAAGCCTCATGGATGGGGCTTCCTACATTTACTCTGGCGTCTAACATTCTACTGTCCTCTGATCACCTCACATCACCTAGAACGAAAAAGCATCCAGTTCATATTTGTGCACTTTAGCGCTTGGCAGTATGCAGGTAGCGACCGTCTATGGGCTGGCCTTGTCACCACACTCTGTGACCAAATACGACGACATTTTGGAGCTCTTCCACTTAGTGTTTTTAATGTCCTGGGCTCAACGCCCAAGCTTAATCTTGAAGAAGATGTCAAGGAATGGAAGTTTAAGAAGACCTTCTGTATCATTTTGGTAGTTACTATTATTTTGTTTCTCATTGGTTTGCTCCTTTTAGTTGTTCCTATAAACTCCAGCAGCCACGGAGGTGAAGAGAAAGCCAGTACTGTTTTTGGAAGTTTGGCTACAGTTGTTGCAGGTTCAGGCATCGCCATGACATTGTATAAATTATGCAAAAGTGTCCTAGTTAGTCAGAAACAGAAGATTGAACGCTTAGTCAATAGCCAGAAATTCAGTTCTCAAATGGGCTTTATGAATGAAGTTAAAAAGGAGGTAGAACTTATAACTCAGATGGTCCAATACATGGAGATTTTTCAAAAGCAAAAAATCAGAGTGGTTCTACAGATTACTAGCTTGGAACTTTGTGCACCAGATAAGGTGGTCGGGGTACTGGATGCCATGAACACTCTTCTCTCTGAACAAAGATCTCCATTTATATCTATATTAGTAGTTGACCCTAGTATTATTGTCAGCTGTTTGGAGAATGCAGGCTCCTTGAAAGGCATGGCGGACAATGGGTACATGTTTTTGAACCGCACTGTTACTCTGCCATTCTCTGTGCCAGCTCTTGGCAAGAAAACCAAGCTGCAACTTCTAAGAAAGGCTGTACAGAGAACTGAGGATCTTATTGACTGGCCTTGCAGAAATGATGCTAATCGAGGTACTAAAACCGGTATAGCCGAGTCCATGAAATTGTTAAGAGAAGAGCTCTCAGAAGACGATGATTCCGAGGTAGGCTTACCAATATATCAACCTGCATACTGTATTCAAGAGGCATTTTATGCCCTGTACAGTGAACGTGAAGTTCTCCATGAATACATTCCTGACAGCATCTGTCAAATGAAACGAATTGTTAATGCAATTCCAGTTATGGTCCATCTGATGATGCTGAGTAAAATACCGTGGTGCAACTTGTCTGCTAAATCTGTAGCTGCTTGGGTTGTCCTCTGTAATCAGTGGCCCTGTAGGCTAAGCTGGATTCTTCAGTGTCTGGAAGATGAAGAACAACAAGGCTCAGAGGAAGGGTTTAGCAATAGTCTACTTTGGGATGTGTTTAAGAAGAACAGTAAGGAACTGTTTGCCATGAAGGCTGGTCTTAAAAACCTATTGGATTTGGATGGAGATCCAGAGATTTTCCAGAGGTTCCTTTCTAAAGACTTCCCTTACACAGTGGAGGAATCCAGAAGACTGTTGAAGTGCACCATTAATCTAGATTTTTCTGTAAAGAACAAAATGGGGCTGCATCGTGGAATCAACAGCCTTCAAAATGACTGGAAGGATGCAGAAGCTGCTGAAAAAAAGACAGAAAAAGAAGTTGATATCTGTAACAATGATGCAAGTAAAGTTGGGGAAGGGGGTCCTGACTGGCCTAAAGAGGCAGAGAAAAGGGCAATTGACAAGACACAGTGGAAAGAGGCAAGCTGGTTTAAATCAGAAGTATGTGAGGATATTGGAGAAGGATCCATAAGAGCAATGCAGGAAAAAGTATTTGAGGTTGTGATAGAAGAAGCTGAAATTAACATTCACACAACACCAACTTTAAAGATGTGCGGCACAGAGTGTGACTGTAGGGAATGTAAACCTGAATATGATACAACCAACAGTGGAATAAAGCTGTCTCAGGATAGAAATAATGGTGAACTAATAGCACAAATGCAAGAAAATGACAATGAATGCATATTACAGACTCAGCAGAAAGCCATGGATGGCAATCAATTAAATGAACTATCTGGGAAATTAATAGTGGTGCAAAAGAAGGATGAAGAATCCATCTACCAAATGCAAAGTCAGATTGAAGTCCCTCTAGTTCTAAGCATGGAAAAATAAATTCTGTATATACTTGAGTATAAGCCGACCAAATATAAGCCGAGGCACCTAATTTTACCACAAAAAAATGGGAAAACGTATTGACTCGAGTATAAGCCTAGGGTGAGAAATGCACAGCTACTGGAAGTGGAAAAGAGGGTCAACAATGCCCATTTGCAGCCTCACTGTGCCCATTTGCAGCCATAGGTCCCCTGAACCTCAAACTTGGTAGTTAAGGGTTCCTAGATGCTCACTAGCTGCAGCCAAAATGTGGGGTCTCTGGACCCAAAGGGTCCCGAAATGACATTGCTGCAGATGGACACAGTTGACCGACTTTGGGGCCCTATATCTCGGGGCCACTTGGTGCTAGCACCAAGTGGACCAGAGATACGGGGCCGCAAAGTCGGATCAGAAAATGTAATTTTTTTCTGCAGAAAAGTGCTTGACTCAAGTATAAGCCGAGGGGGGCACTTTCAGCACAAAAAAATGTGCTGAAAAACTCGGCTTATACTCGAGTATATACAGTATTACAGAAACAATAGGCAATAGGAGATTATGGGGCCCCCCGGCAATAGGAGAAGATTATGGGGCCCCTGGGCAATAGGAGATTATGGGGCCCCCAGGCAATAGGAGATTATGGGGGCCCTCAGTCAATAGATTATGGGGCCATACAGTATACACACAAAGACACACAATATACACACACAGAATACACACACTAAAAAGGTACTGGAGAGGCGGGGCAGCTATAATCTTGGGATTTTTTTTTAAAAACACAGATTTTTACATACTCTCCCTGGTTTTATTGAGGCTGGCAACCCTGATGGGGCCCCTAAGTGGCATAGGGGCCCTCGGGCAGTGCCCGAGTGCCCGAATGGTCAGTCCGCCCCTGCTTAAGAGTCCAATGAGATTTGAAAATTACAGTCACATGGCTAAAATACAGACCCTTATGCATGTGCAAAAAGCTTTGTGAATTGAGTCCAAGGTTTTATTAAATAACAGTGAATTATCATCTGTGATTGTGACTCATTCAATTAATCTCTTTGTCTTTAATTATTCCTGTTTAGGAACAAAGAAGCACCTTCTTTAGTTTTGTTTCCTATTGTATATATACCGTATATATATATATATATATTACTAATAGACAGCAAAAGTAAAGGCAAGGTACATTGATATCAACTTTTAGTAAAAAAGTGTTTGTTGAAAAGGTTCGGCTTTTAACACCTCCATAGCACACAGTGCATCCGGAAGGTATTTACAGCGCTTCACTTCCACATTTTGTTATGTTACAGCCTTATTCCAAAATGGAATAAATTCATTATTTTCCTAAAAATTCTACAAACAATACCCCATAATGACAATGTCAAAGAAGGTTGTTTAAAATCTTTGCAAATGTATTAAAAATAAAAAAAAATCACATGTACATAAGTATTCACAGCCTTTGCCATGACACTCAGAATTGAGCTCAGGTGCATCCTGTTTCCACTGATCATCCTTGAGATGTTTCTACAACTTGATTGGAGTCCACCTGTGGTAAATTCAGTTGATTGGACATGATTTGGAAAGGTACACACCTGTTTATATAAGGTCCCACATTTAACAGTGCATGCCAGAGCACAAACCAAGCCATGAAGTCCAAGGAATTGTCTGTAGACCTCCAAGACAGGATTGTAGGCACAGATCTGAGCACAGTTGCCTCTATCATCCGTAATTGGAAAAAGTTTGGAACCACCAGGACTCTTCCTAGGGCAGGCCACTTGAGCAATCGGAGGAGAAGGGCCTTAGTCAGGGAGGTGACCAAAAAACTGATGGTCACTCTGACACAGCTCCAGCATTTCTTTGTGGAGAGAGGAGAACATTCCAGAAGAACAACCATCTCTGCAGCACTCCACCAATCAGGCCTGTATGGTAGAGTGGCCAGACGGAAGCCACTCCTCAGTAAAAGGCACATGACAGCCTGCCTGGAGTTTACCAAAAGGCACCTGAAGGACTCTCAAACCATGAGTAACAAAATTCTCTGGTCTGATGAAACAAAGATTGAACTCTTTGGCCTGAATGGCAAGCGTCTGGAAGAAACCGGGCGAAGCTCAATATATGGCCGATACCATCCCTACAGTGAAGCATGGTGGTGGTAGCATCATGCTGTGGGGATGTTTTCAGCAGCAGAGACTGGGAGACTAGTCAGGATCGAGGGAAAGATGAATGCAGCAATGTACAGAGACATCCTTGATGATAACCTCCAGAGCTCTCTGGACCTCAAACTGGGGTGAAGGTTGATCTTCCAACAGAACAACGACCCTAAGCACACAGCCAAGATAACAAAGGGACAACTCTGTGAATGCCCTTGAGTGGCCCATCCAGAGCCCAGACTTGAACCTGATTGAACTGACGCTCCCCATCCAACCTGATGGACCTTGAGAGGTCCTGCAAAGAAGGATGGCAGTAACTGCCCAAAAATAGGTGTGCCAAGTTTGTAGCATCATACTCAAAAAGACTTGAGGCTGTAATTGGTGCCAAAGGTGCTTCAACAAAGTATTGAGCAAAGGCTGTGAATACTTATATACATGGGATTTTCTTTTGTTTTTTATTTTTAATAAAATAGCAAAGATTTCAAACAAACTTCTTTCACGTAGTCATTATGGGGTAATTTTTGTAAAATTTTGAGGAAAATAATGAATTTAATACATTTTGGAATATAGCTGTAACATAACAAAATATGGAAAAAGTGAAGCCCTGTGAATACTTTCCGGATGCACTGTAGGAAGATCCAGGATTACACATAATGCTAAAATTAGCCCTGCTCCCAAGTGCTTATTGGAAAGAAGTTGAGTCACTTTTTTTTAAAATGAATCCCAGGCAAGTATTGAAGATGCAAATCAATGCGGTTATTATATATATATTTTAAATGAAAGCAGTGTTAGTACCCTAATTTGTCTTGGTAGCAGCTTCTCTCTGTCCTTGTATAAAAATTTTCAGGGAGGGGAAGTGAAAAACAGCACACGGAACCAATCAGGTGTGTTGCAGTGCAAAGAACATGCTGAAAGGAGGAGAGAGCAGAGTGAGGGTAAGATGAGCTTATCAGTGGGCTGATTTTCTTTTCACTGTCCAGTCACAGGGTGGGGGTAGGGAGCAGACTGTAAGGCCCCTTTCACACCGGGGCGGGGAGCCGCGGTGACGGTAAAGCAGCGCTATATTTAGCGCTGCTTTACCGTCGTTTTAACCGCGGTATTCGGCCGCTCGCGGTGCGGTTTTAACCCCCGCGAGCGGCCGAAAAGGGGTTAAACACCCCCCGCAGAGCGCCGCCGTAGCGGCGCTTTGCGGCGGTATTGCCGCGGTTTCACCGCGGTGTCCCATTATATTCAATGGGAAGGAGCGGTATAGGAGCGGTGAACACACCGCTCCTATCCCGCTCCAAAGATGCTGCTAGCAGGACTTTTTTTGTCATCCTGCTAGCGCACCGCTCCAGTGTGAAAGCCCGCCGGCTTTCACACTGGAGTTAAAGGGGCCGGATTTTTTCATGCGGTGAACAGGCGCTATTTTTAGTGCTGCACCGCATGAAAAACGCCCCGGTGTGAAAGGGGCCTTAGTGAAAATAAACCTGCAGCTAAGAAAGACCAAGTCCGATCCCCTGCCAGGCAGAAATGTATATGTGGCAGAACTGTGCTGTGTGGCAGAACTGTGTTTATCTCGGGACTGGATGTACCGAAATACAGATCCTTTTGGCAGGTAAAACAGCTCTTATATTTGGATTTCATCTGTGTTTTTAGCGATTTGAGGTTCAGCTCCTATACGGGTTCATAGGGTCTGATTTATTAATATGTGAAATGAGGTGAAGTTCTGAGAAACTGTGTTCACTTCAAACATTTAGCCATGTTCATGGGATGTTAACTTTTTTTTTTAAAGCTGTACTCCAGAAGAAGTAAATACTTTCCCTTGCAGTTGGGCTGCCACAGCACTGCAAGAGTTAAATCCTCATTTATGTCTAGGGGACTGGAAAG
This sequence comes from Lithobates sylvaticus, assembly GCA_028564925.1. NCBI lineage: Eukaryota > Metazoa > Chordata > Amphibia > Anura > Ranidae > Lithobates > Lithobates sylvaticus. The sequence goes on along the minus strand of CM053033.1, from coordinate 181,522,834 downwards.
AGCTCCTGCCGGTGTTCCGTCAGATTAGGCGACCCATCAAAACGTGTAACTGAAATGACGTTCTGTCACGGCCATCTTGGTACACCCTGCACTCACTCAGCCGCAGTAGGCCTACAGTCTGAAGTCGGCAAGCGGACATCTTTTTACACCCACTGAAGTCTTGCATTTCACACTTATTTTTACCACTAAACTGAGCTTTTATCCTGAAATACAGTATTTAGAAGTCCGTGACACATACCTCCCAACATTTTGAGATGGGAATGAGGGACACCTACTAGCAAACGTATGTAGGCATAGGACGCGCCCCCTGCCACGTCCTCTTAAAGGGGAAATCACTTCAAAAAAAGGTTAATTAAATCCACAAGTGCTTTTTTTTACTACTATTATTCCTTTATATTGGCTTTTAAAATTGAAAAATGCAGCAATTTAGAATTTGGATGAAAGGTTTAGCACTGGGAAACACTTTTTTGAAAGATAAATAATGCATTTTATATACAACTATATGGATCAGACCAAAATGAGGGAAAAATAAGGAGGAAAGAGGGACAGAGGGACAGTCCCTCAAAATCAGGGGCAGTTGGGAGCTATGCGTGACACTGTTTTGATGTTGAATTTTAAAATACTGTATTTCACGATATAAGCTCAGTTTAGTGGTAAAAATAAATGTGAAATATAAGACTTCAGTGGGTGTAAAAAGATGTCCACTTGGCGACTTCAGACTGTAGGCTAATGCCCTGTACACATGATAGGATTTTCCGACAACAAAATCCATGTTTTTTTTCCGAAGGGTGTTGGCTCAAACTTGTCTTGCATACACACGGTCACACAAATCTTGTTGGAAATTCCGAACGTCAAGAACGCGGTGATGTACAACACTTATGACGAGCCGAGAAAAATGAAGTTCAATAGCCAGTGCGGCTCTTCTGCTTGATTCCGAGCATGCGTGGAACTTTGTGTGTCGGAATTGTGTACACACAATCGGAAATTTACGAGAACGTATTTTGTTGTCGGAAAAATTTGAGATCCAGATCTCAAATTTTGTGTGTCGGAAGATCCGATGGAAAATGTCCGATGGAGCCTACACACGGTCAGAATTTCCGACAACAAGCTCCCATCGAACATTTTCCGTCGGAAAATCCTATCGTGTGTACGGGGCATTAGTGTGGCCGAGTGCGGGTGTACCAAGATGGCCACGACGAAACGTCATTTCTGTTACGGAATCTGACAGGTCGCCTAATCTGACAGGAACACAGGCTCTTCTTTGCTGCAAGGCCGGTCCCCGCAGCCTCATCTCCATGTTGCACTCCAGCAGCTGGATGCCTTCTGACATCGTCAAGACCAATGCAGAGCCCATAACCCTGCACTGAACGGGAGGACAACGAGGAACTGCTGGAGCGAAGGGGGGCACCGTCTGCCGGAGGAGCAGAGGATCAGATAAGAAAAACTGCCTTTCCTGTCCTCTCGGCCTAAATGAGCAATTAACCCTTGCAGTGCAGGTGCAGCCCCACTACAAGGGAGGATTTTTATTTTTCCCAGGGTTGGGCTTTAAAATTCCTCCTCATAGGATTAAATGTTTACTAACAGAACTTAATTAATCCACAATAAAGTATTATTTTTCTCCTATATTTCACTATAGAATACGTTTATTACGTTACCCCTTACTTAGGATACAGATGCTTTAAATATTATTTGACTTGATTTTTATTTATTACATGTATTTATCTTGCACCAATCATTTTCACAGCACTTTTCATATTGTACATTTACATTAGTCCCTGCCCTCAGGGAGCCTATAGTCTAAGGCAGGCATGTCCAAAGTCCGGCCTGCGGGCCAATCGTGGCCCACATTTCAGTTTAATACGGGCCCCCTGGTGACTTGGATATATATATATATATATATATATATCTTTTGTGGCCCCCAGGGCCACAAAAGATATATACCGTATTTATCGGCGCTGCTGGGATGAGTGCCATCAGATTACATACAGGAGGATCTCCTGTTTACTCGGCGGCGTCTGTAAAAGGAAATCCCGTCTCCTGGGCTGCCATTGGACAACTGCTCTGTCTATCATAGTACTTTGTATTAAAGAGGCCGCCGAGTAAACAGGAGATTCTGCTATATGTAATCTGTTGGCGCTTGTCCTGCCCCCCTCCCTTTCCCCTCCGAGGCTACAGATGGGCATTGATCGGGCTGCACTGATGGTAAGGCTGCATTGATTGCAATGGTAAGGCTGCACTGATTGCAATGGTGAGGCTGCACTGATTGCAATGGTGAGGCTGCATTCATGGCAATGGAGAGGCTGTACTGATTGCAATGGTGAGGCTACATTCATGGCAATGGTGAGGCTGTACTGATTGCAATGGTGAGGCTGCATTTATGTCAATGGTGAGGCTGCATTCATGGCAATGGTGAGGCTGCATTCATGACAATGGTGAGGCTGCATTCATGGCAATGGTGAGGCTGCATTCATGACAATGGTGAGGCTGCATTCATGACAATGGTGAGGCTGCAGATGGGCACTGATTAGGCTGCATTCATGGGCACTGACCCTTATTTTGCTTCACAGTTTTTTATTAAAAATGTATGTTTTTTTTGTCTATCAGAAACACCACTGAGGCTGACAAGCTGCTCTCTTTAGCCTAGTACACCCTATTAGTTTTTATTCTATTGGGAAGATTTTCCTGCTTTCCTATCTTTGAGACACAGCAAGGAATAGGAAGAAATCTCTCTAACGTAAAGGATATGCCCTCTAAAGCCTAGTACACACTATTAATACATTTTTTCCTTCAAGCCAGTGGCCTGAATGAAAAAATAAACATGAAGAGCTCGGGAGGAGCCACTGTACTAACTATGCCGTGTTAGTACAGCAATCTCCCCCTGCACTGATCGGATGCCGATCATCAGACTTTTTTTTAGTCATGCCCCTTTGACAGAAGCCAGCCAAATGACTGACGTAGACATGGGCCGAATGCCAGTGTGTACAGCCCTTTAAACTGGCCAGAGATACCCTGTTTCCCCGAAAATAAGACCTAGCGTGATTGTTGATGATGGCTGCAATATAAGCTCTACCCCCCAAATAAGCCCTAGTTAAAATCCTTGAAGGTCTTATTTTCAGGGTAGGGCTTATTTTCGGGGAAACAGGGTAGGGCTTATTTGGGGGGTAGGGCTTATATTGCAGCCATCACAACAATCAGGCTAGGTCTTATTTTCGGGGAAACAGGGTAGATCGATCAAAATGTGGCCAGTTCAGCAGGGACCAGCTAAATTTAGATCCTTTTAAGATCGACTTCTCTCAAACAGGACTTCTGGAAAGTTTGTGTTTGATCAGTACATGCAGCGCTAATCACTGTTCTTAGGAGTCCCGCTGTCAGAATACAATAGTGCAGCGAGGAGGATTCCTTAATCCACCTTGAATGTGAGGATAGGGGAATCTGTTCTTTTTTTTTTGATCGGCTGGCTGATCGAAAAAATTAAAATAAAACCCATCCGTGGCTTTATGCACATGAGCACCTGCAGCCATACAATGTAAAATCCAAGCATATTTCCCCACCTGGGAGACATAGGTTCTGCTTACAGCTGCCCATAGAAATGTAATGGTTGTACACAGGTATACACGGGTACTTGCATAGACATGTGCATGCGCAAGCGCATGAACGTACGCCCCAGGACGCAGACAGTCTGTATATCAATCAGTGTATACTTGCATACAGCCATTGATTTCTATTAACGGTTGTATGAAGCAAACCCATGGCTCCCAGGCCAGAGGATACTCCCAAATTTTACATTGTACCATCCCAGGTGTATGTGTGCATGAGGTCTCAGCTTAGATTTCTGTGCTTCTATTGCATTGAAAATGAAATGTGCAGTCTAAAGCCTCGTACACACTGTAAGAAAATCAGGCGAACATTTTCATCCAAAGAATTTTCATACGATTTTCGTATAGCGTTTACACAACTTTTGACAGCCGATTCCGAAGGGACAAACTCCAATAATGTTCTCATGTGGGAACAGAACGAATGATTTTTGCTTAATGTGTACCATTTTCGTAAGATTTTCGTACAAGAAAAATCTGAAAAGACTGCGCATGATCGGAAACAATAAACAACTAAGAAAAACCTTTGTCGTACAAGAATTTTCGTACAAATTTTCTTTTATCAGTTCCGTGAATTAACGAGGAAAATCGCCCGATTTTCTTATAATTTGTACCCCACTTTAGCACCAGAAAATGCAAACGGTATCTTGATCTGTCACATCTCCATTGTATTACTCCATATTTACTGAATGTAATGACCAATGCAATGTATGTATAGAATTTTATATACTTTTATAAATAAAAATGTTATAAAAAAATCTGTGGTATATTATAATATTATGTCTATAATATGTCAAAACATACAACTGTAATGTAACTATGAATTTAAATAAAATAACCAAAATCCTACATTTTCTAATGGCAAAGTTGTTAATTTAATAATTAAATCTTATTCAATTAAGATATCAAATCTTATCAATGTTATAAAAACCTTGTTTTTTTATGATTAATTACAACTTATTTAAGCTCTACTTCCTGCTTTTTGGTGCTACAAAGTAGTTCTTTGCTTAAAGTGGACCTTCAGTCATTTTTTCAACTTTCCATCTATTAAATTCTCTGCCCTTGTTGTTTTAACTTTGGATAGTAAAACTTTTTTTTTTCTGCCAGTACAGTAGTAACTTGGATTACCAGCATAATTCGTTCCAGAAGCATGCTTGTAATCCAAAGCACTCGTATATCAAAGTGAGTTTCGCCATAGGAATTTATGGAAACTCAGATAATGCTCCAGTGCTGCTGCTGGTGTATGCAGTACCGCATGTGGCCAGAGGTGCGGGGGCGCCGGAGACACTCGTAAAACACTTGGAGACACTCAGGATAGAGTGTCTCCAAACATCTCCGAGCATCACCAGCACCCCTGCACCTCTGGCCACATGCGGTACTGCGCACCTCAGAAGCTTGAATACTGCTGGTCTTGCAAGACAACGCTCGGAAATAGAGTTTTAATTAAAAAAAAGCTTGTATTGCTAAGCGCTTGTAAACCACATTACTCGCAATCCGAGGTATTACTGTAAATACCTTATACAGCCCACTTCCTGTTTCTTGTCTGGTAAAAAGCCTAGGCTTATGACATCATGCACAGCTCTCTTCCTCAGTGAGATTTTGCCAGGAAGGGAGGGGGGGGTGAGTCATAAGAGGGTCAATGAGAGCTGCAGAGCTGGAGGTGTGCCTCTGTGTGTCTGTGTAAGTCCAGGAAGTGAACAGGCAGCAGCTTCAGCTGCCCACAGTTAAAATGGATGCAGCCAGACTCAGTGGATGGAGATTTCTGCAGCATATTTGACAAGTACAGAATCACTGTATATAGAAAATAATATGCAAAGTGGTTGGAGGGAAGCTTCAGAATGGCAAAGATGTTTTTATTGCAAATTATGTGAACAGACTGCAGTTCCTCTTCAAAGTGGTTGTAAACTCTTACATATACCCAGTGAAGTGACTGGCCTCAGGTGATACACAGAGATTAAACAAATTCTCCAACATAAGTTGTACCTGTTTATCTGCAGTGTACTCTTCTCCACATCTGTTCAAAGTCCAGAAGTTATAAAGCTTGTCTTAGCATTCAGTAAAAAGGGGGCTGAAGTTACACTCTGTAGAGCTCAGTGAGGAGAGCTCTAAGAGCTGATTGGAGTGAAGGGACACACCCCTCTTCATATAGCACACAGGAACAGAGCCGAAGGCCGTCAATCAGCTGGAGATCTTTCCCCTGTCACCCTTTTTCTCTTGGTGTCAGGAAAACTTGTCAGAAGTGATTCATGCTTATAGCAGATGAACAGATGTTCCACATGACATGTTAACACTAGACATTCTGGATGAACCCTCTGCACATTGTCATATACCCTTTCTGGAAAACTTTGCAATGCAAAACATGGATATTTAGTCCACATATATTGCAATACATGTTTAGGCTGGCCAACTGTGTCAAACGTATCCCTCTACTGGCCAGTTGTACTCTGCTCTGCCAACGCAAATGCTACGGTGGACATAATGCCAACAAGGGGCAAACAGACACAACGTGGGGGAGAGATACTAGGTTCAGGTCTGGTCATTGACCTGCAATGCAAGATATACCTGTGGTCAATCAAATTCAAATATCCCAATACCTGTTTTTCTTTGCAAACTTCTTTTTAAACGCTGGTTACTATCTGTCAAGTTAAAATCGTTCAGGAGAGGTTGTAAAATGTCACATGTACATTAAGCCTAAACAAAAAAACACTGACTATTTTGAAAAGCAATATTTTTTACTTTCTGCTTTAACACATATCTAATAAAAAAAAAAAATTCTTCATCAATTTAGGCCAATATGTATTGTGCTACATATTTTTGCTTAAAAAATCCAAATAAGCGTATATTGATTGGTTTGTGCAAATATTATAGCGTCTACAAACTATAGGATATTTATTTTTATTTTTTACTAGTAATGGCGGCGATCAGAGATTTGTAACGGGACTGATCGGATACAAACTAACACTTTTGACACTTTTTCGGGAACAGTGACATTAATACAGTGATCAGTGCTTAAAAATATGCACTGTCACTGTACTAATGACACTGGCTGGGAAGGGGATAACATCAGAGGCAATCAAAGGGTTAACCGTGCCTATCCTGTGCTTGGTTACTGTGGGGGAGGTGTTTTTATTAGGGGAAGGCATTGATCCATGTTCCTGCTTTATAGGGACACAGGATCAATGCCTTCTCTACTGACAGAACAGCGTCCTGCCTTGTTTACATAGGCAGATCGCTGTTCTCTCCTCTGTGCTAAACAATGGGCGGGTTGCGGTGGACATGGAGTCCGTGGTTCCCACCGATGGTCTCCCGTGTTGTGCGGTGCACGCCGCCCCAGACCCGGAACTGTCAGATTACGTACTAGGCAGTGGCGTACCAATGGGGGGGGGGGGCGGTCCGCCCCGGGTACCACACATTAGGGGGGGTTCCAGCCCAGCGCCCCCGCCCTCCATGAGTGAATCGGTGACAGCGGGGCGACAGGCATAGGCAGCAGCTGCGGTTCTGTGACAACCAGGGAGAGGTAAGCTGTGACAGGGTGTGTGGGTGCCCATGTGCGGACCGTACCTGGGTAACTGACACCCAGGGCCAGCCGCTGGATTCACCCTGCGCCACACAGCAAGGGAGAGAGACAGTGAGCGGAGCTGGAGAGAGGACGGCAACTGCTGGACCTAACTTTTCAAGTTAACCAGCAGGTGATTGGTTGCTAGATGGTCCTAGCAACCAATCATTAGCATTGTTAATATGAAAAATTAACTCCAGCAGTTCTGTGCTGTGTCTCCAGCTCTGCATGCATGCCCCAGTAAGGTAGGAAGGGGCAATGTGTAATATGCAGTGGTCCCAAGCTGGGGGGGGGAATGTGTAATGTGCAGGGGTCCAGAACTGTGGGGGGCAATGTGTAATGTCCAGGGGTCCTGAGCTGGGAGGGCAACGTGCAATGTGCAGGGGTCCCGAGCTGGAGGTGGGCAATGTGTAATGTGCAGATGTCCTGAGCTGGGGGGGGGGGCAATGTGTAATGTGCAGGGGTCCAGAGCTGGTTGGGGGAATGTGTAATGTGCAGGGATCCAGAGCTGGGGGGCTGTGTAATGTACAGGGGCCCAGAGCTGGGGGGCAATGTGCAATGTGCAGGGGTCCCGAGTTGGGGGACAATGTGCAGGGGTCCCGAGCTGGGGTACAATGTGCAGGGGTCCCGAGTTGGGGGGGGGGGGCAATGTGTAATGTGCAGGGGTCCAGAGCTGGGGGGCTGTGTAATGTACAGGGGTCCAGATCTGGGGGGGCTGTGTAATGTACAGGGGTCCAGAACTGAGGGATGTGTAATATGCAGGGGTCCAGTCCTGGGGGGGGGGCTGTGTAATGTACAGAGGTCCAGAGCTGGGGGGGGCTGTGTGTAATGTGCAGGGGTCCAGAGCTGGAGGGGGCAATGTTTAATACACAGGGGTCCAGAGCTGGGGGAGGGATTGTGTAATATGCAGGGGTCCAGAGCTGGGGTGGGGGCTGTGTAATGTGCAAGGGTCCAGAGCTGTGGGGGGGCTGTGTAATGTTCAGGGGTTCAGAGCTGGGATGGGGGGGCTGTATAATGTGCAGGGATCCATAGATCGTGTGGGGGGGGGGGGCTGTGTAATGTGCAGAGGTCTATACCTGGGGGGGGGGGGGGGGGGCGGGGGGTGGGGGGGGGGCGCTGTGGTAGTGTAAAAGGGTCCAGAGCTGTGGGGCTGTGTAATGTAAAGGGGTCCAGAGGTGCAGTTGTGAAGAGGAAGTACACAGTAGTGACAAAGAGATGGGGTGCAGAGGTATGCAGGGAGCACAGTGGGGTGTTTTTACATTTTAAAGTTGGGGGGGGGGTGCAAGATATAGGATCTGCCCTGGGTGCCAAATGCTCTAGGTACGCCCCTGGTACTAGGTACATGATCTTCTTTAGGCTGGCCATATACTAGAATTTTGTATGAAAATTTTGATTTTCAGAACATTCATTCAATTTTCTAATAGTTAGTGGGGTTAAATCAATATTAATTTTCGACCTGGTGACCAAAAAATGAATAAGCAGGATAGAAAATCTTTCTCAAATTAACAAAATTCTAACTGCAAATGTGGTTTTCTATTGGGGAAAAAGCATACATATTGTATTGAAACATAATATAGGACTTCATAGCAGGTCTGGATTACATTTTTAGGACTTTTGGACCAAATGAGTGGATGATGGTAAGAAAGAATGTTGTGACAAGAATGTTTGTATGAAGGTTTGTATGAAATTCCACTAGTGTATGGCCAGCTCTACCAGTCCGTAGATATGGGGGCTGCATTTGATTTCTTTTTTCAGGCTAAGAACATTAACTGTAAATACAGAAAAAATACCTTTTGATTGTGCTAAAAATCCAGTTCCTGTGCACTGAACTGACATCTAAAAAAAATGGCTTTCTTAGCTATCTTTTGTGAACTACAAAGCAAAGCCTTATTATATAATTAGGATGAAGAGAAGGGGATGTGTGTGTGGAAGGGGAAGAGTGTAGTCCAAATCTTGAGAGAAGCCTAGGGTGAAATCTATGCTCCTCCATACAGTATGGCCGAAGATGTTGTTGTCACCCTAGAAAAGGAAGTGTGCTACTGGCAGGATCACTGGGTGAAAATAGTCTTTTGACCCTGCTTGCCTTTCTGGGCACAGATTCTACAGCTTCCTTTTCCTCAAAAGCTATGGCTTCCTCTAGAAACCTCAGGACTACAAAAATGAAGAAGTTTCTTTACAGGTCAATTTGGACTTGGACTTTCATCACCTCATAAGCAGCTACGAGTTTGTATTCCTCATGTGACACAACTGGATTAGCTTCATGTGAAAAACAACTAGAGCTGACTTGCAAGAAGTAAGAACAAAACACCAATTAAGGCAATTATGTATATCAGTGGTCTCCAAATTGTGGCCCTTTGCTAGCCTTTATCTGGCCCTTGGGGCTCTATCTCATCCACTGACACCAACAATAGGGTATACTTCCTTGCACTGACACCAAAGAGAGGGCTCAATTCCTGCCACTGACACCAACGACGGGACACAATTCCTTCCACTGATACCCACTGTTGGGGAAAATTTTATGAAGATGTTTTAGATGAATTTTTGTCATAAGAGTCCCCAGTTTTCGTTCTGTCCCAGCCTGCTCTAAAGAGCTGACTGGGGCGGACTGACGCTGGTTGAGACCTGTTAAGTAGTGGATAACTTCCTGGGATTGAAAAGAGATGTTTGCGGAGTAGGGATGTGTCAGCGGGTGAAGGGGCCCCTGTGCATTGCACAGACGTTCGTCCAGGAGGCATATTTTTGCTCTGCAAGGGTCTGTTGTGTGCATATGTGCGCTCATCGTCTCTGCTGTGTCTGATCAGCACATGCTGGGATTGGCGGCATACATCTGCAGATAACCTTCCATCCACAGGGAAGGTAGCATAATCCAGGTACACATTGTTCTCTTCGAACAATGTGTACTAAGGATTACTATCAACGGAATTGTCAGTTTGCTAAACCTATTTGAAAGTATACAGGTCTGTGATTGGTTCTTTTGAAGGAAAACAAATGTCTTTATTGGCTGTCTGTGAAGACACCACCTCCTTCTCCATTGTATTGTTTCAAATCCTTATATGGTCATTCAATTTCCTGTGAGGTCACAATCCTTTGTAATTCCTTTTGGTTGTCTGTGAATAAAAAGGAAGCTGGCCCATTGAAGAGGGGCCGATGCTGAGATGATGACGTGAGACTTGTGGTAAATGTCTGTTTATGGGGATCCAGGGAGACATACGATCAGAGGGCGCATTATATCATAAGATTGAAAGGCGCTTATTAGCGCAAGAGTGTGGTGAAATATCCACGACACCACTGACACAAATGATGGGGCACAATTCCTCCCACAGACACCAATGATGGGGCACAATTCCTTTCATTGGCACCAACAATGGGGCACTAGTCCTCCCACTGACACCAAATATAGGGCATTGTTTACTCTAGCTGAACATGAGGGCATTTTCTACTCCCACTGGCCCTACTCCAGCCCTCCTAAAGTCTGTAGGGCAGTAAACCAGCCCTTTGTTTATGAATGAATGAATGAATGAAAGACTTGTATAGAGCTGCAACTGCGAACTGAATCGCCTCAAGGCGAAAGTTTGTTTAGAAAGTTTGGAAACCCCTGATGCATATGATAAAATCATTAAAGAGACACTAAATGATATCCTTATTCTACAAAATAATCCATACACATCTACTACTTGATAGCCCTGTACAGTAATCTTTTTCATGAAATTGTTTCTAGTTTAGTGTCACTGTAAGGTGCATAATTATAATGGAGAGCTTCTTCATGCTCTGCTTGGCTACACACATTGCAATCAATATTTTACAGCCCATTCATGAAATGTAGGCTGTAGTGTGAAGTCAGGCTGTTCCAATGCAGTCCTCTCGACCTAATGTAGCAAACAGAGCTTTATCTAAAGAATAAATACATCAGTGCTAAAAGCAGAACGGGAAAGTTCAATCACCCCACCACCCCCCCCCCCCTCTCCAATATTTGGCTTTTTTGGGGGGGGAAGTTCAGCCCCCCCTTTCCTCCACAGGCTCCTGGGACACATCACATGTCTCAGGAGACTGCGGGACCACAGGCACAGCACGGTTTGTGCAATTTACAGTTTGCTTTGTTGCAGAGATGAGCTTGGTAAAGATTCTTTGGCATCACACACACTTCTGGGAGTCTCAGATGTCTGGCCCACTGTGTGCAGGGTTGCCACCTTTTCTTCAAGCCAAACCTGAAAACTTTAGGGGCCAGGGACACCTTTTGGTGCCCCCAAGGAGAGTAGTAATGCGTTGCTCATAGAGTGCCGCAGCAAACATTGGGTGTGGCCAAATTGCTCCTGTTGCATTGCCCTGCCCCCCAGTGATTCCGAATCTGCCCCCCAGACAGCCGCCTACAGCTCCCTGATGGCAACAGATTTGTGTGTGACTATCTTGGTTACTCGGGGAGCCACAGCCCAGTCTAAATAATGCGTCCGGGTTTATGTCTGCCTGAAACCCGGATACATGATTTAAAATCCGGACTGTCCAGGTGAATCCCAGATAGGTGGCAACCCTAACTGTGTGCCATGTTTCCATATGGTGACCCCGATGTCAATACAGTAAACAGCAGTGAAGCTGGGGGGGGGGAGGTAGCCACGCACCTCTGCAACAGAGGAAAGATCAGGATGTGAGACAGATCAGTATTAGGCCTCATGCAAACAGACATCCAGAGGCTTCAACGTCCTCTGGTGTACAACCCCTAGCACTTTCCTGCACCCAGGGAGCTCCAGTTGCCGTGTACAACCACCCATACAAGTGACTGGCTGAATTGGTGTAAACTCTGATGGCTTCTGCATTGGTGTTTACCCATGAATGTGCCGTATTATGCTTTCGCAATTGGGGATATACACAGGTAAACACCAATGTGGAAGCCATTGGTCTTTTCACGGGTGCGACCACGTACAGCCATTCACTTGTATGGGCTGCAGTACATGGCACCTGCACTTCCCTGGGTGTGAGAAAGTGGCAGGGATTTTAAACTAGCAGACTTTAAAGCCTCCAGACGTCCATGTGTACAAGATGTCCGTCTGCCTCTGGGTACAGAGTTGCTCTAAGGCCTACTTAGTATGTTCTTGTGTACAGAAGCATAAAATCCCTGGCGCTTTCTGGTGCCCCAGGAAACCACACATGCTGCGTTCAGCCACCAATACAAGTAAATGGCTGTACGTGGCCGTGGAGATGGCTACTAAGGATCAGCCCCGGAGTCCGGAAACTTCCCGCATGATCCCTTCCCAGCCAGCCTGGGGGGCTCCTCTGCTAATGATTGCCATTTTTGGAAGTAAGCGGGCGGATGGTGGCCAGTGAGTGAGGAGGACGTCTGTGGCTGTTCCATACATCTTGGTCCAAGACCCACTTCAGACCCTGTAGAGTGTTATATCTGCTGAGTTCAGGTATGTTCACAACTCCATGTGCCCGCCAGGAAGCTGACACTCCGCAGCGCTAATCACAGGTAGTGGGACATTTCCCAATCTGTGCAGCCACTGAAGCCATCACTGCTATGAAAACCCAGTAGGCTTTGTTTTGTACTCAATGTGTACTCATGCAAAATACACATTCACATTTTATTTACACACACAAAAAATAAAAATATAAATATTTCTAAGGACAAAACATAAAAAAATAAAAATAAAGCTGGGAGCAACAAACATCTATGTGCCAACCAATTAGCATTCAGCCACTCTGGGCTATCTAGCGCCTATCTATCCCTCCCTTCCTCTCTATGGTTCTGGGGAACTTAGCGCTGCGTCTCGCTTTACACAGTACCATCGCCACTCTACGGTAGAGGCGTTCTTTATTCTTCGGTCCTCCCACAAACTCTATGGTGCCCGCTGACGCGTAGCGTCCTGGTTGGCTCGGCGGAATTAGCCGACGTCAGAGGCTGGCAGGGAGCTGAGACGGAGACATGTGACCCGGAACTGAGCTAGACAGCGAGAGACATTCTTGGAGCGTAAGAGACAAGTAGGGAATTCCTGGTGCACGGAAAGCGAGCTGAGTGATTCCTGGAAGGTGCAGGCTGCTCGACAGGGGCGGCTGGGAGTGGGCAGAGGAGACTTCTTGGGAAGTCACTGAGTGACAGCAGGAGACTGCCCGCCCTGGGATACCTGCAGCCCTCAGGACATCCAGGACATCCAGGAGAGGAAGAGAGAGAGTGAGGAGGAAGAGACCGCATGGGGCACCTGCAGCACTGAACACAGCCAGCTGGGAGAAACACAAGCCACAGACTGCCATCCCATCATAGAGAAGAATACAGGCAGCCCATCCAGAGACTGCCATCCAATCACAGAGAAGGATAGAGACAGTCCATACAGAGACATCAACCAAAGACTACCATCCAATCACAGAGAAGGATAGAGACAGCAGTAGACAGCCCATCCAGAGACATTGACAAGAGACTGCCATCCAATCACAGAGAAGTATAGAGACAGTCCATCCAGAGACATCAACAAGAGACTGACATCCAATCACAGAGAAGTATAGAGACAGTCCATCCAGAGACTGCCACCCCATCTTGGAGAAGGCTACAGACAGCAGTAGACAGCCCATCCAGGGACATTCAAGAAAAAGAGGCACAAACCAGAGACTGACATCCCATTAGAGTGTGGGCTAGGCAGAGCCCATCCAGAGACATCCCATACAGAGAAAGAACCAAAAACTGATATCCCATTACAGAGAAGGGTGCAGGCAGCCCATCCAGAGACTGACATCTCCTCAAAAAGTGGGATAGAGCTGCAGACAGCTCATCCAGAGACATTCTGGACAGAGAAAAGAACCAGAGACTGCCATCCCATCACAGAGAAGCGTAGAGAGAGCAGTAGACGGCCAAGCTTGAGACATCCAAGAAAGAGAAGAACCAGAGAATGATGTCTCCATGACAGTGCAGGGTATAGACATCAGCAGACAGTCCATCCAGAGACTGACATCTCATTACAGAGGGAGGTAGAGACAGCCCATCTGGAGACAGCCAAGAGTTTCTAGAACCAGAGAAATCGGAGAGAGCGCCATCTCTTGACTTACCAGAGCCTAGGACAGCCAGGCTTAGTGAGATGGACCATGAGACCTGGGTTGAGACATGTAGAGACTAAGTGTGAGAAGCTGCAGTGACTCTTTACTATTCCACACCAGCCTGTGAGGAGTGATTCATTCCCCTCTTCCACACCACTCTTATACCTTCACCCTGTCTGATCTCATCAAGTGTTATAACACAAACATACACACAAACTGCTGCAAGCTGCCTGTCCAGAGACTGAACCTCCACTTTATGGAGAAGTGAGACTGCAAGTTATTGGAAAATTTTGTTAAGTTTGCATGTTTCTGGAATTGCAGTACTCAGCCAGCGCCATCTGTGGTCAGAACATTTTGAAACTTTTTGATATTGTTGCACTAACTTAAAGGGCACTTTTTGGGGGTTTCTTTTCTTGTTTTCATATTTTTCTTTATGCAATTGAAACATGAGCTATTGATATTTTGGAGCCTTTTTATGGTGCATGTATAAAAGATGGCTGCTGTTGCTGGGTAAAGCACTTGCTACTATGGAGATGCCTGCAGTCTTGGAAAGTGCAAATTTGCCCTCTGAGGAGTCACCCAAAGAACAGGAGCATGCAGAGAAGAGTAGTGACTCCTACTACCCAGAGGAAGGTTCAGGTATTGGGACTTGTTCCAGTGAAAACACTAAACAGGAGGAAGGCGCAGAAGATGTTTTTGAGGTACCTACACACAATGACAAGGAAGAAACAAACGATTCTGCCCACCCAGAAAGCACAAAAGAGGAACCAAATATTGATAAAACTTCAGGGGGCCAATGCACTGTGGATGGGGACCAGGAAAAGACTGAAGAAGGGTCTTCCAATGCTTCCCCAATAAGCCAGAATGTGGAAACTTTGCCTCACAGAACCCAAGAGGCATCTTCCAATCCAGAGGAAACTAAGGTTGATACAGTGGAGTTGACAAAATCCACTGAGAGAACAGACCAAGGGAATTCTGGTATTAAGGTCCAAGAGGAAGGGACCCAAGGGGACGACAATGGGCGCAGTAAACATGGGCCCAAAAGGGTCACATTTCCATGTGATGATGACATTGTATCAGGTGCCCTAGAACCCAAAGATCCATGGAGGCATGGTGAGGAGTATTTTCTTTTGGTTGGATGGTCTTCTTTTTTTTTTTCTTTATCATAACAGTAGCCTATCATATAATACCTAAATGAAATCAAGGTCTATAATGAAAGCTCAAATGCAGTATTCACTCACCTAGGCTATAATTTTAGTTTTGTCCTGCAGCGCTTGTGCCGGTGAAAATTGATGTTGTGGATCCTTTATTCTCCATGTAATTTTGCTTCTATAAGTTCTATTATGTCAAAACTAAAGAGCTAGTGTCTAGGCAATATAAACAGCAGTGGGTTCAGTCTGACTTGTAACATGAGAAGTATGAAAAGTACAAAAAAAAATTATGAAGATGGGGTTCACATTTTGGGTAAAAAGCTCTGTTGGTTCTTTTTCTAAAACTGTCTAGATCTAGATGTCAGTGCTCATCAACACATTGGGATTGATTTACTAAAATTGAGTGCAAAATCTGGTGCAGCTGTGCATGGTAAACAATCGGCTACTAAATTTAGCTTGTTCAATTAAAGTGGAGGGCCCCCCTAAAAAAACAGTTACATAAAAAAAAATATATATTTAAACTTGCCAGAAATGCCTGTTGCTAGACAGATCGTTCTAATCTGCCTCTTCCTACTCTGCCTGATCTTCAGTCTTCTCTCCTCCTCGCGTTGTCTTCTGGGGCATGGGGCGCAGTGTGTTCTGGGAACTGTGTGTGTCCTAGAACACAGCGCGACTCGCGCATGCGCAGTAGGAAACGATCAGTGAAGCCAAAAGGCTCCACTGCCTGTTTCCCTTAGATAGAATGGCGGCGACAGGTCGGCCTCGGGCGGCCGACATCGTGGGCGCCCTGGACAGGCAAGTCTGCTTATTAAAAGTCAGCTGCTGACTTAAAAAAAAAAAAAAAAAAAAAAAAGTTTTCAGCTGGCCCTCCCCTTTTTTAAGCTTTGATAAAAAAAAAAAAAAAATAAAGAATTAACCTGGTAGCTGATTGGCTTCTATGCAGAGCTGCAGCAGATTTTACACTCCATGTTTACTAAATCAACCTCTTTGAGTCATAAATAATTCCTCATCAATCATTTTTTACATTATCAGCAATCTAGAATTTTTTTTTGTGTTTTTTATTTTTTTAAATATATAAAAAACCTGGTATACTTACCTCCTGTGCAAGGGTTTTGAACAGAGTGACCCTGATACTGCTCTTCTGGGGTCCCCCAACAGTGCTCCTGGCTCCTTCCCCGCATTGAGTGCCACCTTGGAGACCCGCATTCCAACTGGGCACTCAAGTGGGTGTGCTTCCGAGTCCTGCTGCTGTGTCCATTGACACAGACAGCAGAACTTGGCCCTGGCCCCCATGTCATTGAATTTGATTGATACGGGAGCCAGTGGCTGCTGTTGCTATCAATCTATCCAATGAGGACCAGAGATAGCGGCTGGAGCTGCTGGGCTTGTTCTCGTCGCTGGAAAGATCCGGTTCAGGTAAGTAAAAAAACCTTGAGAGTTTACAACCCCTTTAATTTCAGTTTGCATAGTTGCTTTGTAACGCATGTACCATACCTTACGAATCCCTGTGAAAGGTGACAATTCCTCTAGTAGTCCTTACTTCTACACTGATCGCCTCTATTTTCCGCATCCTGTGCAGAGTTGCCACCCTGCTGCATGGTAAACACAGGGGGTCATTCATACATAAAATGGCTTCTTATTGAATGCAAGGTGTTCTCTGATTCGATGAGGTGGAGAGGTGAGGCATTGAGGTCACGATCTCCACTTTGTCCAATCTAGGGTGGATAAAAATCTTCTTTTTTTTTTTTTTTTTTTTTTATATCAAAAAAATTTGCCTTTTTTTTTTTATTTTTTTTTTTTTTTTTTTTTATCAAATATTTTATTTTAATAAAATGCTTTTCGAGTAATAATCTAAAGATATATATTTTTTTCTATTTTTAATATATTAATAATTTAGCTTATTCAGCCTGATGTGGAGCTTGGTTATGTAACATGAGGCTATATATTCTGCAATATTTCCATTTTTCGGAAACTCATTCAATGAATGCAAGCTGAGATAACATGCACTGTATTGATGCATTCACACAATTTCACAATAACCATGAGATAAAACAAAGTTCAGGAATATTTCTTTATCCCATTGTTTTTCAAATCTACATACACTTCAAACTGTATGATTGAATCGGTCCTGATATCGCTGTTTTACTAACCTGACAGCTTATTATTATAAATAGGAAACCTCCATTTTGTTTGCAAATATTAAAGATTCTAACTACCAGCAAGAATAAGTCCTTACATTTAAAGAGCACCTGTCATCTCAGATCCATCATGGCAGCGCCTGTTAGCGGGCATCCACTCACCTGCTGCCGCCACGCCCCTCACTTTGTTGTGTCACTGCCGCATCACCAACCGTCCCATTAAAGTGAGTTGATTTAAATCCAAAGCCTTTTTACTAGTGATTTAGATCATGTTTTAAATCAAATCCACCCTGGTCCAATCAGAATGCTCTGCATTCATTGAAAAAAAAAATGCAAGGCATTCTGTGAATGGGGCCCTTTCCAGACATGCAAAACTTTGTGTTCGCTCTGCATTAGGGCCGGCGCTCAGCATGGGACCCAGAAGATAGCAGAGGTCACCATAGTACTACTGGTGACTACTACAATGATTTTAGCCTTCCATAGGGGTCCCACTGGAGAGGCATATGCATAATTACATTGGTCTAAGCTGAAATAATGTAACTGCAAAAAAAGCCATATCTGAAGTTCAGTTTTAAAACATTATTATTGATTTTGACCATTTGTATAGTAAGAATTTAAGAAAATGTATAAAGTTTGTCTTGTAGGTATGTTTATTACTAGCTTAAAGTGGAATTCCAGCCTAACCGTAATTATGCTTAAAAATGTTCCCACACCCCTCCTGCTACCTGTCCTGCCTAACCTGTGTTTATACTTAGTCCATCCTGCTCTGGTCACATGATCCCACAGCTCTGACTCCCCTGTGTCAGTGAGCAGCTGCAGCAGAGGAGGGAGCTCCGACAACGTCTGGGCCGTGGGAGCTAATGGGTGACGTCATGGCTCCTGGCTGACAAGTGCATTGTTGTCTATGGAACAATACACACAGCTGTGTAAAGCTCAGTAATACAGGGATGAGTACAGAGCCGTAAATTAAACATTTTACCTTTCGAATACAGCGATTCATACAGTATGTATATAAATGCATGTATATACACTTCTAGTTGCCAGTGTTGCAATATACGAGGATGAAGAAATATTTTACGCATGTATATGCATACTCATGTTTATGCTCGTACACATGGTCTTTAGGGAGCATTTTTCGATCAACAACATCCTGAGTATAAACCTTAGTAAGTTGCAATGTCTGTGTGCAAAAGGCTTAAAGTATGACTGCTGGTAAAGATTTCGCCCATCATTCCTACTATAGTGGAGTTTGTTAAATAGCACACTTTTTTTTTGTTTTGACTGTAGTTCAACTTTAATGGGAGCAGAAGTCCTCCTTATCCTTTATGCCTAGACTCCACACTGCTGGAAGTAAAGCATGCAGTATTCCGGCTTGCCTCACTCCTGTGGAGTGGTCTCTCTCTCTCTCTCTCTCTCTCTCTCTCTCTCCCCCCATTTTTTATGGCCCATTTTTGCATACACCGTTCATTGTGCTGAGCCCTTCGACTGACACTTTTGGACCTGGTAGCTAGGGGATGCTTAGCTGGATTTAGAAACATCTGATAAATACCTCCCTTTTTAAAGCTAATGGAAAAAACGCTCTGGTGAGTCAGACATGGAATAAGTATTCTGATTAGGGGTCTTAACTCCCTTATTACTGTCCTGTCAGGTTGTTATTAAATATAACCCTTTCTGACTGGAGCCTTTGTTTAAAACTGAACTCCAGGCAAACAGAAAAATACAAAGATGAAATGCATATATGGAAGACTTTTTACCTGGCAAAGGATTTGCATTTATCCCAGTCCAGGCTTGATATTTACACTGCTCTGCCATACAGCATAGCCCTGTCAGGCAGGGTAGGGAACCTGATTTTTCTTGACTGCAGTTAATTTACACTTACAGGTCTTGTCCCTCCTACAGCCTGTGACTTGACAGTTAAATGAGATACAGACCAATGCCCTCTCTTCTTTTCAGCATATTCCTTGCTAGCACACGAGCACAACTTATTGGTTCCTTGTGCTGCTTCTCCTTCTCCCAGGGGGGGGATGCCATCCTCATCGGGAGACGACTGATTATTGCTAGCGGCTATAAAATCCAGCAGGTTAATTGTACCCAATTTGATCAACCTTTGGTACATTCAGCCTGCCCATACATGATTCGAATCTATGTCTATGGCTGGCTTTAAAGTGCATATTACTAAAGCAGTTAATGACATTCACTGAAAGTGAATTTTCCAGGTGCATTGTTTTCAGACTCATTACTTTATGAAATAGGCTGCTTAGTGCATTAAAGTGTATCTAAATCCAAAAGCAAAAATGTAAGGTTCCTTTCACATGGGGTGGATTGTTTGGATCAGCAGGGGATCTGTCTGCTGAACCTTTGCTGATTAGAGGGGAGCTGACAGATGACAGGTCTGTGTCCACTCAGTTTCTGCAGGGGGGACACGGGTAGAACCTGCTTTGCTCTACCTGTCTGTTCTCCAATCCGATCTGCCTAGATGGAAAAGTATGGATACCCTTGCATTTTATTTTAAACAGGTACAAATTTGTTTACACCTGTCAGTCCAATGGGGGTGAATGAGCTGTCCAATCAGGTCTGCCTGAAAAACTGACAGGCAGACCTGATCTGACCCTTCGTGTGAAAGGAGCCTAATACATTACTGATTACTAGTGCTTGGCGACTGTATTTTTGTTTTCTTTTTTCACCTGGTAATTCTACAAATAACACACTGTCCCTGGGTGACTACATGACTCCTCCACTGTATTTATGGAGGGAGGCATGGTTGTCATCCTAGGTTTCTCTCCTGATATGGACTTGCAGACATGTCCGTTTATCGCTTAATCTTCCACGGCGGGCAAGGCAGATAGTTTAGAGAAGATGGCTAGGAAGGAAGATATTGTTCAGGAAGTGACGAGGACACTGCATTTCTGGCAAGATTAACAGGTATTTTCTGTATTTGCTGAAAATGTCCTTAGCTTGTGGGGTAAAAAAAGGAAAACTAACACAGCCACAACGTCTATGGACTATAGGCTGAAACATTGTATTTTTGTTCTTGGGTTCCGTTTTTCCTTTTATTTATATCTTTTATGTCTGCCTGGAGTTCAGCTTTTATGTATACATTTTATAGGTGCATGATTGAGTAATAATTCAACTCCAATATTTCGCCAACATGCAATATGTACACAATTGCTTTAAAATGTGTTCCGCATCATGAAACATTTTGTGTACTGTGAGTGATGGTGATGGAGCAACGTTGCACGTTCAATAGCGGCATGTGAACATAGTTGTAAAGCTGGATAACTCTGGTCCTTATAGTGTTACCTTGATCTGAAACCAGATCTGACCCTTTTCTGGGTTGATTAATTATAAATCAAACGGAGCACTTATGAGTTATTCATTAACCACACTTGTTGTTCCTGCACTGAGAGCAGCCTATTATGATATCGATGTATTCATAGCGATTAATTTTTCTTTAACGAATGACACTGTTGCTGGAGCATCCAACATGTTTTACTGAAGTTATGAATCAGACAAGATATCAGAAGGTTAATTTCAGTCACATTAAATGTCTGATTCATTGGTGAGTCATTAGCAAGTTGTCAGCCACGTTTCTAAGGGGACAATGCATGCTTGTGCTTTTTGTTCATATACCAAATGAATGGCAGCATCATCGTCTTGTTTTAAAGTGTACCTGTAGCCAGTCCCACAGTAGTAAATTGACTGTGGTTATGATATAGCAGGCTGCTACATGCGTTTGCACAAGGTATTGTCTACGTTACCCTTGAAATCCCTGCTCTACAATGCAGATACTGACCCCAACTCAGAAATCGCCACTTGACCCAGTCTCATCCTATCTGGCACCTCATACCTGGTCAGTGAAGATGCCCATCAAGTTAATGAACTAGAGGTCAGGAATGGGAAGAGGCAACGTTGAGTGCCAAATTCATAGCTTTTAATTCTTTATTTAAGGTATGCCACAAGACAATGTATTACGACATTACAGTCTGTTCTCAATGATAACCATCAACAGTAATATATTAAGCATTTGCAATCAAGGGGTTAAAAGACCGCATTAAAGCAATAGACCAAGTTCCTTCACAATAACATACAATGCTTGAAGACTTATGGCCGTGGCATCCATGGTGAGTATATCCTGCATAGTGGTGGAAGTCATATAGGAGAACATTAGACATGTCCACATTATGAAGATGGTACATACTGGTAGGCACATAACTACTATGAGATGGGGGGGGGGGGGGGGGGGGGTTAAACGAAAACCTTGTATGGTGGAGGGCAACCATGCCCTGGCATTAAAGCAATCTCACTGAATGGTCAGAGCATACCGGGTAGCATTTTCCTTGATTTTTGGAGAGAAAAGTCGACACACTGGGTGTCTAGGAAAAAGGGGGGGTGGGGGAGGGAAGGTGGGTAGTATCGGAGGGGTCGTCGGCTCAAGAAGTCTGATTCCCATAGAGGATTAATCTAAATGTTATAGTAGGTCAAATATTTGTCTGAGAAATAGAACAAATCCCAATATGGCTAAGGTGGTGTTCCTCTGTTTTGTTGAGGGCAGCAGTCAGGTGTTCCATCTGTTAAAGGTCGCTCACTCAGACCATTGCGACACAGTAGTGGAGTAGTGGGGATGCATGCCCTGGCGGCATTCAGAAGCTATTTCAACATGAACTTGCAGTATATCTTACTGGACTTGGTAGTTAAGGAGCACTGCAGCTGGTCTGTCAATAAGATAACTATCCGTAAGTTTGTGAATGATCTGCAGGACCTGTTGCCAAAAAAACACAGTCCCAGAAGATATATGGCGTAATGTGCCAGCCTGGGAGCCACATCGTCAGCACGACGGGCTCCAGGGAATAGTGAAGCTAGTACTAAAGGGTCCAATACCAGTGCGTCAAGATTTTAAATGTGATCTGTTTGTATTTACTGCAAAGAGAAGACTTGTGAGCAAAGATGAGTATCCGGTTCTTTTGATCCTCCAAGAACATTGTGATAGGCTTCATGTAAGCATAGCCTATTATGACCCCCGGGTGCAAGAAAACGCAAAATGGCACCGCGATTTTGCGACCAGTGGTCAAACCGTTCCTATCCTGAACGCAATTCTTCTACGTTCAGGGCGGTAAAGCAGTGCTATATTTAGTGCTGCCTTGCTTTCGTTTTAGCGGCGGTTTTCGGCCACTAGCAGTGCGGTTTTAACCCCCCCGCTAGTGGCTGAAAAAGGGTTAAAGGGTATAGCCGCGCTGCCCCATTGATTTCAATGTGTAGGAGCGGTGAATACACCGCTCCAAAGATGCTGCTAGCAGGACTTCTTTTACCGTCCTGCTAGCGCACCGCTCCAGTGTGAAAGCCCTCCGGCGTTCACACTGGAGTGAAAGGACCTGCTTTTTTCAGGCGCTATACAGGTGCTATTTTTAGCGCTGTAGCGCCTGAAAAAGGCTTCAGTGTGAAAGGGGCCTAAATGATACTAACAGCCTATGTGTACATGGGTGCATAGGCTTTTATGGAGTTGAGTTTAGGAGCTTTGGCAAAAAAAAAAAAAAAAAAAAACGGCAAAAGCTCCTAAGCTCAAGTTTAGGAGATGTAGTGTACATGAAGCTTTTTGCCGTTTGCTTAAATATGGAGGATCGTGTTGGGATGTACCTGCAAGTAAGGAACTATAAGAGGAGGAGAGAGATTTCCATAAGGGCTCATCTCTCAGACAAAGGTATTCAAATGAATTAGGTTGTCTGTGGAAACAGATATGGTCTGGGAGGGACTAGAGGAAATGAGACAATTGCTAAATCTTCCACCTGCCCAGAACAGAGGAGTTAAGTTGTCCATACAGGACCGATGGACAGACCCATCCCAAAGGACCAATAAAGGCAGAACCTCTAATCAGGACAGCTGCAACATAAAGGCTTTATCATAGATACCCGGAATGAAGTCTAGGTGGCCAATAATAGGCGTCAGCGGTAAGGGAAAGCCAGAATTCTCGGCCAACCTATAGTACCTACGGAGTTCCAGTAAAGTGGGTTCAATCAAGGGATGTGGAGACGAGAGTCTGGAGTATCAAACCCCTATCCACGGAAGACCTGGCTAAGGGGGCCTGTACAGATTCCTGCTCCAGGGATACCCATAATTTTGGGTTTTTGACTGACCTGGGTTTTGGAGCGCCCATGACCTCATTTGATGAATACTGATGCTATACAGTCCTGGAGCCGATTTACTACATTTGCTATACAGATCTGGCTAGATTTCTGCATGGTCTTCTAGGGGAAAATTGCTGTATATCATACTTGGGCTATTGTACAGTGCTTTTTGAAATATAATGGTTAGCTGTGTAGGGTCAACTTGTAGGTATTAAAGGGGAACCTCGGCTTGATGTTTAAGTCAGCAGCTTCAAATAATGCAGCATATGAAAAATCAGATACTTACCAGTGCCTGGGGTCCAGCTCTGTCTTCCCGCAATGGGTTCCTCTTGCCGATGTGGGTCGCGGGTACCACCATCTTGGATATGGGAGCTGGCTGCGTCTTCCCACTGCACATGCATAAGTCTGTGCAGTGCTTTGTGAATGATCCTACGGCCTCATGGAATAAGTGACATGTCCCAAGAGGTTGTGGAGGGGGCTGCGCAGGGGACTAATATTTGTGCTATTATCCAGATCCCTCAAAGTCCTTCCCCCCTCAAAGAAAGAGAGGTTAAGTCTATGGGGGTTTGGAAATCTTGTACTGATCTGAGGTGGCTCCTTATGGTGGTGTTCTGGGGATAGACTGGGGTGCCCTGAGGCAGCCTGGAGGAATAGATTCTTCTAGTTGCGGGAACAATTTGGAATCATCAATGTGCTATAGTCCATGGCCTGGCATGTCCTCTTGCATGTCCTTTGTGGGGTGGAGAGGATATGGCAGCGCAGATCTCTATCTCCCAATGCGTCTCCCATGTCAGAGGGTCTCTCCTGGCTGTCCAAGCAAGAGGCAGGGTAGGGGGGTGGAAGCGATCGGGGCCCCCCCTCCCCCGGTGCCTGCGGCGGTCGGCATCATTGCGGGAGCGATCAGAGATGAGGGGGAGGCCACTCATTCGTGGCCACCCCCTCGGGATCGCTCCTGGCCAATGAAACACTTACTCTGGCTCTGTAATGTAAACAGAGCTAGAGGAAGTGATGTCATCTCTCCTCGTGTCGGTCTTTTCGTTCCGGCGCCGAGGAGAGAAGACATCAAGTAAATCTGCACCAACACAACACTAATGCCCCCCGTACACACGGTCGGAAATTCCGACCACAAAATCCGACGGATTTTGTCCGACACCCCCTGTCACAGTGACACCAAAGCAATTTTTTTGGTGCATTGTGACTGAAATAACAGGGCAGTTAGATTTAGGCCTAGGAACCCCCCCTAATAAAGCGTCAGGGACCCCCATATACTACCTACTAAAGATTTTAACCCCCTGATTGCCCCCTAGTTAACCCTTTCACCAGTGATCACCAAATAACTTACGGGTGACGCTGGTCATTTCGTTTTATTTTTTATAGTTTCAGGGCACCCGCCGTTTATTACCTAATAAAGGTTTAACCCCCTGATCCCCCGGCGGGTGATATAAGTAAGGTTTTAGGGTCCGCATCGCCCCAGGCAGCGTCCGTTTAGTGCCAGTACTGCTAACACCCACGCACGCAGCATACATCTCCCTTAGTGGTATAGTATCTGAACAGATCGATATCTGATCTGCTCAGATCTATACTAGCGTCCCCAGTAGTTTAGGGTTCCCAAAAACGCAGTGTTAGCGGGATCAGCCCAGATACCTGCTAGCACCTGCGTTTAGCCCCTCTGCCCAGCCAAGCCCACCCAAGTGCAGTATCGATCGATCACTGTCACTTACTAAACACACATAACTGCAGCGTTCGCAGAGTCAGGCCTGATCCCTGCGATCGCTAACAGTTTTTTTTAGTAGCGCTTGATACAGTCGCTAACAGCCTAGGAGCTTTTTTACCTGAGTCTCACTACTGTACCACTAAATTTAGAGCCCAAAATGGCAAAGCGAAGGTTCAGTAGTGAAGAGGCCTACACGTTTCTGATCATGACAGATAGTGAAGAGGAAGTCACTCATCTGTCAGATTCAGGCTCGGAATACGATCCTGTATAGGACAGCGACTCCATGACAGATAGCTCTGACGACAGGTGAGGTCCCTGCTAAGGTCAGGTGTACCAGACCCCGAACTTCTTCTGTTGTTGAGGTGCAAGAACCGCAGGACTCTCGTATGTAGCAGAGAAGTACTTATGCCGCTATTCCTTCTGTTGAACTGGCAAGCACCAGCAGCCTAGTACACCCTGGTCGTACATCCAGCACTGCAGTATCACGTGGTGACGTGGCGAGTCCCATAAGTTCAGTTCAAGCTGGCAAGCACATGTAGTGTCCCGCTCCCACCAAGAAGACGAAGACAGGCCCGTCGTGCCCATAGTGCCCTTCCTGCTGCATTCGCCAATCCTAATTGGGAACCCACCACTTCTGCAGCCCCCGTACTTCCCCCATTCACTGGCCAACCCGGCATTCAGGTGGAAACAGTTGATTTTACATCACTTGATTTTTTTTCGCTGTTTTTCACTGAAGGTCTCTATAGATCTATTGTGGACCAAAGCAATTTGTATGCTGGTCAATACATCACCGCTAATCCCCAGTCCTCCCTTGCCAGAGATTGGAGACCAATTACGGT
Source organism: Lithobates sylvaticus (assembly GCA_028564925.1). NCBI lineage: Eukaryota > Metazoa > Chordata > Amphibia > Anura > Ranidae > Lithobates > Lithobates sylvaticus. Next base: position 181,496,710 of record CM053033.1, on the reverse strand, counting down.
CTCTGAATTTAAGATCTTTCTGGGCCTTTCCCTTGACATGGGCGTAGTTAAAATGGGTACGTTGCAATCGTATTGGTCCACTGAGCCAATGTACCATATCCCCGTGTTCTCTGCTTCCATGGCCAGGGCACGATACAAGCAGATTTTGCGGTTCATGCACTTCATGACAATGAACTCTGTCGTCCTCGTGGAGAACCTGCATACGATCGGCTCTACAAAATTTGGCCCCCTCGTAAACCACTTCAACCAACGTTTTGCAGACTTGTTTACTCCCCATCAAGTTGTCTGCGTTTGGAGTCCCTGATTAAGTTTTCTGGCCACTTGTCATTCAAACAGTATCTTCCCAGCAAGCATGCCAGATACAGGGTCAAGATGTATGAGCTCTGTGACAGGGCCACAGGCTATACAAGTAGTTTTATGGTTTACGAGGGCAAAGATAGCCAAGTAGAGCCGACAAACTGCCCTGACTACATAGGGAGCGCTGGCAATATTGTGTGGGACTTGGTGTCACCCTTATTCGGAAAGGGGTACCACTTGTACGTGGACAATTATTACACGAGCCACTTTTTGGTCATCAGATTGGAGGTGTATTTTGCAGATCTCGCTTTTTGTCACAAAGTTTTGAAAATTGGAAAAAATAAATAAAATTTCTTTTACTTTCTTCATTTTCCAAAACAAATGAGAGCTGCAAAATGCTCACCATGCCTCTCAGCAAATAGCGTGGGGTGTCTAATTTTCAAAATGGGGTCATTTGGGGGGATTTTGTGCCATCTGGGCATTCCATGGCCTCCGAAACTGTGATAGGCAGGCAGTGAGGAGTGAATTAAAAAATTTACACCCTTCGAAATCCTGAAGGCGTTTGATTGTTTTTTGGGGCCCTGTACGTGGCTAGGCTCCCAAAAAGTCTCACACATGTGGTATCTTCATACTCGGGAGAAGCAGCAGAATGTATTTTGGGGTGTAATTCCACATATGCCCATGGCATGTGTGAGCAATATATCGTTTAGTGACAACTTTGTGCAAAAAAAAAAAAAAGTTTGTAATTTTCCCGCAACTTGTGGCAAAATATAAAATATTCCATGGACTCAACATGCCTCTCAGCAAATAGCTTGGGGTGTCTACTTTCCAAAATGGGGTCATTTGGCTGGGTTATTGCTAGAGCGTTTATTTTATTTTTTTTTTTATATATTTTTATTTTTTGGGAGGGTGCATGTGATCACAGCATTGTCCAGACAGTCAGGGGTCACGCAGTCTCATTGGACAGTCAGAGGAGAATGAAAACTCATCCTACAAGTTTTAACCTGTGCTCGGCTGGAAACTGATAGAAGTCACAAGACTGCTATATACTGCTGATGAGAAAAGGTATTTAGCAGTTTATATTTACTAAAAGAATTGTATTTCCATGTTCTGTGTACTGTGGGAGACCAGATATTGTGAATGCAGGGTCCTGGGTTTAGTAACACTTAAATATATCTAAATATATTTGTCTAAAATAACCTCCCATTTAATGTCATGAAGTATGGAGCACAATTTGTCTCTCTTGAAATGTAATGTTCGTCCGTCCTATCCTCATGTCTCCTTTTTTTTTTCTATTATGATGAACGTAATCACCCTGTGATCCCTGTTTTTTAAAGGAGTTGTAAAGTCTCATGGGTGTTTTTTTTTTTCTCTCATGGTTTTTCACCTTCTGTGCTACAGCTGCCCCCCTTTTTCTCACCTGAACCTGATTGTTCCAGCAACGAGCATGAGCCCAGCAGCTCCAGCCGCTGTCTCAGGTCCGCATTGGATAGATTGATAGCAGGAGCCATTGGCTCCCGTTTCTGTCAATCAAATCCAGTGATCCGGGGCCCAAGTGCTGCTGTCTGTGTCAATGGCCGCAGCAGGACTCAGGAGTAAGCCTGCACGGGTGCCCCCATGGAAAGTGGCTTTCCAAGGGGGCACCCAATGAAGAGGAGGAGCCAGGAGCGCGCAAGGGGACCCCAGAAAAGGAGGATCCAGGCTGCTCTGTGCAAAACTCTTGCACAGAGCAGGTAAGTATGGTGTGTGTGTTGTTGTGTTTTTTTTTTTTTTTTATAACAAAGCTTTTTACAATCACTTTAAGTTATTCCTTACATGTTTGCAATAAGCCCTGTGTTTTGTATTTAGTAGTTTTAGCAGACCAGTATTTCTAGTTGGGGCATCCACCAATTGACACATGAGATTGTCATGCAAGACATCCAAGAATCTACGAGCCTTAGATGTCTATGCAGTTCCATCTGCCCAGTCAATATTCAAATGAATACATTCCCCCCATGATAATTACTTTGCCCTGCCTCACCACCAGTTTTATGGCTTTGTTTACACTTGCTCAAAATACTAACACTTAGGCTGCTTTCACACTGGGGCGTTTTTCAGGAGCTACAGCGCTAAAAATAGCGCCTGTGTAGCTCCTGAAAAAAGCCGGTCCTTTCACTCCAGTGTGAAAGCCGGAGGGCTTTCACACTGGAGCGGTGCGCTAGCGGGATGGTAAAAAAAGTCCTGCTAGCAGCATATTGGGATCGGTGAAGGAGTGATGTATTCACCGCTCCTATACCGCTCCTACCCATTAAAATCAATGGGACACCGCCGGCAAAGCGCCGATGCGGGGGGCTTTAACCCTTTTTCGGCATACCGCGGCTAAAACGACGGTAAAGCAGCGCTAAATATAGTGCTGCTTTACTGTCGCCGCCCGCACCGCCCCAGTGTGAAGCCGGCCTTACAGTAAAACTATAGGCAATTGTTTTTTTTTTTTTTCATTTTGGATAGTGCAAGGGGAGGGTTATAACCCCTGTAACAAACCAATGGCCCCACGATACTGTCAGTATTAGCACTTTGATTCTATTTTTCTATTCCATTTTTTCAGTTTTCTGTGCATGTTGAATTCTATGCGATTTATGTAGCGTTTAGTATGCAATTTATTATTTTTTTATTTTATTTTTTAAATTAAACTTTGCACATGCGATGTACACTTTATTTAGCACTTTATGGTAATGAGCCATCATTCACTAGAGCGCAACACCACATTTTGATATATATATATATATATAATATATATATATATATATATATATATATATATATATATATATATATATATATATATATATATATATATATATATAAATTTAAAAAGCCCTTTATCAAGTTTTTCAGGATACCTATGTGCACGGGTTTAGTTAACACACATTTGCAAACGCATGCATTCTAATGGATAGATGAGGGGCAGGTGGGCCTGGAGGAAGCCCAGTCCTCAAAGTCACAGTGGCACACTGGACACCCAGCACATGGCACAATGGCAACAAAGGGTGTCCAGTGTGTCCCCCTCACCAATATTTATTCCGTTAAAAAAAGGCCCCTGCCCCCATCTATAACTGGCCTTCACATGTAAGGAGCACACTTGTGCTGATCCCAGCTCAACTCATCAACCGAATTAACCTGTCTAACAGTATGCATTATAACCCCTGTCAGATTTTTTTCGCCATCTGTGTCCAATTGCAGAGATTTACCTTCACTTCCTGTGCCATAGCCAAGCAGGAAGTGAGAGGAAATCCCTACAAATTAAGAGAATTCCTTGGGGATCCCCAGGTCACTAGAACTATTTTCACTAGTCTTTACTAGTTAAATGCCAATATTTGGTTGCTGGGTTCTTGGGGTTCATCTAGACTTGCAGTAGGGGGCATTAAAAACATGCAATTGAGCCACATTTTTGCACCCCCAAACGCTCCCTCTTAAGCTGCAAAGGCAATGCTTTGCTTCATTCCCATAGCAAAAAATATACCCAGTTGAGTTTGGTGGTAGTGCTGGTTAAAGTGCAATGCATGCAACCCATGTGTTGGTGTGGCATTTATGAGGTTAAAACAGGCAGAGGGGGAGGTGACCTATTGCCTCCTCCCTGCCTTTCAAAGGCCTGAAAAGAGTTCCAAATGCAAATCGCTTTTCAGAGCCACGGCAATTTTAGCTGAACGTCTAAAAGTGGCCTTATAGCTGCTTGGTAGCCCAAAGCTCACTGACTATTCTATAATTATTCTTCAGAGACTGGTTGGTTGCTTTTTGCCAAAGCCAGCTGTAGCCTAGCCTGAGGAAAGAACATTCCAGTTTTGTGAGAAATTGGAAGTTACAAATTCTAATACCAGCCATCGGTAACTTGTAGCATTTGGCCACTCGGAGACCACGACATTCTGTGTAGCATCAAATAGTGAAGGCACTGCAGGGCAAACTGGCCTAAACGGCAGCTGAATCCAGTTGTTTGGGTGTTCTGACAACCAACACGGGTTGTTGGAATACAATTAGCCCAACAGGAGTATTTGTCCATTTGCCCTGTACAGTGTGGATGGAGGAATTGGTTCGCTTTTTTACCAGTGTATGGTCATTAGTTTAGTCCCTGTCGTCCTATCCTTGTGGGTCAGGTGCCTTCATTATGTCATTCCAGCTTGTAACCTTCCCTGGAATCATTGTTTGCTTTATAAGAAATTGGTTCCTCCTTGTACAAATAGCTGTATGATAACGTAGTAATAACCCTTTTTCTGCTGTATGAGCTCATCTCCCATATTGCTGCAATAAAACACAATTAACACAGCAAATGTTTACGCTATAGCTATGTTCTCTAGTCAAATAGTAAAAGGATACATGTTATGCTTAGTTTTTTTTTTTTTTTTTTTTTTATATATGCTTCTAAGGCCTCATGCACACTGCAGCTCAAAGAAGCTGAATCATTGAGCCTTTTGAGCATAAAAACAGACTCAAAGGCTCCTTAATGCACGTTAGAGCTAGGTGCGTTTCCACATTAATGCACTCTAATCGCCAATAGAATGTATTAACGCCCATGCAAAACGCTGCTCTTCACTGCATTTTAGCTGCTGCTAAACTCCCATAGGGAAAAAAAAAGCATCAAGAGCATAGAGTGTGCATGAGGCCTTGTAATATTCAGCTTAACAAATGAGTTTAAATTGTTTTTCTTTCTCTGTGTTAAAATTTGCGCTGTTTGCAGCCAGAAGGTGGAGCTTTGTGAAATGGCAGAAGCTCTTCTTAAAGTGGAGGGCCACCCTAAAAAAAAAAAAAAAAAAGAGCATTAATATTCATTAAAAAATAAAACATTTGAAAAACAATTTTTTTTTTTAACCTGTACGGAAATCCCTGTTGCTAGGCAGTCTTCCTAATCTGCCTCCTTCCTACTCCGCAGTGATCTTCGGTCTTCTGTTCTCCTCACTGATGTCTTCTGGGAACTGTGTGTTCCCTAACACAGCGCGTCCCATTCACAAAGCGCCGCTCAACTCGCGCATGCGCAGTAGGAAACGGGCAGTGAAGCCATAAAGGCTGCACTGCCTGTTTCCCTTAGTGAGGATGGCTGATATCGATCGCGGGCGCCCTGGGAGGGTAAGTGTACTTCTTAAAAGTCAGCAGCTACTTTTTTTTTTTTTTTTTTTTTTTAGCTGCTGACTTTAAAAAAAAAAAAAATTTTTAAGTAATCTTTCTGCTGCTATTGTCAAAAAGTAGACTTAAATTGCAGGCGTCATAGAGTTTGTCTAAAAGCATGCCTGTGCTTTGTCCATTTTAGGGCACATCAGCAGGTTTGCTCGATTGTTAACCTAAGAGACAACATTTTATTTTTTTTTTTTTCACTATTCCTTAATAGCCTTAAAGCATATAAATATGCTTTTGTGTGCACCAAATGCCTTTTGAAAACCCAGTTTGTACCTTGTAAAAGTGACAGCGACATCATCGATGTACTGCACGACGCTAGTGCAGAGATGATCTGTAAGAGGAAGCCAGTAGGCCCCATTCATTACAATCTGCCTGGAGAGAAGTTCAAGACCAGTCGCTCTGCACAAGTAGCGACAGCAGCAATGACTTTTATTACAGGAAACTCTTGCACAGGCAAAGTATTGCGCTAGATTGAAGCACAGATCTTGAAAAAATACACAAAGATACAGCATCGCTCCTGTATTCGGACAATTTTTGCTTATCCCAGAGTTTTTAAATCTTCTCATACCCAGCATAATTTCCTTCACTCCCCTCCTAAAGCCAAAGACCGCAATGTGCTAATCAGTGCTGTCACAGGGTAGTCCATAGCCCAGTGTAAGTTATGATTCCAGCAACTCGTAGCTCACACAGATTTGCTTTCAACGTTTAAAGGATATAACACAGCAGTTTCTAAATTAGAAAAAATAAAGCTGTCCAAAATCCATTATAGTTTTAGATTAAGTGGTCTTCCACCATCACACACACTCATTATTTCCTATTACAGCCTGCTCATTACCCAAGGAATCAGCATCATTCTGCCTGTCCAGTTAGCATGGGTGATCAAGGAAACTGTAAAGCTAAACCAGGGATTAACAGCAATTTTCTTGGCTGTGCAGTGTGCCAATGTGTAAGTTGCAGATTCAAACAGTTAACATATATGTATTTTAAGGTTTGTATTTTTCTGTCTGCCTAGAGTCCCACTTTTAAAATTAAGTGTTTAGTATGAAGATCAAATATACATTCTATTGCCAAAACCATTGGGACACCACTCCAAATTACTGGATTAAGGTGTATAAAATCAAGCACCTAGGCATGCAGACTGCTTCTACAAAACTTTAGTGAAAGAATGGGTTGCCACTTTTGCAATAAGTCAATCTGTAAAATTTCCTTGCTGCTAAATATTCCACGGTGAACTGTTAGTGGTTGTATAACAGTGGAAGCAACTGGGAACAAGAGCAATGAAGTGGTAGCCCATGTAAATTGACAGAGTGGGGTCAGCGCATGCTGAAGCTCACAGTGCGCAGAAATCGGCAACTGTCTGCAGAGTCAATAGGTACGGACCTTCAAACTTTGTGTGGTCTTCAGATTTGCACAACAGTGCGTAGAGAGCTTTATGTAATGGGTTTCCATGGGCGAGCAGCTGCATCTAAGCCTTAAATTCAAAAGTGCAATGTAAAGCATTGGATGCAGTGGTTCTCAACCCTGTCCTCAAGTACCCCCAACAGGCCATGTTTTGGGAATTTCTCTTAGATAAAATAGCTGTGTAAAATATCAGGCCATTGACTGTTTTTTAAATCACCTGTGCAAAATAAGGGAAAACCTGCACACATGGCCTGTTGGGGGTACTTGAGGACAGGGTTGAGAACCACTGGTGTAAAGTATGCTGCCACTGGGCAGAAGCTACCATAGACCAGAGAGACATTGCACAAATTCCCACAAAAACAGACATGGCCGAGATGTTCTCCAAATTAGAGAATTCTATCAAATTGGAAATTTTAAATGTGAGAGGGGACATGTGCGCCCTATTAAAAAGAGTGGAGACAGTAGAAGAGTCTATAACAATACAAGCACAAGTAAACCAGGAATTAAGAACACAGATGGAGCAATTACTAATCCACCAAAGAGATATGACCTATAAAATGGAACACATGGAGGACCAAAGTAGAAGGCAAAACCTAAGGATTAGGTCTTTGCCTGAACAGAGAGGGGAAGATTTAAAAGAAAAAATGCTAAAACTCTTCAAACCCCTGTTAGATAGGAGGGAAGATTCTGAGCTAAAAATTGATCGGATCCATCGGGTTAGGAAACCCTTGGCTATGGGAGAGGAAATACCGCGTGATGTCCTCATAAGATTCCACTCTTATGAAGATAAACTGCAAATTTGGAGTAAGATCAGAGGAAATCCTCTTAAATACAACGAGTGCGAACTACAGGTTTTCCCTGACCTTTCTGCAGGAACTCTCGCAAGACGTCGACAGATGAAGCCTCTATTGTCCAGCCTAAGGGCTCTGAATTTGAAATATACTTGGGGCTTCCCTACAGCATTGATTGTGGTTAAAGACGGGAGAACTTTTCGCCTGAAGTACCTTGATGAGTTACATAACTTCTGCCAAGGATTGGGGATTCCTACCCCAATAATGCCAGCCAACCGGAACTAAAACAATAAACCCCGGGTAGACGAAGAGATGCGGGGTGGAGGGGTTAAAAAAAAGGTTCAGTAAGTGGGAGAAAGAAGGGGGGAGAAGAAGTACGGAGATAGGGGAGGTAAGAGCTGGTGGGGAGGAGAGGTAGACCCTTGTTTTTTTTTTTTTTTTTTTTTTTTTTCCTCTCTTCTCCCACCTCCCTTCCTCTTCCTAACATCTCCGTGAAAAAAGATGGGGACCTGCAATAAATACAGGAGTGAATGGAGGCGGTAGGGGTGGCGGGGACCCCGGGGAGGCCATGCGGCATAGGTAGACTTTCCCTTCCTTTTTTTTTTTTTTTTTTTTTTTAACGAGGGGGGACTCTACTGCTAGCCACCAACACCGCAACTGCACCCTGAAGGCGCAGTGGACAGGGGGAATCTTGTATAGATGCCTCGCTGTCTACAAGGAGTCGAAAATAGACTCAAGGGAGGGAGGGGGGGAGGGGGAGGAGGAGGGGAAAAGGGTGAGGGGATCCGGGGGGGAGGGAAAAGAACAGGAGGGTGGGGGGGGGAGGGAAGGGAGGGATTAAGGGGGTTTTCAGCCAAACGGGACCAGATAAAATGAATCGCCATACAAAATTATTAAACCAAGTACTTTAGCTAGAACCATGTCTGATAGCGACCTGAAACTTGTTACATATAATGTTAAGGGGCTTAACGCGAAGGTCAAGAGACATAAGATCCTGAAGGAATTAAAATCATATCATGCTCAGGTCATCTTTTTACAAGAGACCCACATACCCCAGGACAGCAGCACTAGAATACTCTCATACGAGTACCCGCTGTGGTTCCAAGGTGATACATCGACCAGAGGAGCAAAGGGGGTGGCCATAGGGTTCGCAAGAGGAATCAAATTTGTATATACGGACAGGCTGGTAGACCCCGAGGGGAGGTTCCTGTTCTTAAACGGAAGAATAGGAAATAAAAAATTAACACTAGCAAATATATATAGCCCAAACAAAAACCCGACGGAATTTCTAGCACAAATGTTGAGACGCCTAACTACATTTCGCACAGGCGAAATTATTCTTGCAGGAGATTTAAATTTTGGTATGGACCTTGAGAAGGACTCCACATCAAAAACACGCTCCTTGAATACCCGACAACGAAAAATGATAAAACAAAAATTAAGGGATATGCAGCTAATTGACGTTTGGAGGATGCAGCACCCAGACACTAGAGACTACACTTTTTTTTCGCCGATCCATGGGACACATTCCCGGTTGGACTATTTTTTTGTGGAACATAAAAACCTAGATCAGGTACGAGAGTCTCAGATTGAGATAGTGACCCTATCAGACCATGCACCCCTGTCGATGTCTATTAGACTCACGGACACCCCAAGGCGTCCAGCCTCATGGAGCCTCAATGACGGCCTACTGGCAGAGGCCGCCACGGAGGAAACCATCAGGAGGGAAATAACATCTTTTTTTGAAATAAACGATAATGGTGAGACCCGCCCGGCATCACTGTGGGAAGCACACAAATCTTATATGAGGGGGATCTTTATTTCAATTGGAGCAAGAAAAAAGAAAATTATTAAGGAACATAAAGAGAAATTGCTAGAAGAAGTCCGCAATTTAGAAAAAGAGCACAGGAATGTAATAACAAGAAGACAAGATACCTTCCATAGATTACTGAATAAAAGAGAAGAAATAAAAACGGAAATGGATATAGAAGCTAGGAAATGGTTCCATAAATTAGATACGGATCAGCACAGGTGGGGTAACAAAAATAGTAAACATCTGGCAAAGATGCTGAAAAATAAGAGAGAGATCAATTACATAGATAGGATTCAGAGTGAATCGGGGTCAATGGTTAATGTCACTAAAGACATAGCCACTGAATTTAAACGTTATTATGAATCCTTATATGATGTAAGGTCACAAGAGCAGAATACACAAACCCAGTTAGAGGCATCTAGGAATTTCGTCAGGAACAGTGCGGTTCCTGTTTTACCACTAGAGGATAGTATCCACATGGATAGGCCTATGACCGAACAAGAAATCGCCGAGGCATTGAAGAACTCCCCTACTGGCAAAAGCCCGGGGCCAGACGGTTTCTCATTAACTTATTATAAGAAATTTGCAGATATTCTAATCCCCAGGCTCTGCCAGTATTGGAATCAACTGGGAGGAGAGCATAGAATGGACAAAGAAGCCCTAATGGCCTCAATAACACTTATATTAAAGGAGGGGAAAGATAAAACGCTGTGTTCAAGCTATCGCCCCATCGCTCTATTGAATACAGACATAAAGCTCTTCGCGAAAGTCTTGGCGAATAGAATTAAAATTAAGATGTCGGATTTGATTCACCCAGATCAAGCTGGTTTTGTGACTGGAAGGGAGGGGAGGGACAACGGGATAAGGGCATTACTGCTGATGCAGGCAAGTAGGATTAGAGATGTCCCCAGTCTATTCTTGTCGCTAGACGCCGAAAAAGCGTTTGACAGAATAGACTGGGGACATATGTTTATAACATTAGAAGCCATGGGAATAGGGCCAAGGATGAGGAGTTGGATTGAGATTTTATACAATTTCCCACAAGCGAGGGTGAAGGTGAATGGCGTTCTGTCACCAGCCTTCACCATGAAGAACGGCACACGCCAGGGCTGTCCCTTGTCCCCGCTCCTATTTGTTTTAGCCCTGGAGCCCTTACTATCAACAATAAGGAATATGCCCGATATCGGAGGGATTAAGGTGGGAGATGAGGAACACAAGCTTGCCGCATTTGCGGACGATGTGCTCTTCTTTCTCACTACCCCCCGGATCACGCTTCCTAACCTACTTAAAGTCCTGAACACATATGGCCAGATATCCAACTTCAAAATTAACACCACCAAGTCGGAGATTCTGAACATTACCTTAAAAAAAACAGAAGTGGCCCAATTAAAAGGGGAATTTCAATTCCCATGGAGGGAGAGTATCAACTACCTAGGGGTTAGATTGGCAAACACACTGAAAAAAACATATCTGATTAATTATATTCCCTTGCTGGACCAGATAAAAAACGAGACAAAAAAGTGGACAACGAAATCTCTTTCTTGGATCGGAAAAATTAACGCGGTAAAAATGATCATCGCTCCGAAAATAAATTACAAACTTCAAATGCTTCCATTAGCAATTCCCAGAGCGTACTTTGGGACCCTTAAAAGCGTTGTCTCGAGATTTGTCTGGTCCAACAAGAAGCCGCGTATTGCAGCGGAAATCTTGACAAAAGAAAAAAAATCGGGGGGCTTGGCTCTGCCGGATTTCGAAAAATATTATAATGCTATAGCACTTACTCGGGCCATAGAATGGACAAAAGAAGAGGGAAAAAAAAGATGGGTAAATATAGAAAATACACTTAGTAATACTAATTTAGGACACGCTATATGGAATCCACCGGAATTTAGGGAAATAGGTTCAGGAATACACGAGATTACACGAGTCACTTTGAAAGCATGGAATAACTTGCACAGAAATAATAGATGGGATTATAATTCACCACTGATTTGTTTAAAAAATAATATTTATTTTGAGCCAGGAAGAAGTAAAATTTGGGGTAATTGGATTAAAAAAGATGACGCACGATTAAGGGATATTATGAAACACGGGAAATTAAACACTTTTCACGAATTAAGACAAATGCGGGATTTGCTGTCGATTGACACCTGGAGATACGCCCAGTTGAAGCACTTCATAGAAAGACTACCCCAGCCAATTAGAAGCGGAGAAGATCACACTGAAATAGAGAGGATTTGTTTGCGAGCATCTACTAAAAATAACATCTCCCGTATATACAAAATCCTTATAAGAGAAGGCACAACTGGAGTCCCTCCGGGGGTCAAAAGATGGCAAAAAGAATTGGGATCTCTATGTAATAAAGCTAGATGTGATAAAATTTTTAAGTATATGCACGGGGCAGCATTAGATATTAAAACTATAGAAGTAAACTATAAATGTATATCCGGATGGTATATAACCCCGGTCAAGATGAGTAAATATCAGAAGGACAGCCCCCCCGTATGCTGGAGAGGCTGTGGCGACATAGGCTCTATGGCACACATATGGTGGTACTGTCCTATAATAAAAAAATTTTGGAGATCAATCCTTAGATTGATTAAAAAGATAACAAAGCAGAGTATCCCCGAAGAACCTTGGACAGTACTGTTCCATGGGAATGATATCCCCCTGAGACAGTATCAAGCCTCCCTTGTGCCCGTTCTCCTAGATGAGGCAAAAAAATTAATTCCGAAAAACTGGAAGAAAGCTGAGAGTCCTCAAATAGGAGAATGGTTAGCTCGAGTGAATATACAGCAAAGATTGGGAAAAACAGAATCTAAAGGAGCTGAGGGACCGAGAGATGAGTCAGGAGAGGGAAGATGGGGGAGCTGGATTAAATATAAAGACTCGTGGAGTTACTACGAAGAGATAACGCAGCAAGGAGAAAGCCCACCTCCGTAAATTCTATTAAATAGCCCACGTTAGGGGGAGAAAGAGATGATATGACATGGATTTCTACGAGTGAAAGATAGAAGTTGTTAGGTGCTTTGTTTATTCTTTTTTCCGACTTGGCTGGAAAGGGGGAGGGGGGGGGGGAATATTAACTAGATCGCATTAAGGTTGAAATATGCCTTGTTTGAACTTTGTGTACTTGTGTGCATATGAGTGTATAAAAATTGTTTCTAATTTAAATAAATAAAGATTTAAAAAAAAAAAAAAAAAAAAGTATGCTGCCACTGGACCCTAGAGCAGTAGAGATGTGTTCTCTGGAGTGACGAATCGCGCTTCTCTGTCTGGCAATCTGATGAACGTGCCTGGGTTTGATTGCCAGGAGAACGGTACTTGCCTGACTGCATTGTGCCAAGTGTAAAGTTTGGAGGGGCGATTATGGTTTGGGGTCGTTTTTCAGGGGTTGGGCTTGGCCACTTAGTTCCAGTGAAGGGAACTCTTAAGGCGTTAGCATACCAAGACTTTTTGGACAGTTTCATGCTCCCAACTTTGTGGGAACAGTTTGGGGATGGCCCCTTCCTGTTCCAACATGACTGCGCACCAGTGCACAAACAAGGTTCATAAAGACATGGATAAGAGAGTTTGGGGTGTAGAAACGTGACAGGCCTGCACATAGGCTTCCATCTTAGACATGTTTAGTTTGACCGAACCTGTGAAATTCATGTGTTAATGAGGGTAGGGACGTGTGTGGTTGCTGGATGTAGGCCAGGAGATCATTCGCATAAAGCGAAAGTTTGTGGTTGGAGGAAGGTGTCTGGATCCCCACTATGAAGTCGTTTTGTCTAATGGCCCTAGCCAGGTGTTCTATTACCAGAACAAAAAGTAGGGGAGGTAAGGGGCATCCTTGGCGGGTTCCGTTAGAGATATGAAACGGTGTGGACAAGGAACCATTAACCTTAACAGACAGCTGAGAGTAGTAGTGTTGGAAGGCATCTGATATAGCCTGATTGTTGCTGATCCTTTGCCGATCGTTGGTGGTGCAGATGTGTTGGAGGGGTTGGCGCAGTGGGCGTGGGTGGAGGACCCTCGCCAGGTGTTGCCCACATTTGTTGGCTAAAGTGTAATGACGGTTGCGTCCCCTGTCCCTAGCTATGAGGGAGTGGGAATCCAGTATACGGAGTAACTCTCGATGGGCATTAGAGAAGTCAACATATGTGGTAGGGTCTGGGTCTTGTTTATGTGAGAGTTCGAGTGTAGCTATATTGGACAAAAGGCAGGCTATGTCATTGGATCTGGCCTTCTTTAGGCGGGAGCCGTGTTGTATAAATGTCCCCCGGAGCACACATTGTTAAGGCTTCCGATTTTTTAATAAGGGGGCGTTTTTCGTCAGACCAGTGATCCTAGATAAAGTCATGGATCGTTCATTCGGCACTACACATGGGGTATCTTTCAATAAATTGTCCAAGCGCCATGAAAATGTTTTACGGGACTTAGGTGGGGTGGGCTAGGCTTACGTGCATGGGGGTATGGTTAGACCACAATATGTTGCCAAGGGATGCCTTGAGTGGGATATCGAACAGTGATTGGGAGACAAGGAAATAGTCGATACGACTATAAGAGTTGTGGGCTACAGAGTAACAGTTGTAATCTATCTCAAATGGGTGTTGCACTTGCCAGGCATCCACCAGTTGAGCGGAATGCAGGTGTGTGTGAGCGTCGAGTAGGGGATGGAAGACTTAGGAAGTGCCCACGGCTGGAGAGAGGGTCACATTGAGGTCTCCACCTAGAATGAAATGGAGACCGCCAAAGAAAAGTAGTTTGTTCAGAACAATGAACAGGAAGCTCCCCTGGTCTTGGTAAGGTCCATATGTTAGTCCCTGTGAAAAAAGAGGAGTTAGGTCGTTTCCTTTTTCTCAAATTAAAATCCTAAGGGCTCAACAAGGGAGTCTAGAACCTCCTCGGTGGAAAGATTTATGGAAGGCTATAGACACCCCTTTTGATTTGGCTTGTGGATTTGTACTATGAAACCACTGGTGATAGTAATGATTATTAAGGGTTGGGATGACTGTGCCCTTAAAGTGGGTATCCTAAAAGGGCAAGATTTGAGTTCTGGCTTTGTGGAAGTGACATAATATCTGGCTTCTCTTCTCAGGAGTATTAAAAACCCCTGCAGTTAAAGGATGATAATGTTATATGACAGGGCTTGACAAATTTGCTTGGAATCTAGGAGCCAGCTAAAAAAGTTAGGAGCCAGGTCGGTAGCGACGATCTGGACCTGTCCCCCCCCCCCCCCCCCCCCCCCCCCCCACACCTATCTCCAAGCCATTGCCCATAGCTCTTAAAGGGACATTTTATTTTATTTTTTTTCAAATGACCAATTTTTTTAATTGCATTTTAGTGTAAATATGAGATCTGAGGTTTCTCTGACCCCAGATCTCATATTTAAGAGGTCCTGTCATGCTTTTTTCTATTACAAGGGATTTTTACATTCCTTGTAATAGGAATAAAAGTGACACCATTTATTTATTTATTTATTTTATTTTTTTTTAAAAAGAACAGTGAAAAAAATAAAAGTTAAAATAAATAAGAAAAATGTTTTAAACGCGCCCCATCCCGCCGAGCTCGCGTACAGAAGCGAACGCATACGTGAGTAGCGCCCGCATATGAAAGCGGTGTTCAAACCACACATATGAGGTATTACCGTGATCGGTAGAGCGAGTATAATTTTTTAAATGTTGCCTATGGAGATTTTAAAGGGTAAAAGTTTGTCGCCATTCCACAAGCCGACGGTATTTTGTAGCATGACATGTTGGGTATCAATTTACTCGGCATAACATTATCTTTCACAATATAAAAAAATTGGGCTAACTTTACTGTTGTCTTATTTTTTTTAAATTAAATAAAGTATTTTTTCCCCAAAAAACTGTGCTTGTAAGTCCGCTGCTCAAATACGGTGTGACAGACAGTATTGCAACGAGCGCCATTTTATTCTCTAGGGTGTTAGAATAAAAAATATAATGTTTGGGGGTTCCAAGTAAAAGGAATGAGATGGGCAGGCAGTGAAAACAGGCATTGGAAGCTCCATTAGCATTGCTGGCTGTCATACCAATGGCCACCACAAGAGGGCGCCAGATTCCAGAAGGAAGCATAAGACTGCAGAAGGCCTCAAAGCCGCGGTCTCAATTACCGGCCGGCGCGGCCCATCGCGATCACGCCGGGGGGTGAGGGGGTGCGCACGGAGACAGGATACCCCCCAGCTGTGCCGCCCCAGGCGCCAGGTCGCTAATTCCTATCACAAATGCGACATGGCGCCCGGGGTTTGTCGAGCCCTGTTATATGATCATGTGACATCATGGTAATATTGAGAGGACGACACTGAATTTGCATAGAATAGCCAACACGAACTGTATTTACACCAAGGCTTGCTCAATAGAGAAGATAAGGAAAGAAAAAAATATGGTTGTGAGGGAGGTGGAGAGAGCAGAGTAGGGAAAGATGAGGAAGCGAGAGCAGGTGGGGTGGTGGGATCCATCTCCAGTACAGAGGTGAATAAAGAATTGGGATAGTAGGAGATGGAAACCACCATTGAGAAAAAAAGAAAAATATTAACAGGCCACTAGGTGGCAGCAGTAAACCATTGTACACAAGTAACATTCCTAAAGTGTATAACTTACTAGAAAAAGTACAGTGCGTACACTTGCACTGTCGGTCCTAAGTGGGTAGTCGTGGTAAGCACACGGAGTGACATATGCCAAACAAAAAGTAACAATCATCGTAGGTTATACATAGCTTAATAGGAACTATAAGGCACAAAATCACTAGAGAAAACCGTCCTCCATATTGTAGTCGGATGGGCATGGGGACACCTGGGGGATTTTGTGGGGAGGACATATGATCAGTGGCAAGAGGAGGGATAACCTATACCGTCGCAATCAACTAGGCCCACCACGTTGTGAAAGGAGACACCTGTACATCTGGATATACATAAAAAAAAAAAAAAGTTAAAAATTGTGTAGAACAGGTGAAAAAAAATAGGGAGAAGTAACGTAGCTGGTGTATGGGCCGTCCAAGCAATCCAGGGTGTGTGCCCTAGTGGGTCAGCGACGAAGGGTGTATGCCCTGGGCCGTAGCAAAGGGAGCAATCCTGTCTCTGAAACAAAGGTGCAAAAATATCAGGAGCCAGTGCGGGGTCAGTCATCCGGTGGCATCTGGGAGGTAGATCTGGGGTGCTTCTTCTTGCTGTGCTTCTGCCACTGTGGAATGAATGGGAGACCTGAGGTAGTAGGGGAGAGGGGCGAGTCCGGCAAGGAGACCTGGGACAGCTCCAGGGTGCTCAGGAACTGCGGCAAATCTCCCAAGGTGGGGAAGAGGGCTGTCTTTCCTTCATGATGGACCCATAGTTGGAATGGAAATCTCCATTGATATTTGATGTGTTTCTCCTGGAGAAGAGATGAGTGGCTTGAGGGAACGTCTCGTGGCCAGGATTTGGCGTGAGAGGTCTGGAAGTAGCATGACAGGGGTGTCATTCAGCTGAATGGAATCTTGTGTGCTGGTGGCCCGCATGATTTCCTCCTTGACCTTGTAGAAGTGGACCCTGCATAGTGTATCACGGACAAAGGAGGAATTGGGGTACCTCGGGCCCAAGGTCCTGTGAACTCTGTCCAATTCAATGGGAGCATCTTTAGGCTGCTGGAGTAGCTGATTAATGATGGTGGTGACTGCCCCTGCCAGGTCCTTGTGTTCCACTGTTTCAGGGATACTACGAATTCTGATATTGTTCCGTCTGTTACGGTTCTCAATTTCATCTTGTTAGTTAAATGTATTAACTAACAAGATGCAGTAGAACAGTGTGGGAATTCAAGGTCTCCTCGTGGGACTGCAATGTGTTGCAAATGCCAACAGTGGTGTTTTCTGTCTTCTATACGAACCCCCAGGTCTTTTTTAAGTTTGGCTATTTCCTGCCTATATGTCTTCTTTTTGCGAGAGACCTAATGTTCAAAGTCAGTTTTTGTAGGCAGAGATTAATCGCATGTATGCATGAAGGGATCGCATATGTGACTCCATGTCCCATCCATCACCGGAGTACAGTGAGGCTTGTTGGAGGCTGTGGGGGCTATGTAAGGGGGGGGGGGAGTTCAAAGTCTGCAAGGGAGGCAGAACGGCCCCTGGAGCGTACCTGCATGGTGTCTGCTGGCTCAGCGGGATGGAGATGGAGGCTCCGGCACCATCTTGGATCTCCCCTGGTTTATGTAGGCCACAGATGAATAGAAATCGTCCCAAATCGCCCTGTGTCCGGTCACCAGCGAGATATGACCCCGTGGAAGCCGTCAGGATTGGGAGCTGCCACGATGTCCTACAGCGCACTAGGCCATGCCCCCAGTTACTAACTATTATGGCAGTATGCACACAAGGATGAATGCCCTGGATGCAAAAAGTCTGCATTTCAGGCATTTGTCCCTGGGTGTGTACTACCCCCAAACATTAGTAGCACTCTGCACCATCCAGCTGCAACAGCTTTCAGCCTTTACATAGAGTTTAACCATATGCTTGCAGCAGAGCTGGACGGTCCACCTGTACCTAAACCCTGGAGCCTTGTGCACCAGGGCCTAAACCCCAGTGTGCATGGAGTCCTAGTCTCTCAGGCAGCTCACTGGGTTTGTTATGACACATGGGGAGATTTTCCAGACTGGTATATCTCTCTTAGAACAGGCCTAGTACTCACTGGAGCCATATACAGCATCTACTAGGCGATGGTCAGCTGATGTTTAGCACAAGCCATTATCTTAATACATACAACAATGAAGGCCATCTTAGAGCTGGGCGATTTTCTCCAAAAAAAAAAATGATGCGGTGTCAGCGCCGGTCCTGGTGGGAAAAAAAAAAAATAGAAGAAATCGATTTGCTGAAAATTTGAATCGATTTGACCTCTCAACTTGATTCAAATCGATTTCTTTTTTTTTCCCCAGCCCTAGGCCATCTCCAACCAAAGAGATTTGTTTTTGTAGGTATCTACCAGAAACGTCCATGCAGTTATTTCTTTCCCTTCCACCATGGCCAGAACAAAGGTGTCCACTTTTTTTTTTTTTTTCTTTTTTTTGTAATTTAACATTATGGGGAATCCATCAAGGGGGCAAGATGCCATGATTTAAAAATATGTCATTGCCACAGCTATAGGGTGTGGAACTCATTATTTTGGTGGGAATATCTCGCAAAGATAGTCCCTAAGATATGTAAGAAGCCAAACTCTGATTAATGTTTCTTTATGCCGGACCAACAGAAAATAGACCGCATAACTGGTGGTCTTAGTTTAGAGTAGATTTCCCATTTGAAAAATGAAATTCAGCAGTGTTTAAAGTGAAATGCTAAGATTCTTGATTATGTGAGCTGCCATTGTTGACTTTTTTTTAAAGGTGGAGGCTCCTGGAACTGTACGCTTTTATTTCACTACCTAGATAGCTGGTGACAGCCCTGGTGTCTGTACCTTCAAAAAAAAGTATCAACAGCTCCCAAATGTTTATCCATTGGTTCTATTTACTTCTTAATTACCTTTTTTATATGTCAAATTAATCATGAACTACATTCAGTGATTTTCTTAAGTTTTACAATCGTGTATCTGTCTCTGTCTGTGTCACCAGTCCATTTTTGTTAGGCTACTTTCACACTGGAGCGGTGGGGGCGCTGGCGGTAAAGTGGCGCTATATTTAGCGCCGCTTTACCAGCGTTTTAGCAGCGCATTTCGGCCGCTAGTGGGGTGGTTTTACCCCCCGCGAGCGGCCGAAAAAGGGTCAATACCGCCTGCAAACCGCTGCTGCAGCGGCGTTTTGCGGGCGGGTTCGGAGCGCTGCCCCATTGTTTCCAATGGGAACGGGCGCTATAGGAGCGGTAAATATACCGTTCCTATAGCGAGCCAAATATGCGGCTTGCAGGACATTTTCCAGCGTCCTGCAAGCGCACCGGTTCAGTGTGAAAGCCCTCGGGCTTTCACACTGAAGACACAGCAACAGCTGTTTCGGGTCGGTTTGCAGGCGCTATTTTTAGCGCAATAGAGCCTGCAAACCGCCCCAGTGTGAAAGGGGCCTTAGAGTCCTTCATGCTGTAGTTTGAAAAGAATGGTCCCCATTTTTTGGTGCCTTGTCCCCTGGCCAAACTTATTTTGTTCTGTTGACATTTCCTGTGCTTGAAACATGAGACTTTTAGATATTTGAACTATGATCTTTAGTTTTATGTTAGGAGAGCAGTGGAGTTGGGAGCCACTAACCTCAGTTCTCTGTGCCCTGTAACATGTTCAACCTCACTGTTTCTTTTTATTTTCTCTGTATTCTTCCGTATTTTATGTCAGTTGTACAGCTGAACCTGACTGTACCCTACCCTGCTTGGAAGTAGTTTCAAGGCCATTTTTTTGCTTTAGGCACTGTGTAGTAGGTGGGCGCTTACCTTGACACAGTGTGCATCTTGATGTATGCCTCAGAGTGCTATACAGGTCCAGAGCTGTGGTCCATCAGCAGCTAGAGCCCTGTCTCTGAAGGCCCCTTCGGGAGTATGCCCATCCAAAAGGGTGAGGCCAGGATGAGTGATTCTCTTTTCTCTTGCTCTGCCATAGTAATTGGGGGGGGGGGGGCAGCCTCTTTTTAAACTGGTTCCCAGTTTGCTGGCTTTGATCGCCATGGGTTTCGTAGAACATGGCCTGCAACACTTTTAGGCTGGGTTCACATATATGCTGCTGCATTTCGGTGTCTGCGTTTCTGTTCACCGGTTGAGGTGCACACCACAGCTGCCCCACACATGTGTGAACCGGCTCCATTTGAAAGCCAGTCACATTCACATGTCATGCGAATTGGATGCGGTTGAAACTCAAAATTTGCATATATGTGAACCCAGCCTTAAATGGTATGTCGAAGCCATGAAGTGGAAGAGCGGGTCTGTTTTTAAATGTACGGTAACCACTTCAGCCCCAGAAGATTTGGCTGCTAAATGACCGCAATTTTTTTGGCGATTCGGCCCTGCGTCGCTTTAACTGACAATTGCGCGGTCGTGCGCTGCACCCAAACAAAATTGTCCTTTTTTTTTTTTTCTTGCCACAAATGGAGCTTTCTTTTGGTGGTATTTGATCATCTGCGCTTTTTATTTTTTGCGCTATAAACAAAAAAAGAATGACAATTTTGAAAAAAACACTTGTATTTTTTTGCTATAATTTATCCCCATTTAAAAAAAAGCAATTTTTTTTTCTCAGTTTAGGCCAATATGTATTCTTTTACATATTTTTGGTAAAATGGCAATATGCGTATATTGATTGGTTTTTGCAAAAGTTATAGCATCTACAAAATAGGGGAAAGATTTATAGCATTATTATTAATTATAATAATATTAATAATATTTTTTATTAGTAATGGCAGCGATCTGCCAATTTTTATCGGGACTGCGACACATCAGACACTTTTGACCCATTTTTGGGACCATTGGCATTTATACAGCGATCAGTGCTATACAAATGCTCTGATTTACTGTAAAAAATGTCACTGGCAGGGAAGGGGTTAACACTAGGGTGGTGTTCAAGGGGTTAACTGTTCCCTGTGTGTGTTTCTAACTGTAGGGGAGGGGACTGACCTAGAGGAAATGACAGATCGCGGTGCCTAGCTATTAGGAACTCGCGATCTGTCTCTCCTCGCAACAGAAAAGGGATTTGTGTTTTTACACACACACACACATCCCTGTTATGCCTCTTGTGGCCGCGATCGCTCGTGGCCGGCGGTCATTGCGACCGTCAGCCACGAGCATCAGCACCCCCGCAGTGCGGCGGGCGCATGCGCGCGCCTGCTATCCAGCTTAAAGGAGCCGACGTATAGCTATGACGGCACGCGGGATCGCGCCGACCTGCCACAGTATAATTATGGCGGCTGGTCGGCAAGCAGTTAACTAACAATGTTTTGGGTCTCAGTGTGTTGCAGATACAGTTGGGTCCATATATATTTGGACACAGGCACTATTTTCATACTTTTGGCTCTGTATGCCACCAGAATAAAAATAAAACAAAACAATCCAAATAAATTTAAAGTGCAGACTTTCAGCTTTAATTCAAGGTGTTAAATATCGAGTACAAATTTTGGGAACTGCAACCATTTTTATGCACAGTCCCCCCATTTTTTTCATAGGCTCAAATGTAATTGGACAAATATAATCCATAAATAAAATGTTCATTTTTATAACTTTGTTGGGAATCCTTTACTGGCAATGACTGCCTGAAGTCTGAAACCCATGGACTTTACCGAAGGTTGGGTTTCCTCCTTTCCTCCTTTCTGATGCTTTGCAGGCTCTGACTGCAGCTATCTTAAGTTGTTCTTTGTGGGTCTTTCTGCCTTTTTAGTTTTGTCTTCGGCAAGTGAAATTCATGCTCAATTGGGTTGAGATCAGGTGATTGACTCCTGCCATTGCAGAATATTCCACTTCATTTCCTTCAAAAGCTCCTGGGTTGCTTTTGCAGTGTATTTTGGATTGTCCATCTATACTGTGAAGCTCCATCCAATCAACTTTGCTGCATTTGGCTGAATCTGGGCTGACAGTATATCTCTGGGGATCATTGTGTGCACCCGGCTTTCCTAGGGGCCCTCTCCTCAGCTCCCGGGATGAACGTTTCTAGCAGCCACCAGTTTTCATGTTCACATGGTCTAGACTTAATTGAAGTGTGAGTACTTGGTGGGATGAGTTCATTTCTCCCCTCCTTTACATATATAGTCTCCCTTGTGTTTGGGTGTAACTTTGGACTATATTGTTTATGCTTTTTTATAGACATTGGTGCACTCCCGCCTGATGATGTGGTAGGAAACCACAAAACGTGCATCGGGCCAATTTTGATGCACCATTTTTTTTTTAGATGGTTTTATTTCATCCACTCCCAAGCTACCCCATCATGTTGCTTTTCAAGTGATTCTTTACTATGGATCAATATGTCATCTCCAAGTTGCTATGATTGTTTTTATGAATATCTGGTCAATAATATCTGATTGTTATGCTTATTTACTATGTATGTACTCATATTGCCAAGTCCATGTTTTTTAAAGAATCAAACATGTCTTGTTACATTGACTCATCTTTTGGCCATCTACCTCATTTAAAGTCCCAAACCCCCCTCTTTTTGTGACAGTATATCTCTAAACACTGCAGAATTAATCCGGCTGCTTCTGTCACATCAATAAACACCAATGACCCAGTGCCACTGGAAGCCATGCATGCCATCACACTGCCTCCACCATGTTTTACAGATGACGTTGTGTGCTTTGGATCTTGAGCTGTTCAAAGCCTTCGCCACACATTATTAAATAATAATATTATTATTATTATTATAATAATTATCATTTTTTTTTCTGTCATTCTGGTACAGATTAATCTTGGTTTCATCCATCCAAAGAATGCTTTTCCAGAACTGATCTGGCTTTTTTTAGATGTTTTTTTGGCATAGTCTAATCTTGCTTTTCTAGTCTTCAGGCTTATGAATGGTTTGTACCTTGTGGTGAACCCTCTATTTGCTCTTGTGAAGTCTTCTCATAGTCTTTGACAATGATATGCCCACCTCCTGGAGAGTGTCCTTCACTTGTCTGGATGTTGTGAATGGGTTTTTCTTTACCACAGAGAGGATCCTGCGATCATCCACCACTGTTTGTCTTCCGTGGTCGTCCAGGCCTTTTTATGTTGCTGAGCTCCCCAGTGTGTTCTTTTTTTTTTTCCTCCATAATGTACCAAACAGTTTTAGCCACTGATAGCAGTAACACTATCTCTCTGATGGATTTATTTTTTGAAGGCTTACAATTGCCCGTTTCACTTGCATGGACAACTAATTTGAATGCATGATGTAGTTTCACATCAATGGATTCCAAATACCACACTTAGAATCACAGGGACCACCACAGCAGAGTGGGAATTATTATTAGAAATCTCTTGTATGACACAGCGGGGATCTCCCGCGGTGCCAGGTATTGTATATCAGAACACCGAGCACTGATGTCATGGTATTGTGATCGACAAGCGCACTGTTCCTATGGAGGCGGGACATCAGCGATCAGTGTTCTCTGATATGCAATACCTGACACCGCAGGAGATCCACCTCCATGGGCGGCACAGACCGGGAGCTGTGAGACCCCTTCCACCCACAACATCTTTGCTTCCTTCCTGCTTGGCTTTCAGAGGACTACAAGGGGGCGTGCCAGACCGCTGGCTGACCGCTTAGGAGAGGGATAGCAGCCTATTGGAGGAACATCAGAGCTCAGAAGAACATGTATGGCAAACTTGGTGAAGGTAGGAGATCAGCAACATGGACACGGGGGAAAAAAAAATTTGGCCAGAGTTCTGCTTTTATGCCCCTTTCACACTGGGGCGGTAGGGGCGTTGCTTTGCCGGCGGTATAGCCGCGCTGCCCTATTAAATTTAATGGGTAGGAGCGGTGAATGCACCGCTCCAAAGATGCTGCTAGCAGGACTTTTTTTTTTTTTTTACCGTCCTGCTAGCCCACCGATCCAGTGTGAAAGCCCTCCCGCTTTCACACTAAAGTGAAAGGACCCGCTTTTTTCAGGCGCTATACAGGCGCTATTTTTAGCACTGTAGCGCCTGAAAAACGCCCCATTGTGAAAGGGGCCTTAAGGTACTGGGTTATGCAGCAAAGTTAGGATGATGATAAACCAGTCAATATGTCTCTGTGAATGGGAGATATTTGCCCAAAGAGCTATAAGAGGGGGTCAGGTGAATATACCCACCAGTGTGCACCAGAACTGAAAAAACATTTTTTTGAGTGCAGTTGTCCTTTTAAAGGTAATTGTGAATAGCTGAGATTGTAGCATGACTGTGGTTTTCTAAATTTTAGGAGATACTGCATCATTCTGTTTATACCATAGCGGACCTTTGCAGTTGTGTTAAGGTAATTGTTTTTGAATAGTTGGGTGCTTGTATTATTCGTGTAGTCAAGACCAATTAGAATTGAGGACAGACCTCCATTATTTTCTTGTGCTTTGTGGTGTTTGCCAAAAATTGGTATACTCTTTTTGATTTTATAGCCAATGTGTACTTTTAGAGGTTTTCCTTTTTTGTTCTATATTTTCTTTTTTTTTTTTTTTTTGATTTAATTTATTTTATTTCACACATAATACAAACAAACACTAATACATAAATGTAATCAGGGGGAAAAATATTAAGAGGATTAAACATATCTTGACAAATTTTATGTGTACCTAAAACATAATTTTATGTCCTCCCAGCAATTCCTTTCGTCTATTTCGATTATAATTCCTTTCAGCTCAATATCCTCATCTTACCTCCTTTATATTCTCGAGCCTAACCCAGTCAAATTTTCCCTTTTTTTAATTTTACCCCTTGTTATCCACAAAACTAAACGGGTATAAACAAAACAACCTAACATCACCACGACAAAAAACAAAACACACAAAAAAAAAGAGGAGGGGAAAAACTCCAGAGTCAATCCATGGAGAATCACCTCTAGTATACCCACCTCCCTTAAAGGGGAGATAGGTAAGGTCTATAAGTCCCTATTTCAACTGTCCAAGTTACCATCAAGGAGGATACTACCTTCTTCCGAGCTCAAGAAGGTATTCCAAGGAGACCAAGTCTCCGAATATCTTGATCTGATGTCGCGAGGAGAGGACCAGGTCTTCTAATTTTATTATTTTCTTTCACTTTACGCAACCACATCCCCAACGTCGGTGGTGACGTTGATCTCCATGCTAACGGAACACAAGCTTTTGCCGAGTCTAACAGATGGCGTATCACCGATTCTCTATATTTCTTTTCTGGTATCTGAGACACATGAAAAAGAAAAAGTTGGATCTTCTGATAATCTATATTCTGTTGTCCTCTGAAGGATGCGACCAATCTCTATCCAATAATTCTTTAATTTAGGGCAATCCCAAAAAATATGCAGCATAGTACCTTTATCTGCCTGACATCTCCAATCTCCTTTGTTCAATATTTTTTAATGGTTTTCGAGCACTTTACAAAAATCCAAATATTAACACAAGAATTATAGGCCCAGTGAGTTAGGTAAGTACACACAACGCACCCAAACATGGATTAAATTAGAGAGTTCATGTTAATGTGTACAAACCGTAATAGGTACTTTTAGAGGTTTTCATGACCACCTGCTGTGGGCTTTTATGTTTCTGCAGCAGCTTTTACTAGATATTGTTGGAGAATGTGACGTAAGTTCTATTTGTTCCTTCAGCTCAGAATGTCACTGTGGAGGATGTCATCACATCCTATACACAAGCCTGCCAGAAACTCAACTGCAAGCAAAGTCCAAAACTTATTCGACAGCTACAAGTAAGTTCCTCTGTTTACTTGCATCCTACTGCAGTGTGCTGGTGATGCAGAATGCTGCTAGAATAAGGATTTTTGTGTAAGCAGTGTACTTCTAAAATGTTTGAAGAGAGTTCTGTGATCATACTGCATCTTGCGCTAACACAGGATTATATGTCACTTTCCATAGCAACATGCAATTATAGCCCCCGTTAGTTACCTCGGATCCAGGTCATTGCTTCTGACAAAACTTCACAGCTGTTTTTTTTCCTGTATTTTTAAAGATGCAAAATATTTAGCATTTGGAGCTCTAAAGAAGGTATATATGTGCCCAGTAGAAACATGGATTTAACAGTAAAAAATAAAACATCTGTCTAGGAATCTGAATGCCACTAAACATAATCTACTTGTTGGTTTATATAGCAGATATTTAATAATTCTCTTGGATTTTTATACATGTTCATTTTTTATTTTTTTTAGGAACTTACTGATCTTTCAGGGAGAGTTGAAAGCCTGGATCTCAAAGGTAGAAAACATCAGTAGTTTTACCCATGATGTCTTCAGTACTTGATGGGCCCATTCTTGCTGAGAAATGCTGTTTGTATGTTTGTGCTTATGAGCTAAGTTGCTTTTTTATTTTTCTTCAGGAGAGAAGCTGGATCACAAGGCCTGTGAAGCTCTGGAGGAAATCTTCAAACGTGTGCAATTTAAGATGGTAGATCTGGAACAGACCAACCTAGATGAAGATGTAAGCCCTAATTGACCTTGAACTGAACTGCAAGTGTAAAACAGTTGCCTAAGTCTGTGCTACAGTACACTGCAAGCTCCTCTGGGTTCCTGCAAGTCTAGTTCATCCTGGATGCCCCTTCTCCACTCCTTTAAAACAAGAATATAATTAGAATCATCTGACTTTACTGGCATCAAAAGGGAACACACCAATTTTCATATAAAATGTTATAATACTTAATTACAAAAGAATAAAATGGCCCATAAAAACAAGACCAAATTGTCACACAATAAGAATTCCAGCTTGACCACTCTAGTATTGTTGAACATTAATACTTTAGTTTCTGTCTCCTAACAATATATGGTATGGCAATGAGTCCTCATGAGTCAACGTGTTTCCTGTTTCCGCTTCATCAGGGCGCTTGAAAAGTTAGTAGCAGTAACTTACAAATGTGTACGTAGATGGAGGATTCCCCTGGGAGGGCATTGGAGCATACAGGAACCAGGCAGGCAGCATACACAATTGTCGTCAGATTAACTTATGGATGACCCAAGGAGGAGGGACTTCTGAGTATAACATGCCAAAAGTTGCTACAGGCAGAAATCTTTATAGTACTCTCACTATACTTAAATCTTCTAAAACAATTGTGCAGTGTCCACCAGATATGCCGTATCTGCTAACACTGCCATTATGGTCCAAAAAATGGCTGAACCAGTGGTGTATAGGCCAGACTTGTAGGAAAAAGGAGGACTAGAAAGCTAAACGGCAATCTTCATAGATCCCCAGCAAACTCTGCAGATAACGGTCACATGCACGTTCCCAAGAAGAAGCTCCCAGTAAAGTCCGATGGTTCTACATGAGCAGTATATATTATCGCGTGGTAAAGTTACTCTGTAGTAAGGCTATGATCAGTCGGGTACCAGTAGAGGGCCATCCTAAAATAAAAAAAAATTCCATTAATATTCTTAAAAAAATAAACATTAAACATTACTTCCCAGAAACCCCCGTTGCTAGGCAGTCTTTCTAATCAGCCTCTTCCTATTCCGCGGAGCTGTTTCTTCAGTTCCTCCTCTTCGGCGAGCGGCCCCGTTGCCTTATGGGACATGTGTGTTTACCAGAAAACAACAGGGCCGTTCACAAACCACGCATGCAGTAGGAAACGGGCAGTGAAGCTGCAAGGCTCCACTGCCTGCTTCTCTTAGGATGACGGCCCTGGCACCTGATCCGATGAACGGATCGGCCTGGGGGGGGGGGGGGGGGGGGGGGCGACATCGCGGGCTCGCTGGCCAGGTAAGTGTCCTTATTAAGTCAGCAGCTACAGTGTTTGTAGTTGCTGACTTTAAAAAAAAAAAACGGCGGACCTCCTCTTTAAGTGTCAACAAGAAAAATATCTTAAGCCTTGAAGTTTTGGCGAAAGCACAGAAGTCCTTCTCTCAACAACTAAGCACATCATGCTCCCCCTATGCCAGCAGTGACAAAGCTGACTTTTAAACTCAATAGAGGCATGGAGGAGCTCAGCAGAGACTGGTACTCTTAAGGGGGGATATCAACATGTACAAATATATAAGGGGTCCATATATGAACTTGGTGTTGAGTTATTCACTTTACTCCCTCCAGAGGTGGTTCTGGCTATCTCAGTAGATTGCTTTAAGAAAGGCCTGGATACTTTCCTAAATGTACATAATATAACTGGGTACTGACATTTATAGGTAAAGTTGATCCAGGGAAAATCCGATTGCCTCTAGGGGGATCAGGAAGGGATTTTTTTTCCCCTGCTGTAGCAGATTGGAGCATGCTCTTTTGGGGTTTTTTTTTTGGCCTTCCTCTGGATCAACTGTGGGTATAGAATGGGGTTTATTGGATTGTACGATATATTTTATTTTTATTACTTTTATTTTTATGGTTGAACTGGATGGACTTGTGTCTTTTTTTCGGCCTAGCTAACTATGTAACTATGTAATATAAACACAGAGCTGGTACTCTGTGAGAGGTAACAGGGTGAGCTGAGATGCCAAGAGGATAGCTTGAATGACTTCAGTGCCTCTGTTGTGAATGTTGATGAGAAATTGCTCTGCAATGTTTCCAGCTACAGAGATCACTGAGGGCTTGCTTTACTGCTTGTGTCTGCTTCCTGAGGCCTTTGCTGTGCAACCTAAACTTTCTGCTTATTGTATCATCTGTGACATTCAATCTTTAGTAGAGTAGATATAGGCACTGTCGGACACTTGCTAAATGTGTCTCAGCTGGTTAATGCACATACAAAGTCAGGTCAATGGACTCTCCTGAAAATATCCCCTATGTCATGTTTCCAGGGTAGTGTTGGCAGATCAGATGGCGTTACTTGTTGTTAAAAATGGTTGTTTACAAGGATTTATGGTCCTTTGAGGGTCATCGGACTCTATATCGGAATATCAGTTAAGCTTGCAAAAGGCTATTTAAAGCCACATTGGCTAAGTCCTTTCTTTTCCATAGAGGAAAATCATAGAAAGGTGACTGAGAAATTCTCACCTGCTATTGGAACATTATCTGACGCCAGTGCCCATAAATTACTTATTTGTAGGCAGGGGTTCATTATGCAGTCATTTATATTTTAATTCTTCCCATTTGCCTGCTGTAGAGCGTTCTGACTTAATTTTAACAAATTTGTGAGTTTTTTTTTTTTTTTCCCCTAAAAATTGGAGGAAAGAAAGGGGGGGGGGTCACATGACTATCCATGCATCTTTTTTTATTTTTTTTATTTTGCTATGCACTGGCTCAGGTGGTACCAGTACACCACTGCAGTTATGTGCACAACCACAGTGATGGATATTTGCAAACGTCACAGCTTTGCATAAATGTGAATAGTATAGATCAGGGATCCTCAAACTGTGGCCCTCCAGCTGTTGCGGAACTACATCCCATGAGGCATTGTAAAACTCTGACATTCACAGACATGACTAGGCATGTGGGAATTGTAGTTCCTGAACAACTGGAGGGCCATAGTTTGAAGACCCCTGGTATAGACTGTAAACCAGATGCTGTGAGTTACATGTGTTTGCAGTCCAGATTACACTGCACCGCTTGAAACGGTAGTCTGAGCCATCCTCCAATATTAACTTCTGATGTATGAATGGATAATACAATCGGGAACACGTCAGTTGTTGTTATGAAAAACGCTCTGCATGCTTGCATAGAGAGCAAAACAAGACTTGGTGTGCAGAGGGAAGGTGCAAGCGCTGAGCTTAAGTCTTTCTCATCCAGAAGAAACTGAGCACAGCAGCTGTGACTGGTACCCCAAGGAGCACGTCTACCATGGTCAGTTGATCTTGTGGGAGGCTGGGCGCATACAAACAGGAAATGTGCTTGCTGTAATGACCTCCTATGACAATTTTGAGGCACGGGGATGGGGTGAAAAATTTGAGGAACAGCACCGTTTTTCACCAAGCACCAGAGGCAGTGGGTGAAACAAACAGGTGAAACTGAAGGTTTGCTGTGTAAACTGTCTCATCTGAGGATTGCACCAAAACAGTTCATATTATGCAAGAAACCAATGTAGCTTTCATAAATCTACCCCTTGCTTTTTTCCATTTTAAATAATCAACCCAAAACTTTTTAGAACCCGTCAGGTGTTTCTGCTATCCCGGGCTCCATCAGCAAGATTTTCCCTTACTTTCTGTTCTAGTGATGTATTTGCAGACAGGAAGTGATGGAAAATCTGCAATAGGGAAACTGTCAACAGCAAAAACAAACAAGGGTTCTAGCATTCCCTTACTTGGCCTACTAAAGACCTTTTCATTTTGACTGTACTACTGTTAGAGAGATTTTCACTCGCTTTCCGTCCTAGGGGACAACTTTTTTACCAGACAGGAATTGAAGAAATCTCTCCAATGGGAACCCCTGAATAAATTAAAACATGAATTCTAATCCTTCCCCATTCTTTCCAAAACAAAAAAAAATTTGGGCTATAGATACACTTTAGGGTCCATGCACAGTCACACTGGGCTTAAAAATCTCTGCTTCTACTGGAGTTTTGTGCTTTGCCTGCAGAAGCAGTTCAGTGTTATCCTATGTGTTCATGAACATTAGCACGTTAAGAAGCAGAAAAAAAAAAACTTCTGTTTTGCATTTTTTTGATTGGTGTTTTCTGGTAGAGAAAACGCACCTAAACGTGCCTATATGTGTACAAAAACGCTGTATGTGAGCCTTTTTTCTTTATTTTTTTTTTTTATTTTTTCCAAGGGAACTAGTGTGTTGTTTTTTTTTTTTTTTTTAACATGGTTTCAAAGGCTCAAGGTGTGTTTACCTTCATGCATTATATATGTTAAGGTAAAAAACATTCTCCGTGCAGCAGCCAAATACTTACCAGAGCCCCATTGCAATCCAGCAACGTGCATGAGAGCCCCAGCTCTCCAGGGACTGTTCCTCCTCCATTGGCGGAGACAGCAGCAGGGGTCAATGGCTCCCACTGCTGTCAATCGCAGACATTGAGCAAATGAAGCTAGAGAGGGGGCGGGCTCAACCCCGGCTGTGTGTGAGAGGACATGCAGAGCAGCGGCTTGGGAGCGAGCCTGCTTGTGTGCCCTCACAGCAAGCTGCTTGCTGTAGAGGGAGGGGCCAGGAGCGCCATCGGGGAACCATGAGAAGAGGATGATTGGGCCTGCCCTGTGCAAAACCACTGCACGGAGCAGGTAAGTATGACATGTTTGTTTTTTATTTTTTTTATTTATTTATTTTTTTTTTTTTTTAAATAACTTTGACATCACTTTTAAGCCCAGTGTGCATGGAGCCTAACAATACATTTGCAATCGATTTTGTAGATAAGACCTAGCTCTCCATTGTGAGTCATGTGTGATAGGAAAAGGTCAGTTTCTTGTGGCTTTTAATAGACAAAATTAGTAGCAGGTTGCTGTGTTTGAAAAAAAAAAAATCACACCTACCCTATAATTAGAACTTTATCATCTAGACTTGTGATATTGTCATCTTCTTTTCAAAAGAATGTTTGGTCTTTCCAGTGTTCTAGATATAAATATAAAATAAATCATGTTGATGTAATGAGTATTTAGATTGTAATTGTATAACTTACTGTGCATTACAATTCACATGGGTTGAAATAGGAGGAATTTAGTGGGCAGTTCTGACTCCTGCCAATTGTATACTACATCAGAGTGGTCAGGCATACTGAAGATGTCTGATAGTTATCTGATGCAATTGAGGCATGGCTGTCTATTGCTTTTTATGGACCCACAACCCCTTTAAGGTGAAATTCAGCTAATTAAATCCATGTAAGGGCTGGCTGGTTATACACAAGCTAATCTATTGATTGACTTGTATGCAACCAGCCTGTCGGGTTTTGCCCCGAACAATCAGTGTCACGAGCAACACTGATTATTGTATTCTGACAGCGGGGAAGGCTCCTCACTGACGGAATACAATACCACAGCAGGAAGGTTTCCCCCATCCACATTTAATGTGTTAATGAGGGAATCTAGGCATTTTTCTTCATTCAACCCACTGGTTGAATGGAAAAAATGCATAATGTATGGGCTGCCTTAGTCTTTGCTGGTAGTGTGAGTGAGTGAGTGGATTGCTGACAGATGGCCATTTTAATATTGCATGATTTTTGCACCCAGCGCCTGTGTGCATTCAACTTGAACATTACAAGCCTTTTTCTCAAGCATTGCGTTATCCCCCCAGTTGCCAAATGCATGTGCAAAAATTAAAAAAAATATATATATTTTTTTAATGTGAATCGGTTTCCTTCTGCCTCAGCATTTTGTAGTCTTGTTACTTCTAAGCCAGGGAAAACTCATGAGACATAATGCTGTGGTAGCCGCCTGTGTTCTGCGGCTGGATCTGAGATTTGTGATTACTTTGGGCCTGGGTTGTAGTGTATAGCGATGGATGTTAATAGGCACTAGGTTTGCATGTTGGCTGCTCTCATCTGTTTATGAGGAAAGCAGATAAAAATGAGTTGGTTATACTGAGTGACCCAGCAGATCCTCATTGTAAAATAATGTCCAGCTTTTTAATAAGGGCTCTTCACATCTGCCGTGCCTTCTGAGGAGCATTTAACAGGCAGGTATCTCCTCCTCACTGCCGGGTTTAACCCTGTAATGCCACCCTACTTTGCCATAGTCACGCACATTGCCGGCGGTTGCGGCACAGTTTCTTTTGAACTTAATGGGTGCTTTTCAAACTCTGCATCCCAAGTTTAGCAAGGTGTACTGCCCTGTCCAGGCTGTATTGGTACAGTTTGTGTGGGCGGCCAGGGGGTTGTAAAACCAAGGCTCAGCTGCCTGTTTTTTACTGACTCCTGCCGCCCATCTGAAAGAGCACAAAGCCTAAAGTTTTCCTTTTTGTCTGTAGAGATATGTCACTCATTCTTCTTTTCTGTTGTTTGCAGGGTGCCTCCGCTTTATTTGACATGATTGAGTATTATGAATCAGCGACGCATCTCAACATTTCCTTTAATAAGCACATTGGCACTCGGGGGTGGCAAGCTGCCGCGCACATGATGCGCAAGGTAAGTGTGTGTTGAAAGTGAAACAGACATATATGAATTTTGGTTAAAGTGATACTAAAGTCCTGTTTTAAATAATAAACCTGTCATGCTTACCTGCTCTGTGAAGTGGTTTTGCACAGAGCAGCCCAGATCCTCCTCTTCTCGGATCCCTTGCTGGCGCTCCTGGCCCCTTCCTCCAAGCTGAGCCCCTGCTCTGCGTCCATTCAGACAAGGAGTCATGGCTCTGCCCCCCCCCCATCTCTCTCCTCATTGGTTCACAGGCTGATTGACAGCAGTGGCACCAAATAGCGTCCGCTGTGTGTCTCGGCTAATCGGGAGGGAGAGTTCCAGGCAGATAAGTCTCTTATGCATGCATGCATATGAATCGTTCTCGCCTAAATGGCTGCAGCACCAATCCCAGCTGCATCTTTCAACCATTGTCTCTACACTGAGTGATCAAGGACTGCTGATCACTCAGTTCTCTGTCTTCAGCGAGCACAGAGTGGTGACTGTCAGTCACCGGCTCTGTGCTCTGCCCCTCCAGTGCTCACTGGAACACTGGGCTGTGGAGGGGGCGGGGAGTGGCTTGCTCAGTCTCTCAACTGCTCACCGAGAGGCTAAACCAGCTGCTGATCCAGGCATCCGGGTGTATCCCAACATTAAAGTCGGAATCTCTCTAGAGCCTGTACTGGCTGTGTGGCGTCAGTCGACAGCAGGCTCACAGAAGTGCAGTCCTGTGACCCACAGGAGAAGTAGGACCAAAAGAGCTTTGACCCTACTTCTCTTTAAGGCACTTTGTGTTGATGTAATTAAAAGACAAATGTTTGTCTGCAATTCTGTTAAAAAAAGCTCTTCCCACATAAGGTGCCTTGAAAAAAATATTTCTTCCCGCTTGAAATTTTTCATGTTGCCATCAAAAACATAAATGTATTTTATTGGGATTTTATGTGATAGACTAACACAAAGTGTCACATAATTGTAAGGTGGAAGGTATGTGATAAATGATTTTCAAAATTTTTACATATATCTGAAAATTTTGGCTTGCATTTGTATTCAGCCCCCTGAGTCAATACTTTGTAGAACCACCTTTTGCTGCAATTACATAAACTCTGACCCGCTTCTTTGTCCCTGCTGAAGAAAAGTACCCCCGCAACATAATGCTGCCACCATCAAGTTTCACGGTGGGGATGGTGTGTTCAGGGTGATGTGCAGTGTTAGTTTTCTGCCACACAGTGTTTTTTGCTTTTAGGCCAAAAAGGTAAATTTTGGTCTCATCTGACCAGCGCCCCTTCTTCCACGTGTTTGCTGTGTCCCCTACATGGCTTTTCGCAAACTCTAAATGGGACTTCTTATGGCTTTTTTTCAACAATTGTTTTCTTGCCACTCTTCCATAAAGGTCAGATTTGTGGAGTGCAGGACTAATAGTTGTCCTGTGGACAGATTCTCCCACCTGAGCTATGGATCTCTGCAGCTCCTCCAGGGTTAACATGGGCCTTTTGGCTGCTTCTCTGATTAATGCTCTCCTTGCCCCGCCTGTCAGTTTAGGTGGACGGCCATGTCTTGGTAGGTTTGCAGTTGTGCCATACTCCTTTCCATTTTCGGATGATGGATTGAACAGTGCTCTGTAAGATGTTCAAAGCTTGGGATATTTTTTTGTTTTATAACCCAACTTTAAACTTCTCCACTTCATCCATGACCTGTCTGGTGTGTTCCTTGGCCTTCGTGATGCTGTTTGCTCACCTAAGGTTCTCTAACAAACCTCTGAAGGCTCCACAGAACAGCAGTATTTATACTGAGATCTAATTACACACAGGTGGACTATATTTACTAGTTAGGTGACTTCTGAAGGCAATTGGTTCTAATAGATTTTAGTTAGGGGTATTGAAGTAAAAGGGGCTGAATACAAATGCACGCCACACTATTCAGATATTTTGTTTGTAAAAAAATTTGAAAGCCATTTATCATTTTCCTTCCACTTCACAATTATGTGCTACTTTATGTTGGCCTATTACATAAAATCCTAATAAAATACATTTGCGTTTTTGGATGTAACATGACAAAATATGGAAAATTTCAAGGGTTATGAATACTTTTTCAAGGCACTGTATGTGGTACTAATGGTATCAATTTTCCTGACAGCAGGCACCGCAGGATGGCCACAGATACCTATATTGTATTCCAAAAATGTATTTACGTAGAAAAGGAAGGGGATAGAATCCTAATGTAAGGTTTTTATTCATATGCATGTCCCTATTAGAAAGATTTCCTCTCCCTTCCTGTACTAAAAAAACTTGTCATATGAATAGGTGAGGGGAAAAATATCACCAACTGGGACACAGACCAGGCAAAACATTTGACAGAGGTGCTATACAGAGTCCTTCTTTACTAATAAAAGTGATTTTATTGATGTTTTTGTCTCTTGGATTATATTCGCTTCCTGTACCAGTGACACGACGGTACATTGCAACCAGGGGCACGGGGGGGGGGGGGGGGGACACCGGTTGAATAAGAAAAAAAACAAAAAACGTTGCCTAGCGTTAGGCTATAATACAGTACTAGAAGTCACTTTACGACTATAGTATAAAGAGGGTTGAACTATACATACGTTATGTGGTCACACCATATAATCTCTTCATGCACCATACTTACAAGATTGAGAACGATCCTTTTAATTTTCGTTGTGTACTTCGATCTATGTAAGGTCGGTGGGAAAATGCATGAGCAGGTTTAGGGGCCCTTGGACATAGAAGAGTTATACTGGAAAAAGTGACCACAATCGGGAAGACCGAAAAACAGTACCCATATGGCTATAAGTACACATTATACTGCATTATTAACCCGTTGATTTTCTAAAACTGGAGAGTGCAAAATCTGGTGCAGCTCTGCATAGAAACAAATCGCATTCCAGTTTGTTGTTTTTTTTTTTTTTTTTTTTTTTTTTTTTTTTTTTCGTTTTTTTTTTTTCCTTGTAATCAAAGCTTATATGAACAAGCAGAAGTTAGAAGTTGATTGGCTACCATACACAACCAGTGCCGGGACAAGGTCATCCAGCGCCCAGGGCAAAGATGCCAAACTGCGCCCCCCTTTCCCTTAGGGTTAGGGTCAGGGTGCCCCCCACCCCTGCAATAAACCATTGCGCCAGGGGCAGACGCCCCTCCTGCCCACCCCTTGTCCCGGCCCTGTACACAACTGCACCAGATTTTGCACTCTCCAGTTTTAGTAAATCAACCCAATTTTATACTCAAATGGTGCATTTTATGTGTGTGGTTAAAGGGGGTTTGCAAGATAATGCTTGTTAGCCTTGCACCCTCTATATTAGTCTGTTGTTTACATACACTGTGGACCAAAGTCAGGCACTGACATATGTTGCCACAGGGGTATGCGCATACTTATGATATGTTAACCTGTTGCTTTTTTTAAGGGAATCATAATAGAAATAAGTATATAAATATTTTTTCAAATTAAATGTTATGTAACATGTACATTTTGCTATGTGACAGACAAACTGTCTGCAATACCTGGATGCTCGCAATACCCCTTTGCTGGACCACTCGGCTCCTTTTGTGGCTCGAGCACTCCGCATTAGTAGCAGCTTAACCGTCCTTCACCTTGAAAACACCAGCCTGTCTGGGAGACCGCTCATGTTACTGGGTGAGTGCCCTCTTGTGGCTGCCTGCCTAACATATCCCCAGATTGCATTCGAATGTATTGACTTGTTTTATATCCAGAATAATTCAGAGAGTAACTACACTTTTGTTGGAAAAAATGGCAAATAAAAAATGTGTATACAGTTGCTACAAAAGTCATATTGTAATTGAATGTTATTAAAAATGACTTTTCCTTTTCAATTTGCAGACTGTAATTGTCTGTAAAATACAATGCAATATGGCTACCTGGAGGTGTTCTGTACAGAGCTCCCCCCAGAAATATAATTTCCTGCTTGTGTGATTGGCTCACTGATTTTTCCCAGAAATCTGCAGTACAAGTCAGATTTTGAGCATCCCCAGCAACAAAAATTTAATTTTTGGTGAGATACTCCCATAGGGATGCAGACCCTGCCACATTCCAGGTGCAGCAGCTGATTGATAATTATAATGTCACTGAGCACATGGACAAACAGCTAGTTCTTTAGAATAACAAAAGGTAGGCATCTGCAACAAAGTTTGGTAAAATCCCTGCAATGTGGATAGATCACCCAGAGGGGAATGTTTTTTGTTTTTTCTCAACAAAAGTGGAGTTACTCTTTAATCCACCAGAGGCTAAATATAGAAAGCTTTACACAAGGGAAAGGATCTTTATGTTCAGCCATGTGACTATAAATTTATAATCTCATTGAACTCTGAAAGTATTGGTAACTTTTTCGAAAATAAGGATCCTTAGCCTGGTGTTTCAGCTTTTGTGAATTGAGCTTTGCACTTTCAGTTTTCTTATTTAGAACACCTCTAATGCCGCGTACACACGGTCGGATTTTCCGACAACAAATGTTCGATGGGAGCTTGTTCTCGGAAATTACCACCGCGTGTAGGGTCCATCTGACATTTTCCGTCGGAATTTCCGACAAAATTTGAGATCTGGATCTCAAATTTTCCGACAACAAAATCTGTTGTCGGAAATTCCGATTGTGTGTACACAATTCTGACGCACAAAATTCCACGCATGCTCTGAATCAAGCAGAAGCGCCGCGCTGTCTATTGAACTTCAATTTTTTCGGGTCGTCATACGTCACCACGTTCTTGACGTTCGGAAATTCCGACAACATCTGTGTGACCATGTGTATGCAAGATAAGTTTGAGCCAACATCCGTCGGAAAAAAAACATGGATTTTGTTGTCGGAATGTGCGATCGTGTGTACGTGGCATAAGAGTGCTTTTAGCAAGGCTTCTTGCAGAGTCTGCTCTGATTAGCAGGGGATCTGTGCGCAGATTCCCTGCTGGTCAAAGCCGAACGGGACTGATGCCACATCCATGCCCGTTTTAGTTTCTGTAAACGGACTATCCGTTTAGATCAGGCTACATCCGGTCCAGTCTGCAAAAATCCATTTTTATTTTTTATATCAGACCTGAACGGACCTGGAGGTAG
Source organism: Lithobates sylvaticus (assembly GCA_028564925.1). Taxonomy (NCBI): domain Eukaryota; kingdom Metazoa; phylum Chordata; class Amphibia; order Anura; family Ranidae; genus Lithobates; species Lithobates sylvaticus. The sequence continues at coordinate 181,458,755 of CM053033.1, read as the reverse complement.
GCTGATGTAAAGTTCATTTACACCCGCCTGTCCTAAGGGCTTCATGACCTTCGGAAAAACTGACAGGCATACCTGATTCATATTTAACTGTAGGTTATAACAGAATGACACAATCATAAAACAAAACATGGGAATGAGTAAACAAATTAAATGACCCCTGTTCACAAGTCTGCATACCCTTAGTTGCTAATACTGTGTATTGCTCCCTTTAGCCTCAATGACGGTGTGCAGTCTTTTTATAATAGTTGTCTACGAGGCCCCGAATTCTTGCAGGTGGTATAGCTGTCCATTCATCTTGGCAAATTGCCTTCAGGTCATGCAAAGTCTTTAGTCCTCTTGCATGAACCACACGTTTGAGATCTCCCCAGAGTGGTCTCGCTGATATTAAGGTAAGGAGACTGTGATGGCCTCTCCAGAACAATCGCCTTTTTTCTGCTGTAACCATTGGAGGGTCAACTTGGCCTTGTGCATAGAATTGTTGTCATGTTGGAAAGTCCATGAGTGTCCCATGTGCAGCTTTAATGCAGAAGAATGCAAATTGTCTGCCAGTATTTTCTGATAACATGCGGCATTCATCTTGTCATCAATTTTCACAAGATTCCACCTGCCTTTAGAGGTCTCACACCCCCAAAACATCAGTGAGCCACCAACATGTTTCGCATTGGGGATAATATTCTTGTCACTTTAGGCCTTGTTGATCCCCCTCCAAACATAGTGCTTATGGTTGTGACCATAAAGCTCTATTTAGGTTTCACTACTCCAGATTACAGTGTGCCAGAAGCTGTGAGGCGTGTCAAGGTGTTGTTGGGCATATTACAAACAGGCTTTTTTGTGGCATTGGCACAGTAAAGGCTTCTTTCTGACAACTCGACCATGTAGCTTATTTTTGTTCAAGTATTGTATTGTGCTCCTTGAAACAACCACACCGTCTTTTTCCAGAGCAGCCTGTATTTCTCCTGAGGTTACCTGTGGGTTTTTCTTTTGTATCCCGAACAAATCTTCTCTGTCGTGGCTGCAATCTTTCTTGGTCTACCTGACTTTGGCTTGAGATTTCTGAATTTTCCACTTCTTAATTAGTGATTGAACAATATTGACTGGCATATTCAAGGCTTTGGATATCTTTTTATATCTTTCTCCATCTTTATAAAGTTCCATTACCTTGTTACACAGGTCTTTTGACAGTTCTTTTCTTCTACCATGGCTCAGTATTTAGCCTTCTCAATGAACCCACGTGAGAGCTTACAAACTCATTGACTATACACAGACACTAATTGCAATTTAAAAAGCCACAGATGTGGGAATTTAACCTTTAATTGACATTTTAACCTGTGTGTGTCACCTTCGGTGTCTGTACAAAGGCAACATTCCAGGGTATGTAAACTTTTGATCAGGGCCATTTGGGTGATTCCTGCTATGATTTAAAAAGGAGCCAAACAACTATGTGATAATAACGGGCTTCATATGATCACTATCCCTAAATATGATCAGTCATATTTTCAATATCAATGCCATAATTTCACAATTTCTGCCAGGGTATGCAAAATATTGAGCACAACTGTATGTACATGCCACTGTTTTGTAACTAACTATATGTTGGCTTTCTTCAAACTGCTAAAGAGTTTTTTGTTTCCCAGGATAAATTACTCCCCCCCCTCTTTCTGGTCCACCACCATCATCAGCGATGCGGGTGAGATAGGGGCTAGCACTAGTGTTGTGCCTCCATCCGCCTCTACATTTGGCCATTCGCAAAATGCAGCCTGGGATATTACTGCGGCCATGTGTTTTGTGAATAGCCACACACTGATATCGGTGGCAGGCAGGAAATTGAGTAGGAGCTAAACTATTTGGAGAAACGAAAAGAACAAAATAAAGAATTGCATTTAAGAATCTCATTCTTGGGTAGCTAGAAATTGTCTTAGAACTAGGAAACTTGATGGCTTCAGAAAATTTCAGTGATTAATCTTGTGTAGTGAGAGAATTTAGTTTACATTGCTAAGAGATAGTTTACACCATGAACGTTGAGTTGCGTTTTTTTCATAAAAAACAGTGGTTTTGTGCCCTGTTCATTCTATACCTATATGTTGGTGTGCAGAAAGGCGCAGCTCAATGGACATGGTGTGAACAAGCCCCAAGACTTGGCGCTGTCAGCTATGCAGTTGAGTTTGTTGGGGCTGCCTCTTTGAATTGCAACTTTCTCAGCAGTGCTGTGCTTTTTATTCAATGTATTAGCAACTCGGTTCTCCCATTACTCTCCTGTTTAAGCCACTGCACTGAAGATGAACATAGTGTTACGGGAGTTGTACCTCGCTGACAACCGCCTAAACAGCTTGCAGGACTCTGCTCAGCTGGGAAATGTATTAAAGTTCAACGGCTGTATACAGATTTTGGACCTGCGGAACAATCACATCATGGACTCAGGTGAGTGTTGCCTGCATGTGTGTCCTTACAACTGTGGTACTTTCACTCTCCATTACTTTTAAAGAATCTTTGTTTCATGGGATAGTAATGAGGAAGTGCACAATTACTGGTATAGTTAGAGCTGAGAAAATCCCAGCAGCCATTGCTGCTGATCAAAAGATCTCCGCTTTAGCTTCATTATATTTGAGGTGCGTCTAAAAAGTTTGGTGAATGGTATCAGAAAACAAAACGGAAGATACAAACAAATTACCTTTATTGGCCAATAATAATTGCCATCCTTCACAACACACTTTTGACAATGTTCATAAAGCTGCTGGAAACTGTCGGCAAAGGCTTCCTTAGGAATCGATCGCAGAACCACTGTCACACATTCTTTGCTTACCACCATGTCCGCAAACGGGGCGGGGAAACAGAAGTCCGCAGGCACCAGATCAGGGGAGTACGGTGGATGACTGAGAATGGGTACGCTGCGCTGAGCCAAGAATTTGTGCACACAGATTGCACCAGGTCCCATACCTTGTGAGCCTCATCTTCAGAGGTTTCCATCCATTTTGCTTTCTGCTCGTCTGTCAGCATGTGTGGCACAAACCGGAAGCAGGTCTTCCACTTACCTGAATCTTCACAAGCGATGGTGCGTGCTGTGTCCTTGCTAGTGCCCAATTCCTCTGCCATCAATCGTAGAGCCAGTTGCCAATCTCGTGACAACATTTGTCACGCTTACTCGATAATGTCTGGGGTTCTGCTTGTCGACAGCCGACCTGAACGTGACTCAACCTCAGTTGTTTCCTTCCCGTCGCGAAAGCAGTTGAACCAGTCGTTAACACATTTTCTGCTCACTGCTTCCGTCACAGTTTTCCCCACTTCGTAGCAGAACTTGATGTTCACTCGTTGCTCCATTGCACTTTGACCCTACCCCTCACGCTGACTACGTTTAACTGCTCGCAGCAGATTTACCCTGACAGTCACGTGTACTCTACACTAGGTGGCGCTTCTCGTCCTGTCTCTGGATAGTCATGTGCATGCACATGTACCTGGCCCTTGTTGCTGTTGAGATATCGGACTATTCATCAAACTTTTTACACACACCTGTTTTACCGTAAAGTGGAATTCCAGGCTAGAACTAACTAAGCTTAAAATTGCTCCTACTCCCCACTCCTATACTAACTACCCCGTAGAAGGAAGATGCTTATACTTCTCTATTCTCAGGGTGCTCCAGTCCAGTCACGTGATCGGCTCCCAGGGGCCGGCTTCAGGGAAAGGAGGGACATCCAATAATGGATGCTCCATGGTAAGGCAATGGGTCATGTCACCGCCCAGGCATTCCAGTCAGCGATCTTTTCTCCCCAGAAGCGGGCTGCTGGGGAGATCACATGACTGGATCAGAGCGCTCCTGAGTATAGTTGAGTATAAGCATCTTCCTCCTTTGGGGTAGTTAGTGTAGGAGTTGGACTGGGGGGGGGGGTCACGCGGCAGTTTTAAGCTTGGTTCTAGCCTGAAATTCCACTTTAAAAAAGAAGTTTGGTATTCATGGTGAAAAGCAATTCACACTTGAAGGTGAATAAGTATCAATCCAATGCTGCATCTGCCCCCCACCAGCTCAAGACCGAGAACTGAGCAATCAAACACTGTTGATTGCTCCAGCTCTCAGCCGGCAAAGAGCAGGTGACAGTCAGTCACTGGCTCTTTGCTCTGCACTTCCAGCGCATCGCTGAGAGGCTGAGCTAGTTATGAAAATGAGACATTCTGGACAGCTGCACTCCAAAAAGTAGCCTTTATTCGTCAAGAAATATCAAAAATACATGCCACAGCAGAACGGACAGAAGAGCTGATGCGTTTCACACTATCAAACAGTGCTTAATCATAGCCAACAATCACAGAAATAAAATTTTATTTCTGTGATTGTTAGCCATGTTTAAGCACTGTTTGATAGTGTGAGACGCGTCAAATCTTCTGTCCGTTCTGCTGTGGCATGTATTTTAGATTTTTCTTGACGAATAAAGGCTACTTTTTGGAGTGCGGCTGTCCAGAAGTTTTCTCATTTTCATTGCTACATGCATTGCCAGCACCTGTGGCTTCTAAACTAGAGGAGAGATTCATTCCAATTTGATCTACCTGGAGCGGTAATATACCTTTCCAGGCTGAGCTAGTTGTCAGGCATATAGGTGGATTCAAACCATATGGTTGGGATCTTTTCAGAGACTTGACTGGCTCTGGGACATCAGCCGACAGCAGGTTTTAGCTGTCGGCTGAAGATGGGAAACAGAAGTGCAGCACAAACTGCACTTCTGTGATCCATAAGAAAAGTACAGCCAAAAAATCTTTGGATTTTCTTCTCTTAAGTGTGTGTGTGTGTGTGTGTGTGTGTGTGTGTGTGTGTGTGTGTACACCAAAAACTTTGCTGGATAAAGTAGACAAGGGTTAAAACCCTTTAGTTTAGTTTATTTCTTGCTGTCTTTGTCCCATTAAAGAGATTGCCCTTCAGGTTTTGTTGCAGGAATGCAACAAGTGATAAAGTTTGTAGTAAAGGCAGTTCCCCTCTTAGTTGACATCAGAACTGGTGTCTCCATTGAAAGACGGTTAAATGGCTGTACTGTATATTCTTCTCAAAGTAAGAAAACATAAACGCTTTTTGGGCAGATTACAACTCTGTATTCTCTGTTGTTCAAGATGGACATTCAGTCTGTGTTAGTAGTGCAGGCAATTTGAACATCGTTTTGCAATACTTGTGCAGAGGCCATTTCCTGAACTATAATCACTTGCAATCAAAAGTGTTCATTATCACTTTCTGCCCATGGTGTAAACACTCTGTAGTTGCTTTTACAATACATGCAACCTAGGAGGGGTAAAACCTTTTATAATGTAGGGATGTGAAGTGGGAAAAATTCTGTTGCTACCTAACAACAATTTTTGCCTCTGTATGGCTGACCTTAGGATATACAAGTTGCATAGACAATTATTAATGGTCAGTGAGCTGTATTTTTATTCCGTGTAGATGACAATATTTGATTTGTTCATTAGGTTAGTTGCATGTCTTGGCTAAAGTATTTTGCATATTTTTACTCCACATCTAGGGTTGGCTTATATCTGTGAGGGGCTAAAGGAGCAACGCCAGGGATTGGTCACATTGGTCCTCTGGAACAATCAGCTAACACATGCTGGCATGGTCTACATGAGCATGTGCTTGGTGAGATTTGTTGCTATATGTTGTGTGGAAGGTAGAGAGGCATGTACAGAGGAGACTCTTGAGGTGAATGAGTTATGTACAAGGAACGCAGTATATTTGGGACAAAGGGGGTGTACAAGGAAGAAGGGTGTGGTATGCAAAAGAGTAGGGCCAACAGATGAGTGAGTTGGGCATATACTGGGTGCAAGGATATTTGTGTGATTTGAGGGAGATGCTGGGGGAGCTATAGGATTTTGTGCTGTACAGGGGAATAAAGCTGGGAGATCTGCAATATACCGGTGAGGAGTATGTACTTGGGAAAGGGGAGGTGTATGTGAGTTAAAAAGCATGTACAGAGGCAGTGGAGCTGGAAGATTTGTGGTGGACAGAAGGGCACATGGAAGATTTATTGTGTGTGTGTGTGTGTGTGTGTGTGTGTATATAGCAGTGTTTCTCAAACTTTTAGTCAAGGCACACTTTTTTTTAATATTATGGACAATCTCAAGACACCCCATTCTAAAATGTAAACTATTCTAATAGTTTTACATAATGTGGCAGCATCAACACACATAGGACCAGGGCTGCTGATGAGGTTGAACCACCAGCCCTCCTATACTGGGCCCGGAGCTGCCATCTCAGGAGGGGGGGGCCTGGAGATGGTGGGCGTTGACTCCCAAATCCTGTCCACCAATAAGCTCATCCCCCTGCTGTGCAGGTATTTAGAGAACAAACCTCTCCGGGCCCCCTGTGTTGAGTGGGAGCCGGGGGACAGTAAGCGGATTATTTCTTAATTTTCGGATAAATCCACCGCATCGCGATACACAGTTGAAGCCTGGCCTCTTCAATATGCATACACCACGGGCAGCTTGGAGTGCTGCGGCGGATAAATCCGCCTCAACCCGAAAATGAAGAAATAGTCCGCTCTCTGTCCCCCGGCTGCCACTGAACACAGGGGGCCCACAGATGTTTGTTTTCTAAAGCTTGGTTCACACCTATGCGAATGGGATGCGGATTTTACCACATCCAATTAGCATAGCAGGAGAATGTGACTGTCTCTCTATGGAGCCGGTTCACATATCTCCTCAGCAGGTCCGGTGCATTTTCCACAAAAAACATGTGCCTTTTTTTTTGGTTCATTTCAGGTCCGAATTCAGCCAAAAATTTTGGGCTGAAATCAGACCTGAAACGGTGAACCAGCACGCACCGGACCCCTGCTGTGCGACGAATGCCGCGATTGCATGAATTTAGCCTAAATAGTGGCACAGCGGGGATGAGCTTATTGGTGGACAGGATTTGGGAGTCCCCGCCTGCTCTACTTCCATGCCCACCCCCAGTTCCCTCCAGTCCTAGTTGCCCAGGAGAAAGTGAGTACCAGATGCACCAGCAGTGCTTAGCTGGTCCAGGGCCACCAGCTTCAGGAGGAACCACCTGCAGGAGAAGCACTGCACCTGGACCCCAGGCAGAAGAAGCTGCCCAGACCAGGTACATTGCTCTAGATTAGGGTACACTAATGATGCCCTCTGAAGAGTGAACCACATTGGATCACTTTTCAGAGGGTGTTTGACAGGTGGCAAGGAAGCATTATATTGGCTCCTCACCACCTGATTTAATCCCTAAAAACCTGCGCCACCTCGCTGCAACTGTGTTCATTGTACATGGTTGTGAGGCGTCTCCATTCAGGGGAGTGGGATGCATTTGGCCACTGAACGTAATGGGGGGGGGGGGGATATTTTTGTATACCCTCATTTGCTGATTTTGCCATTCCCTAACCACTGAATTCTGTACATTACATATCCCAGACCCCTGCATTCCATACATTACCCACTACTGACCCCTGCACTATGAACGTACTCCTGCAAACTGTACAGTACATACTTCTGAAACTACTCTGTATAAGTTACATAGTCCTGACTCCTGCACTCTGTACACTACATATTCTTGACACCTGCATTTTGTGAATTTTATACATATGCCTGATACCTGCCCTCCTACTGTTGGTGCAGTTTTGCCACATCCTTATTTCTCCAAGGCACATGCTGCCTCCTTTTTTCTCTGCTTGCTGCCTGCGGGCTAGGGGGAGCGTGGTCAGGCTCACTGCCCAGGCCCTGCTAGTTTGGGGGGCCCTGTCAGGTAGGCTGTTCGGGGCCCTGTGATTTCTAACAGCAGCCCTGCATAGAACACCCAACATTGGAGGTGATGTATTCTTACAAAGCAAATACACTTTTGCACACTAGTACCGAGTGTTTCTCCTCTCCCTCAGTTTTTCTCTATCACCCCAGCTAATGTGACCCCAGTGTTGACGAAGGGGCAGGACAGGGTCAAACAAGGATGATCAACACCCTTCACACTGATGACATCACTAGTTAGGATGTTGGTGGCTGGAAGGTTGAAATGGTGCACAATAAAAACCTGTGGCTATGTGTAAATTAAAAGGCAGGCTTGATCCTCCTGCTGGCTTGTATACATTTTGGGGCAATTTTTTGACATTTTGCCAAGGCACCCCGGTTGAAAACAGATGGTATATAGAACACCTGGAAGGTTTGTAGTGTACAGAAAGGAGGTCTTGAAGCTGTGTGGTGCAGAGGAAGAGATGAGAGATTTATGATGTACAAAAGGAGACCATAGAGATTTATGGTATATAGAGGAAGGGGAGCTGGGCAATTTATGGGGAGCAGAGAAAGGGAAACTAGGCAAATCAGGAGGAGCAGAGAAAAGATGGGGACGGGGTGTGTATATGATTAAAGAAAGGTGTATAAATGAGATTTGTTGTGTACAGAGATGGGGTACCTGGTTTGAGGATGATGTAAAGAGGAGAGAACTGTGTGGTTTAGGAGAACGTATTGGGAGTCCGTTTTGACTGTAACGCCTTTCTTTTGTAATTAACGTTGTAATTAACGTTCTCCTTCACCCTTTACCTGTAAAAATATTCCACTAATGCAGTAGTTGTGTTCTTTTCCATCCTAGCCTCATACTCAGACTTTGGAAACGTTGAATCTTGGTCACAATGCTATCGGCAATGAAGGTGTCCGCCATCTTAAGAACGGTCTAATTGGAAACCGCAGTGTCCTCAGGCTTGGCTTAGCATCTGCTAAACTAACTTGCGAAGGTAATGTCCACTTTCCAGTCATTTTTGGGCAAATGTACAGTGTTTGCAAAATATCCAGTTTACCTGACTTATCGTAGTGGCAGTGTAAGTGGCACTCTTGGCTTGCAGTGTTTTGAACCTGGGTTAAAGTGGTCCTAGTTTCAGATGTAGTATTTAATGTTAAAGCGGAGTTCCACCCAAAAGTGTAACTTCCGCTTTAAGCACTCATCTCGCCCTTACATGCCACATTTGGCATGTCATTTTATTGGGGGGGGGGGGAGGCTTTGTTAGGAGTGGGACTTCCTGTCCCACTTCCTTCTTCCACCCAGGGACCGCCAGGGCGACTCCTCCTTTCGCCTTAGGAGACCCCTCCCTCTAGGCGATCTCCTGGGACACACGACAGGTCCCAGGAGATCGCCTGTCCACTCCGGCAGCGCGACTCGCACCGTGCGTGCCACGACCGGGTGCCCAGAGTGGCAATGGAGGCGCCGGCGGAGAGTAGGGGGGAAAGGAGCGACGCTCCGTTCGGCCGCATCGCTGGACAAGTAAGTGTCCTGTTTACTAAAAGTCAGCAGCTACACTTTTTGTAGCTGCTGACTTTTAATAAACATAAAAAGCCTGGAACTCTGCTTTAAGCACATCTGTGCTAAATATTTTGTAAATGTAGCACTTCCAGGTATTTATTATCACACAGAGATCACAGTACTCCCCTAGACAATGCATTTATCTACTTTTCTCTCCAGAATGACAGAAACCTCCTCCAGAGTCAGCATCTATTACCTGGAGGGAGATGCTGGCTCAGAGATTACACAATCATTTCAGTTCTGGTATCTGTGCAGGTTTTGGCTGTGTTCAGATATCTTACTCAGAGCAGCCTCTGCTGCAGACTTCCACCTTAAACACTGCAAAGTTACAATGTCGAAGTCTGATCACAGGAGTCTGAGAAAGTGTTTTCTCCTGCCTGCAGCAGACTGATGTGTATGGTTGTGATCGGCACCTCAGAATATTGGGACTGTGAGTACCATTCACGGTTTTCTGTCAAGTGCTCTGAAAATAGTGTTGACACTATGGGGTTGATTTACTAGAACTGGAGAGTGCAAAATTGGGTGCAGCTGTGCATGGTAGCCAATAGGGATACACCTTTTTTTTTTTTTTTTTTTTTTTTCTTTAAGTAATCGCCGATACCAATTACCGATACCTACCACAACTGTTTTGTTTTCACTTCAGCTGTCTGCAATGGTGCAAAGCATTGAAAAGTTTATTAAAAATCAAATAGATTTTTTATTTTTATTTTATTTAGCGCTTTTTCAATGTGAAATGTGTAAAATATTCACTAACCAAGCAAACAAAAAAAAAGTTTTAATTGATTATCGTTTATAAAATAGAAAATAATGGAAAATGGAATAGAATAGGGAGTTAATTAAGGCTGATTCAAGTAAATTAAAGGGTTAAACAGAGGAACTTTTGTTCATCCCTTTGGTCTGCAGATAAAGAAATGTTTCTTTTTATTTTAGAGTTTCAGCCGCTGAGCAATTTGACGGCTGCTTTTTTTTTTTTTTTTGACAGCTCCAATTACCGGACTTCTTTAACACTTCAGCTGTCAACAGAGGAGACCCACTGACAGCTCAAAGAACTGAGCCTGAAAGTATCGGTTTTGGGTATCTGTGCATTTGCAAGAGTACTGATACTTGTGCAAACCTAGTAGCCAATCAACTTCTAACTTTAGCTTGTTGCGTTAAAGTGACACTAAAAGGTTATTTTTTATTTATTTTTAAATAACAAACATGTCATACTTACCTCCACTGTGCAGCTCGTTTTGCACAGAGTGGCCCCGAACCTGCTCTTCTGGGGTCCCTTGGGGGCTCTTCCCTGCATCAGATAACCTCCCTGGGAGAAGCGCTCTCCCGGGGGGTTACCTTGCGGGCACGCTCCCAGCATTCGGCGTCCATACACGCCTAATGCAGGACTTGGGCCCCGCCCCCCCCCCCAGCGGCCACGCCATTGAATTTGATTGACAGTAGTGGGAGCCAATAGCTGCGCTGCTATCAATCTATCCAATCAACAGCCGAAAACCCCCTAGCAGAGAGACGGCGCATCCCCGTGGGACAAGTTCGAGGGTTCAGGTAAGTAAAACTGGGGGGGCCAGTCACTGACACAGGTGTTTTTTCACCTTAATCCATAGGATGCATTAAGATGAAAAAAACACAAACCTTTACAACCCCTTTTAAGCTTTGACCTGGAAACTGATTGGTTTCTATACAGAGCTGCATTTTGCACTCTCCAGTTTTAGTAAATCGATCCTGTAAGCAAAAAAATAATTGAAACCTACCGGTTTGTTTTGGAGGAGAACCGGGAACTTGGTCAAATACCCTATAGAAATAGGTAAACGCATGCTCCATACAGATTGTGTCCTTGGTGAGACTTAAATCCGTCACCTCAGTGGAGCCCAGTGTGAGCATTGTTGGGTATGGTGGCTGTCAAACTTTATTTCATGTTGGATTTTGTTTGTTGTGTTTTTATAGTTTTTTGTTATTTGGGTCTTCAGGTGCCGTGGCCGTAGCAGAATTTGTAGCTGAATCCCCACGGCTCCTGCGCCTTGATCTTAGGGAGAATGAGATCAAGACTGGAGGCTTAATGGCTCTCTCATTGGCTCTTCGTGTTAACCAGTCACTACTTAGGCTGGATCTGGACAGAGAACCGAAGAAAGAGACCGTGAGTGTTGATGGCATATACTAATCTCCCTCCTTTTTTATTCTGCTCAGAATGTTTCTTGATTTAATGTGTACTTGTTCCCAAGTCAGGTAAAGTCCAGCTGATGAGGTTTCTGTCAAACGACATGTATTTTTTTTTTTCTTATTGCACTTAAACAGTGGTAACAAAATCATTGGGATTTCATACACTTTAAAGTATAACTAAACTATCAGTAAACACTATGCATTGCACTGCAGCCTATTAAGAAACTCTGATATAATAGGTTACCTTCTCTCAAGATGAATCCTGTTTCCAGCACAGTATGGCCTGGCTTTGTATGTGCATTCATCTGGACTGTAAATTAGCTGTTCCTGGGAACCACAGGGACTGTTTGGAGACAGGAGGCGGCTTGCTCTGCATTGAACTGAATGAGCAACCTGTCTCCCTGGAGCAGTTTTTTGCAGGCACTGTTTTTGGAAACAGGACTTGTATTCGGTAAAGGTAATTGATTTTGCAGAGGCTGCTGGGACAAGGACAGATGCATGATTTAATAGAGGTGAATTTAAGCCAGCCATAGACGGTGCAATTTATTTTTTATTTATTTTTTCTCTGCAGCCACGGGTTGCAGGAAAGAAGATCGCTTGATTCCTCCATCAACACAGGCAGTACTCATCGGGGAATCTCCCACGGAGCTATTGTGTTCTCCCAGTGGGGGGAGCCATACTGACGGAGAGAACACAAAGTGATTATTGCTAGCTGCTATAGCCACTGGTAATAATTACATGAAAAATCTGACAGGCTGGTTGTGCCCAAGTTGACCGATCAACTTGGGTACAATCAGCCTGCTTATACATGGTTAGAATCTTGGCCGGTACCTGCCGAACAAGCCATGATTTGAACCGCCTATGGCCGCCTTTAGACTTCAAAATTTCCTACTGATTAATCTAAATGTGTTTAAAAAAAAAAAACATTGATCAGGTTGACTTTAGCGTGCAGATATTTATTTACAACTTTTTTATTCATCATTGGTGTCCTTGTTTACTTTAGGTTTTACATATTACTGATTTCACTTCTGTTTCCAGGTAAAGAGCTTTATTGAAACACAGAAAGCCCTGTTGGCTGAGATTCAAAATGGCTGCCGGCGGAATTTTATCTTGGCCAAAGAGAAAGAGGAGCGCCTCCAGCAGTCAGCATCCATGGCAGAGATTGCTAGCGCTGCTGAAGAAGAAGATTCAAATACTGCCCCTGAGGAGAATAGCCTTCCTTTGGAAGATTGCAACACTGCCCCTGAGGAAACCACAACTAATAATTCATCCAAACAGGATGAGGAAGAGATCACGCCTGACCCAGAACCTCAGGGACCAGATTCAGACTCTGATACAGAAGATGAATTGGAGGAGGAAAAGCCAGTAGCAGAGACAAAGCCAGTAGCAGAGACAAAGCCTGTAGTGAACTCTGTTCAGAATCCTCCAGGGCAGGTGGCAGTGTCCAGTCCAGGTCGAGGTCACAAGATCTTCTTGGTTACCCGTGTAGAGAATACAAACGCAACAGGAGGATTGACAGCCCAGGGTGTTAATGGCTCCTCGCTGACAGGAGTGACTTCCCCAGCGGGTCCTTCCCTTGCCAATGGACTTGAGGCTGAGTTGGGCAGGATAGCAAGCAGCTGTGACAATAAGGGTATGTGTAAAATGTGTCACATTTATTATTTGTCTTAATGTTTACATGTCAAGTACATCAGCATGTCTACACTGACAATACAGCCAAATGCAGGCCATTTGTGGTGCCTGTCAAGCCCATCACCATGTCTAACCTAACAATACTACCAAAGCACAGATGATATATGGTGCCTGTAAGTAAACAATGTTAGGTCCTCCCAACTAGCTCTTGGATCCATTATGCACACTATACATTGGGCACAATGTTACACAGAGCACCACTCCACAGTCCAGTTTCTGAGCTTTATTGACCATTTGGACAGTTTAAATTGCAAGGACTGGGTTTAGTTTGGGGAAAGGGCAGGGAGTAGCTTCAAGTGTAGCACAACTTGGGCATAGTATAGTTTGGTTCAAGGAATCAGAGCAGCCTGGGCAATCGGAAATTAAGTGTGTTCTGCTCGGGGGTGGCATTCCCCTGTCAGAATAAAATAGCATAGCAGGGGAGATCACTGCACAAACATCACTTGAGTTAGTCTGGAAAATAATACTTGCAAAATAAAAGTTTAATATGATTATTGGTGCTTGATAGGCAACATATAGAGGTTCTTGAAGCAAGTGATAAATGAGGCCAGATATATTCCAAAAATGATTAAAGATCCAATTTTTAATCTGTCTGACCTTAATAAAGTTTTTAAGTTTTTAATCTTTTTTTTTTTTTTAAGTCCACACAATGGACAGTACTTGCATTCAGTCCGAAGTGTCCCGTGTGCTGCTGGCTGGTCTGGTAAAGTCCGAAGTCCTATACACCCTCTTCCCCCCTACCCCTGCAGCTGTAATCTTCTGGTGCTGCAGAGAAATAATACACGCACTGGCCCTATGACAGGCACTCATCAAGAGTGTTGACTATGCCCATTTTTTCTGCTACCTCTCCTTCATTCATAAAAGCTGTACTATAGCTTCTATAAATGAAATGTGCTCTATGAATGGAGAAGGTGGACTTCTCATTCATCTGCCTGTTTTTCCATTTATAGGTAATGTTTCACTGAAGTGATTGATGTACTTTAGAGAATTGCTGCTTGAAGGGACTGTCATGAGAGAAAAGTGGTGGCTGCTCCTAGCCGCCTTCTAAAAAAGTTCAAAGGCTATCTACCTGTGTCTAACATTTTTGTCACAGAGACAGAAAAAACATGCTGTAAAGCAGGGGTAGGCAACCTGGGACCCTCCAGCTGTTGCAGAACTACAAGTCCCATCATGCCTCTGGGAGTAATTGTAACTGCCAGCCTTGCAATGCCTCATGGGAGTTGTAGTTCCGCAACAGCTGGAGGGCCCCAGGTTGCCTACCCCTGGTGTAAAGGACTGACTGAACTTATCTCTATACTTGTTCTTGATTGATGACTCAGACCACATTAAAAAGAGAGAGCCAGAGAACTAGCAATTTAAAAAGAGAGTTCAGCAAGATCAGCACACATTAATCTCTCATAGCTTAGGTTTCATAAAAAGCTTTGCATTCACATGCACAGTAGACCATATAGGACAGTCTCTATTTGCTCTATTCCGGGGGTCAGCAACCTGTAGATCGCGATCTGCCAGTAGATCAGACAGGTGCCTGATGGATCTCAGTCTTTGGCTTTCTGACCCGCCATCCCAAAACATCTAACATGCAATGCATAGAAGCTACTTCTGAATGAATGAATGAATGATTTGTATAGCGCTGCAACTGCGAACTGAATCGCCTCGAGGCGCTTGACTGCTCATGTTGGGATGCCATGTATTAGAAGAGGTGGGTCTTGAGTTTTTTCCTGAAGGCCTGATGGTTTTCTTCCATGCGGATGTTGTTTGGTAGAGCATTCCATAGCCGGGGTCCCTGTACTGCGAATCTTCGTTCTCCCTTCGATTTGTAGCGGGCTTTGGGGATGAGAAGGCGATTTTGCGGCGATCAGCTTATGCGGCTCTAAAGCAAGAGCCGCATAAGCTGATGCCACCTCTGTAGTGCTGGCTCCTGTCCCATGTGGAGTGATACCAGCTGCACTCTACCTTCCAGCTAGCAGTCTCCAGAGTGGTGCCAGCAGCAGGAAAGAAGAGATCTTCACGTCAGTGTGAAACAATACACTGGGCATTATAGTATAGGGCTGATTTCATACTGATGTGCTGTGGTTTACACACACACAGCGGGTGCAGTGTACCTGCAGCTATCTTGTGGGTTTGCTGCTCTTGGCCATAGACTTCTATTATATCCTGAGGGTTTGGTGCTCTTTCTGAAAACTCATTCACAAGTGCAGCAGGCACTGCTGCTCCTCTAAAAGTGTGTTTGACAGGTGGTGAGGAGGCGATATGTTGCCTCCTCAACACCTGATTTAAGCCCGTGATTGCTGTACAATGCATGTGATTGCGACATGGTAGTATGGCAAATAGAGGTTGTAATCTGATGTGAGGAGGTGACACTGTGCCCGGTGATTATTTACTTCTTCCATGTTGTTCAGGTAAAACTTCACCTCATTAGGTTGCCTATCCCTGCTCTATTATTTACTGCTATTTATTTTATGTAATTATTATGCACAAATGAAGGTGAACAAAGTTTCTTTGTCGTTGGTCAGAGCTGATCTGTGCTACATGTTAAAGACTCTCCCTAGTAGTTTATACTCTGGATCTGGGGGAGGTAAGCTGTGAATTACATGTGTTTTCTATTATTGCGATAACCTTGTATACAGTATGACTCCTGGCAGTTGGCCCCATAGAATTCTGTAAAATTTTCTGGCACCCAATATGTGCTGGATACTCAGGAACCAGAAGAGAGATTGTACACCTCGTGATTTCAGAGTTGATGTTTATCTGTGGTAAATTTTTACTAACCCACGCTTAATAATCTTATTTTGAAGCTTATAAACTTTCTTTCAAAGAATCTCTCTTACTAATTTGAATACTGTAACGTGTATTCGCTATGCCCGGTGAGTAGTCACACCTGTCACAGAGCCTGCCTTCTGACCTGCAGAGGTGCTGAGAAGAGGCGGTTCAGGAGGCAGAGCGAGCACAGGAAACGCACTGCATAGCATGCTGGGAATACAGGAAGCCAGCAGACAGGCAGAACTTGCAACATGAAAGGTTTTTCAAGTAAGCTTATTTTGGTTTGTCAAATTACTATAGCATGTTGCTTTTGCAATGCTGATCTTATAAAACAAAAGTGTATCTATCCTGCGACTATAGATTTTCTTCAGAGGTGAGATTTTTGTTTGTTAGACAATGTTGGTAGGCAGGGACAGCCGAGCATACCAAACTTTGTTTGCATTTCATAAAACTTCAATCAAATATACCAATTAAAGAGACAACCGATTCATCTGCCAAATCATTCACTTAGCTAGGCACTCCTTGGTCTGGCATCAAAACAGTAGGGTTCCATTGCCCCAAGTTTAACCTGGGGGTCAGGACATTTTCTGTTTTCCTTTTGGAGCATAAAGTCTGCTACTAAAGCCTAAATTTGAAGAGCTGAAATGCTAAAAAAAAAAAAAAAAAAATGCCACAGTCGTGTTTTTATTTATTTAATTTTTTATTTAACCCCCCTCATTTTGCTTTTACACAGATTCTCTTGGAACCTACAGCGACAGAGAGCTAGAGGACTTACTACGGGATGCCTCTTCAGAACCAGACCCAAGTCTGAACGTTATAACACTATAAGGTATTTATTGAGCCTCTTCTATACTTTCTATGGAACCAGCGATACACATAAGACTGAGGGCTTGTTCATATGTGTTGATTCTGAGGAGCAAAGCAATGCTCAGTAACACACCTATAGCATTTATGACGTGTTTTCATTGTGTTTATGAAGGACTGATAACACTTCAAGAATGCTTGATAAATACCCATGAAAGCATTGCTTTTCAAGTGGTAAGTGCTTAAATGTAGAGGTGTGGTTGGGGTGTGGTGTGATAGCAGACATTTTTGTGACTTCTCTGCAAGATGGATTCGGGTTCTATGATCTCTTGGACGTTTGGTCCAGCTCAACTTTGCTGAAACAAAAAGCTTTGCCACTGACAATAATGCTCAATGCGTCTGCTCCTACCTGGCACTGTCTGTATTGCTGGCTGGTTGATGTTTTTGCCTGCACACAGAAGCAAATCGCGTTACCTCTAGAGGTGCACCAAATGTAAATTTTGGTGCCGAAACCAAAAATGCAGTATTCACTTGGCCAAAAATGATAGTTTTTAATAAATATATATATTTTAACAATTTGGCACTCTTTTGCTTTAACTGACAATTGCGCGGTCGTGCGACATTGTACCCAAACAAAATTTGCGTCCTTTTTTTTTTTTTTTTTTTCCCATAAATGGAGATTTCTTTTGGAGGTATTTGATTTTTTTACTTTCTGCTATAATATCCCCAAAAAATACATAAAAAATGAATTTCTTCCTCAGTTTATGCCTATATGTATTCTTTTACATATTTTTGGTAAAAAAATCACAATAAGTGCATATTGATTGGTTTGCGCAAAAGTTATAGCGTCTACAAAATAAGGGATAGATTTTATGGCATTTTTATTATTCATTCTTTTTTTTTTTTTTTTTTTACTAATATGATTTTATATGAATTTATTGCCGGCCATTATCGACACCTTTAGCGCAAGAAAAGCTCAATAAAAATGCATCCCTTTAAAGAATATGTATGTCTTCACACTGGGCGTTGCACTTTCATTGTGGTGTTATAAATCCTGCTTGCTGCATTTTTGGTCAGTTAAAAAAAAAACAGCACCAAAACCGAACTTTCCCATTGAAATGCATTGAAAATGCAGCAAGAACGTGTCAATAACGCACTCGTGTTACATTTTTGATGCGCTTTTTGAGTCACATGCCAATAACACCAATTTCGCCCGATATGTTTCAGTCGTCAAAATTTTGGTGCATCTCTAGGTACCACACGATAGCTCTGTACAAACTAGAAGTGACTGGAGCTGCTCTATCCTAGTTCTCTATTACTTCCAAGTGCATTCTGTAACTCGGGAACTTCTTCCCAGTACCCAGTTAACACTTTATAAATGCTATAGGTGTTGTTAAAGAGGAAGTAAACCCTGGTGGGTTTTACTTCCTCTTTATTTCCCTGCAAAGGTAAAGCATAATGGGCCACTATGCATCGCATAGTAGCCCATTATGTGTCGCTTAGCTGAACCCGAAGCCTGCGATGTCACTTCTGTCCCCACTAGCAGCGAGCGTCCATCTTCAACCCCTCTTCCTTTCGAGGCCCTGAACTCCGGCTCTGTGACTGGCTCGTCCAAGTAATTTTCTAGCAAAAATTGCAGATTTAAAAATTTAGGCAAAAATTTTAAATTTCTTGGTGGAAAAGTGGTTACGAAAATCGGGATACCTGTTAAAGTGAAACCAGAACTCCAATAGTACATACCAGGTTTTCCTTCTAGAAAAAACGTAGACCGGCACCTTCTGGTATCAGTTGTTAGGCAAGACTTTAGTTCATGTTTTAATGGCTGGTTGTTGGAAGGAGCTACTGTATATTCATCTCTATTATTACGTTAGCAGCATCTGCCCCATGCCCTAGTCATTCCAACTGAGCAGGATTTTTCAGATAAGGGCTCATATTTCACACAGCCTTCGACTATCTGGTGGAGCTTTATAAGCTGAGGAGTGTAAGGCCAGCCATACGAGGTGCAAATTTCTTTCTCGCAACCACAGGTTGCAGGAAAGAAATTTGCACGATTCTCCAATCAATAAAGACAGTGCTGATGGGAATCGGCAATTGTTTTCTCCCGGCGAGGGCATGCAGGGGAAGACGGTGATTATTGCTAGTGACTGTAGCAGCCGCTAGCGATCCGGCTTGTTGTACCCAAGTTGATTGATTAACTTGTTACATTCAGCCTGCTCATTAACTATTCGAATCTCGGCCGGTTCAGCACAGATTAGATTGCCTTAATCACCAATTTAGTTACTCTGTATATTTAGAACCTTTTTAAATTATTTTTCAGAGAAACTATATAATTATACAGGTTTTATATATCGCCAACAGTTTGCACAGCGCTTTACGACTTTAGGGCAGACAGTACACTTACAATACAATTCAATACAGGAGGAACCAGAGGGCCCTGCTCGTTAGCAATTACAATCTAAGAGGGAGGATTCACTTTACAGCAGTGGCGTTCTGGAGCTCCCTGCTGTCCTCTTCAGCCAGATTGGCTTCCGGGTACCGATCTTCGGCCATTTTTGTTGGCCCAGCCGGGATGACATCACTACCATGCATGGGAGTTCATTCAGCTCAGCATTGGTGGAATTTGAACACAGAGTTGCGTGTGCGTGGCTCAGTACAGGGTGCACAGGCAGGTATAGAACTTTAATGCAAGAGAGACAAACATTAAAAAATCCTGTTTTGCTTTTTTTTTTTTTCCAGGTTAAACTACGTATGTACATTTTTTCCTTATTTGTGAGTTTATTTACTAATTTCACAGGAAATGTATAAAGTACAGTATCTCGTCTGATTGCATGTCTGATTTTTGCACACTGCATTTCATCCTTAGACAGGACATAGTGTGAAATTCTTTCCTGCAACCACAGGTTGCAGGAAAGAAATTCACATGATTCCCCATCAACACAGACAGTGCTGATAAGGGAAACCCTCCTGACGAGACATTGATCTCCTGGCAGGAAAGCCGTCCCTGCCAGGAGAAGACAGTGATGATTACTAGTGGCTATAACTGCTGCTAGCCATAAGCACATCCAGCAGGCTGGTTGTAACCAAGTTGATCAACTTGGTACATTCAGCCTGCCCATACACTGTTCGAATCTCAGCTGAATCTCGCATAACCAAGGTAGTGACATTGCTTCCTCAAGTCACCAACACTGGGGGTTTCAGCACAGAAAAAGGAGTGGCCAGGGGGCACAGGAATGTGAGTAATAGGGTGACAAGGGTGTCCTTTTGCAGAGATGCTGTTACTTTGTCCAACATGGGCAAGGTGACAATGTCTTTTTAAGGATCTGTTTACCCTGAGTTCTCCAGCATGTACATATTCATTTTCAAGGTTTAATCTTGTCTTTTTTTTTTTTCTTTTATAGGATTGATTCTTCCGACTCTTGGGGTTTCCTCTTCTGTTTTCCCTAAATACTTTTTGAACCCCAGTGATCTCGCCTTAAGAATTGGGGCCCCAAAGGATAATATGACACGGGTTCCCATTTGAGGACATTCAGTTGATTCTAAACATTGCTTCCCCATATGATGGCAATAAGGGCGGACACTATTCCTGCAGGTAATGGAATTTGCACAGTTTAAACATACAGCTCATTAACTTCATGCTGGGACTTTCCCCAACTGGGACTTTTTGGAGAAAAGAGGCAATTTTACGGGTTTCTGGATAAAGGGACACAAGCTGATATCTAACCCCCTATCCCCCCCATACACTGGACTGTTACTGGCTTTGGGAATTGTCATGGAGGACGACTGTCGTTGACATTAACTGAACCTTCTGATTGTCCTCACATGGTGGTATCTCCAGTTATTTGCAGTATGATATTCTAGGGTTTTCAGTCTTGCCTTCTATACATCGCACTTACTGTGTTACACTACACTAGTCTCCTGACAATAGCGTCTGACCCTGGGGTCCAACACGTTGGTATTGTCCTCCAAATAATGAAATCTTTATGGCCAGGACATTTTAGGGTGATATATGGGTTTTGGCATATAGGGGTGGGAAATGTCCTATTCACAGCACCTATAAGAAAAAATCCAGCCTGTCTGCTGTAAGCTCTGACTTGTACTCAGGCTGAGATGTCCATTTTTTCCTTTTGGAGTGAGGTTCTAAAAGGCCTAACTTTTTTGCGCTACTAGGTTTAGCATACGGACTACCAGAGCATGTTCTTCTGTGGACCATACTTTCCAAGACCTGAAGACCTCAACCCCAGTTGGAACGACGTTTGTGTTCATTTTTGTTTACTTCCTACCCTTTTTATTTAGAATGTGTAGTAAATCACAATGCTGTTCACCTGAAAGATTTAGAAATAGTTAGATCACATAGGGCTATGTGTGCGGCAAGGAAGTCTAATTGTACTTGGGATTTAGTGCTGATCCTGTGATCTTGGCCACCATTTTTGTATCATGCAGATTCAGGACCACAGGCAGCTGAGCAGAGTCAAGTGTACGTTCAATGGCAGGCTTGATATCTTCTGACTTTGTAACGAGCTTTTAGTTCACTTGGTGCTGACCAGCAGCTGTTACACTTAAAGTAAACTAAATCACAGTCCTGCATTGATGAAAAGATAAAAGCAGGAGGGTGGCCATCTTGTATGGGTCTATGTATTTGTACAACAGTGCAGTTGTGTCTACATAAACATATTTTATGTATTTGTGGACCTAAATGGCGTCCACAAAAGAGTATGTGTATTATGTTGGTTTTATTTAATAACATATTATTAGTAGCCGCATAGAACCAAAGAATGTTGATGTGTGGCTGCTATGTGTTACAGAACATAATTTTAATTTGTACAAGGTTATTAAAGTGAATGTATAGCCAAAACCTTTGTTTGGATAGAATAGGTGAAGGTTAAAACTCTTTGCTGTCTGTGTACCAAGGGAACATTGATTCCTGTCCTGGAAACGCAACAAGAAATGACAGGGCATCTCACAAAATAGCGGTGAATTCCATCTTGGATAGCTGCCACTGGAATCTTTTTAACCATTGGAAGATTTCCCTTCACCTCTTCCTCTGGTGACAGCTTCTCTAAAGGGTCACCAGGGTAAATGGGGGGTGACACTACCCAGCAGGGACACAGACAGCAGGAAAAACCTGACAGGGTCTAACCCTTTACCGGTCTGTCTAAAAACTAGAAAAAGATTTATCTTTGCATACACTTTAAATAAATCATAATGTTTTCCAAAACCTAAAGGACAGCATTAAACTAAAAAAAAAAAAACTGCCACCAAATGTGTATTCGGCATGAAAATACTTTTTGTTTTGATTGCCAGTCAGCACAATTAGGCCACACTACCTGTGGCCATAATGGGAGGTATTTTTAACATTATGTAGCTACAGGCCATATTTGTACTGACCTGTTCAGAAAAAGAAAGCACTTGGCTTACTTGTATGCATTACAGCACTTTTCTTTGTGCTGACCAGTTTTAGTACGTCAGCCATATTAGCTCATGCTGCAGCACAGAGCAGAAGACTCTAGCTGTGTCTGGCCATGGTGTTGGACATGCATGCTTGTTCCAGCCCACTAATTTGTGTGTTTGTCTTACATGTTTAGTGTGTAATTTCACAAACACTACTGTGTATATTAGTATGCATGTCATTTTGGCATGAGATAGTGGCTTAGCCAACGTCTTTCTCCATAGGAACTGTTTTTTTTTTTTTTCCTTAAACCACAGAAGACGAGAATCTAATGTTTCTTCCTGACATTTGAGTTGTTTTTGCATCTTGCAAACAAGTCTTTGAAAACTTTATTTAGTAGTAGAGTACTGTCCCATGTTAGCCATTAAATAATACAGAGAGGTTGGAGTTTAAGTGATTATTTTTTTTTTATTGGCTAACGTAAAGTCCCCTGGCCTCTTCTACCTACAAGTAAGCTTATAATATAGCTTACCTGTAGGTACAAGGAATATCTCCTAAACATGCACCGTGTAGGAGACATTCAGTGTCCCTGCAGCCGCTGGCATGACTGGTGCATCTTCTCTGAAGAAACGGCATACCCATGCCTTTCTTTCAGAGCCCTGTGCAGTAAGGAGTCACATCATCGCGGCTTGGCCTCTCAAAGGACCACAGCCCCCAAACCTGTAAGGAAGACTGGGTGAAGATAGAAGGAAGAGGAGACACAGCGCCCCCAAGTGCAGTATGTATGGTAACGGTTTAACAATGAGAAGTCGGCTACCCACAAGAAAACGTTAAAATCTGTGCTTCATATGATATATGGCAGTCCAGCTCTTTGAGACCCAAGGACAGTCCTATTGTGTCTGCATCTCTGTATTTCCAGCCTGCAGCTTTTACGGGTGGTATCCAGCACTGGTAGGCACTGAGCCTTCAGCATTCGCCTTTGCCCGGACCGAGCTGCCAATGCTGGATACCACCCATACAAGCCGCTGGCTGGAAATACTGAGACGCAGACACAGCGGCGCTGTCCTTGGGTCTAAGAGTGGGACTGCCATGTCATATGAAGTGCTGATTTTAAGTTTTTTCTTGTGAGTAGCTGACTAATCATTATTAAACTGTTACCATACATACTGCACTTAGAGGCGCTGTGTTTTCTCAATCCATTACTGTTTGCAGAGACCTCTTCTAGCTCCTCCTACACTGGCTGCTTCTATTGCAGAAACATGGACTTTAATTTTAGAGATTTTATTTTCGAGATTACATGTATTGGATGATTTGCATATAACCAGAGACTGCACTAGTTGCATATATTGCTTATAAATGCTGACCATACCCAATTGTCTACACACTGTTGTGGCAATACAACTTTGTAGCCAGCTACTACCAGAGTTCTCCCCCTGGTAGTCCATATTAATTTGCTAGGGTGAAGAAAGAAGCCCTGTCAGCAGTGGCAGTGCGTTGCTGGAGGGCTTTGTTTCAAGTCAAGTTTTTCATAATGTGCTAGTATGCGTTGCATATTAGCACATTATAACTTTACTTTACCTTGCAGGGAGATTTTTTTATTTTATTTTCTTTCTTTCAACTTTCCTTCCACTTGAAGTTTTTTTTAGACCTCATGCATACTTGATGTCAAAAACACCATTATTAAGGGTGATTGTCTGTCTGTCTTTTTTTTTTTTTTTTTGTCCCCGCTTCTAAACGCCTCTTCATGTTGGCGTATGTGTCCATGTACAAAAAGACGTTTAGCGGCAAGAAAAGAAGAATCCCAGAGCCAACGAGTTCAGGAGAGGGAGTGTTTTTCTGCTAAAAAAATGTCCAACGTGCATAAACTCATCTAAACGCATGTCAAGCGCTTGAACCTTCTTTCATTTCAATGGCCAGAATAAATTGCTATTCTGGTCAATGAAATGAATGAACATTCAAGCATTGACATGCATAAATGCGTTTGCAATGCTGCTTTTCTCCAGCCAGAAAAAAGGCATTTAGAAGAATTGGGCAAACGCACAGTGTGCATGGGGCCTAAAGATGCAGACTCTTAGATGCTTTCAAGCTTTTTATATTCCTGCAAAATATATAAAGCCTGAAGAATTAATCCAAGACATGCCAAAAGCTTTCATCTGTAATAACTAAAAATGGAAGAAAAGCCTAACTATTGACACAAAAACATTCTCTCCCTTCTACTCCTACCCATTCTGCTTACTTTGTGTAAAAAAAGATCTGTGTACTTACCTTTTTTTAATCTGGTCCAGTCATGTGATCTTGTAGTCCCAGATCCCATGAGAGCGCTAGACAGGTGTAAACTCTGGAAGCTGTAACTTTTGCCCATAGGCTCCCATGGCTCAGCCATGGTCTGCACTCCCTCCTCCTCTGTGGCAGCAGCTCACTGATGCAAGGGAGCGGGTGCTGCAGGATCACGTAACTGGACCAGAGCAGATTAAAAAGAGGTAAGCACGCACACACTTTTTAAATTTTTTTTTTTACATAGGGAACATTATTAAGAATAGATATACAGTGGAACCTCGGATTGCGAGTAACGCGGTTAACGAGCAATACGAGCACTGTATTTTTAAAAATCGTAACTCGGCTTGAGTGGGTTGTCTCGCAAAGGAGCACGATTCAGGCCAAAGCGGTGTGCAGTACCACGTGTGGCTTGAGGTGGGGGGCGCCGGAGCCGAGCCGATCAGTGCCGCTTGGAAATACACAGAAAAGCCTGAGGACAGCTCTGCTGACTGCTGCAAATCTCGGGAACAAAGTCTTTCTGAGGTTTGCCGAGGTCAGCTGAGGTGTCCTCGGGCCTCCTTGGCCGTTTGCGAGGTTCTCCGGCACCCACCCCCGCCTCTGGCCGCATTCCATTGAAGTCAATGCGGAACAATTTATTTTCGTTTCCATTGACTTCAATGGGGAAACTCGCTTTGATATGCGAGTACTTTGGATTACGAGCATTCTCCAGGATTATGCTCGTAATCCGAGGTTCCACTGTAGTTAGTCTTTTGTTTAATTTAACCAGTAAAAGATATCATTTAAACTCCAAACGTTCTGTGAAACTTTATTTAAATTTTAATTTGTTAAAAAGAACCCCTTCCCTTGTATATAAATTGCACAGCACTCCTCTCCTAAAACAGGTCAGGCTGGCAATCAAGGTTCTTGTTGACTGTCCATCTTTGCCCTCATCAGAATGGAGCCAACTGCTGCACTATTTGATTGGTTAGTCAACAGTGATATGGCTGCCCTCGGTGCTGGTACTGGGTGTGTAGAAACATGCCACATCTTAGCCAATTAACTTATTAGCAGGTACATGGGCAGTTTGGCCCATTTTCCATAATGTTAGTCACAGAGGACAGGCCCAGGGCTGGTTCTCAGGCAGTGAGACCCTTGATGACCAACCCCCAGTAAGAGTGGTAAGGGAACTTCTGGGGGGTTGCATTTTATCTGGGGGCTAATTGTGCCTCTGTAGTGAAGATTTCCCAGAAAACCTCTTTGCGTTAAAACTTTCCGTTGCCTACCCCAGATGGGACATTTTGCGTTTGTAATCTCCCTCTTGATCTTGACCTAAACCAGGTCAGTTTATAAAAGTATTTGAAGGAAGAATGGCTCTTGGTGCCCCCAATACTCTATAATTTCACTGTCTCACAATGCACTGTAAAGCGATCAGATTTTTGTCTTTCATTCTCCCACTACCACATAGGAGAATAGAAGAGATAATGTGATTGCTGTGAGCGGCAAGGGCTTTGATCCCTATAGACACTGCTGTTATATGTTAATGCCAATATAAAGTATACCTTGCTCATGAAAAGAGAAGGAAACAGAAGTGTTAGAGCCGTTTCTAACCTTCCACCTTGTACTGACATTACACCAGCAAGAATCGGATTTTATATTTTCGGTTAGCTCTCATTTCCTTCTACCTTCATTATCCATGAGGAGTAATGGCGGGCATTTTTTGCTCTGGGACAACATTCATGAGGATGTGTTCACTTGAAGCATGAGACATCGCTTCCTAATAAACTGACAGGTTGACTGGGTGTAAGGTGCCGATAAGAAGCTGTCATGTTTACAGAAGTCATTTTATTTGTGATGTAGTTTACAGATCAGTATTTATGTATGTCTTTGTATGAATATGTGGAAATGAAAGCACACGCGTCCATCTGTTTTTAACTGTCTTGGTCCTGAATATTAAGATGGCCACCCTCTAGTTAAAGGGCATTTGTCATTAAAGCAGCTTTCAGGTATCGATCTGTATAGGTTACCCCTGAAAATGTAATTGTCCAGAGAGTTGTTCATTATAAAAATCGAATCTTTGGAATGGAGAGGGTGCCAGGCTAAAAGTAAAAAGTCAGAAGTGCATTTTATTTCCTCCCACGTATATTGCAAAAGACCAGTCAGTGCGATTTGGGGGTTCTAGGGGTCCTCCCCTATCAGGGCTACAGTAATGTCCCTGGGATCCCTGAAAGACACTGACTTGTTTTTTTTTTTTTTTTCCAATTAATATGCTTTAGATACTTTTTGTTTCTGGCGCCCTTTCGTTTCCAAGTTTTTCTTGGTTTTTACCCAAGATTCCTCAGACGCCCCTTCGTGTATAGGGGCTGTTGAGTTTTTTTGCACTCTATTCAGTTTATTTTAATGCACAACATGTTGGGATCTAGCATCCTTCATAGAAATCAATCTCAATATCTGTAATTTTTTTTTTTTTAAACTGTCATGTGCTTGTGGCTAGTGACAGCAGAAATACCCATTGCCATGGTGGTTTTTATAATGAAATAAACTTTACAAAGGGGTAAGTGCTTGTGTGACGGCCCTTTATGGTAAGCCTCAAAGGTGTGGCAAATGCAAGTTTCATGTGCAATACAATTCCCTCTGACTGTTTCCCACACTACACAATGTTTTGCACACAGCTCCCTTCACCTATATGGCTACCCCTTATATACACCCTACCAATCTGTGCTGTGTTTTAAAAGGGTTTTCTTCCTATTGTCAAATAAAACAATTTCTTATGTCTCATTGTGTCTCTGTTTGTATGTCACTGTATGTTATGATTACTCGGGCATATGGCTGGGCATTTTATATGGGCAACAAGTCAAACATATACATAGCTGCCAATACGGCTTAAAGGGTAACTCTACTTTCATAGAAAAGAATATAGCATTTACAATTGTGACACAAGCCATATTGTAATTTAAAGCTGAACTCTGGACACAATGCCTTTTTACGAAAATATATTCCTCAATAGCCACAATGTTTATAAACCCATTTTGTGTGCACTGAATGCCTTTACAAACACTGTTATTACTTTTTAAAAGTATCAGTGGCATCATCACAACCTGTACAGACAGCAGAGCTGAGGGGGGCGGGGCCAGCAGTCCCCAATTACTACAGGCTGCCTGCAGAAAACTACAGGAGGGGGCGGAGACAAGACCCGTCACTGTGTAAAGAATGGTCTTTATTACAGGAAGCTTCTGCCCAAAGACAAAGTTTCACACAGGAGTACTGCACAGATATGGAAGAGAGACACAAAGCACATCAAGATTCAAGAATACACATCATTGTATTTAGACAGCATTTGCGTATCCTGTTCAGCTTTGAAGTTACTAAAATGACCTTTCCTTTTCAGTGTGCAGTGCTGTAGTTTTCGGTAAAATTCAATGCAATAAGGCAACTTGGAGGCGTTCTATACAGCGTTGGTGTGCAGAAGGCCTCCAGAAATATTATTTCCTGCTGGTTTCATTGGCTCACTGGTTTTCCCAGAGACTACACTAAGTCGAATTTCGAAAGATTTTTCTTTTGAAAATCAGAAAGTTGCCGCGTTTTGTGATCCGATGATGCCACCATTGATTTTGAAATTTGACCAACCAAGCCTTCAAGTTCACCTCATGTTGCTACAGAAAAGAATTTTCGTGGCTGGGAATCTTCTTGCACATGTGTAATTTCTTTTTCGATTTACATTTCTCGCACGATTCTCCCATCATTGATTAGAAAATCGTTTTTCCAACATGCCCGATTACTCAAATTCGATTGCCGCACGAAAATTGACTGTTGCTGCAGCCCACTAATGGTGCGAAACTCGAACCAAAATTCATAGATAAGATTTGCGAAAGAAAATTCTTTTGAAATTTGACCCATGTATTGTTCATTGGCCTTAGGTACAAGTTAGGCTTTAGGTATCCTCTGCAACCGAAATTTCATTTTTGGTGAGATGCTCAATAAGGGTTAATTCTAAAGTAATGCAGATGCTGCAACTTTTCTCATCAGAACACTAAGAATGCACCCGGTGGTATGAACCAGACTCTCATTCAGGATTAGTCTTGACAAGACATGTTCACACAAATGGGTATGAATTTGCTACAAAGTTTGTTAAAATCACAGAGACGGTGACTCCCCGTTGCATGAGTCTGAATAGAATGGGTAAAAGATTGCTTTGATACAGCCCTGAAAAGGGGCTTAAAGTGGATGTAAACCCAAAAAAATAAAAAAAAATGTCGATGTCGTAATGTAGAGAATAAGATTTCCTTTCATTTGAGCCCAGTCTTGCCACACACATTTACTCCAGCCCTGAGAAATCCTTTTTTATTTTTCAGTTAGAAAGATCTTGACAAAGTGCTGAAATCTTTGTCAAAAATGCCCCCTTGCTGTGAGTGACAGGTGATTTACATATATCATGCACTAGCCTAAAAGAGGCACATCCTGTGTAATTATAAAAAGTGAGAAATCCACCCCTCCCCCACATAACAAATCCTGTGATCAATGTATCCTCAGACACACACACTGCACTATAACAATCATCAGATCACTGCATGTTCTACTCTGCCCAGCTCTGACTACATACATCTCCCCTATATTCTTCTTGCTGTTCACTTGAATAAATTTATTTCTATACAAAGATTTCAGTACTTTGTCAAGATCTTTCGAACTGAAAAATAAAATGGGATTTCTCAGGCCTCGAGTAAATCTGTGTGGCAAGACTGGGCTCAAATGAAAGGAAATCTTATCCTCTACATTATGACATAGAGGATAGGGGTTGGGTTTACATCCACTTTAATGCATCCTGAGGACTTCTCTACGGGTGCAGAACAGGAGCTGAAGCCATCTTTTACCCATTCTATTCACACTCCTGCAACAGGAAGTTGGTGTCTGTGTGCAGATGGCTGCCATTTTATTGAAGTCTACTTCTGGTTGCTAGTGTAAAACATGGCTTGTGATCTGATAACCTTTCTCTCATTTTTCCACCACTTCATTTAGCTGCTGGCATTAAGGGAAATGCCATCTAATTTTTATTTTTTTTATTATCTTTATCAATTTACATTTTTATACGCTGTACCGTATCCGCAACACCATTACGCGGTGATACGGGGATAAATTTATTTTTCCAAAAGTGCAAAGTAAGTAAACCGAAGAAAAATCTAAATCAAATCAATATATGGTGTGATTATCCTTTTTGGCTTCAAACCAGCATCAATTTCTCTAGGTACACGTGCACACAGTTTTTGAAGGAACTCTGCAGGTAGGTTGTTACAAACTCTTCTGTGGATGTAGGCTACCTCAAATCTTCCTGTCTCTTCATGTAATGCCAGACCGACTCGATGGTGTTGAGACCAGGGCTCTGTGGGGGCCAAACCATCACTTCCAAGACTCCTTGTTCTTCTTTACACTGAAGATGGTTCTTAATGACATTGGCTGTATGTTTGGGGTTGTTGTCCTGCTGCAGAATAAATTTGGGGGCAATCACACACCTCCCTAATAGTATGATGGCTAAGTATGCAGCCCCAAACTTGTGAACTTATTACATTGAAAATATGGCGCCCCCATGCAAGGCTCCATCCACACGGCGTGTCATTCATTCACAATTTCCTGTGAATGAATAAATTACAGCCATTGTGGCTGATGCCTTGTAGTTCTCAATGAACTACGAGGACACTGGTGAGCATCCTCCATAGGATATACATCCATAGTTATTGAAAATTAAATAATAAACAACCATTTATGTATATAACAAGTAACCCGAATATATATATATATATATATATATATATATATATATATATATATATATATATATATATATGCATATTATTATGAAACACCAAGAATAGGATAAATAAGCGGCAAGAACATGTACATATATATCCTCAAACAATACCTGGGGGAAAAAAAGGTTTTATTCTGATAAATTCATAGGTACTGGCAGTAAAAACAAAACCCCAATACAATCCCAGGCTGAGTAAGGAACCCAAATGTGGGTACCAGAAATCAACCGATTAAAAAGGTAAAGGAAAAAGGTTATGCAAAAAACACACTGCTGGGTGATACCAAAAGAAAGAAAAAGCGTCCCTGTAGTGCCTTGATTTTCCTGCTCTCAGGTATCATACGAACAGACCACTATGCTGAGTCTGCTGGAGCCTGATATTGCACCTACAATCTCCTGATTGCGTTTGCAATGCTCGGCAGGCTCCTTAAAAAAATAAATAATAAATGCAAATTTTTTTGCAGATAAAAAAAAAAGTGCATTTGTTTTTTATTTTTTTAAGGTAAACCTATCCTTTTAAATTAAATAATAATAAAAAAGATTCTAGCCCAATAAATCAAAGATCACAAGAGATCAGGTGCAATAATAGATTAGAAGTAATATACCTCTCCAGGTAGCAGTCTAGAAATATCAACTACCCTGCACTAGGCGGGTGCTGGCTCTGTATGCAAGATACGAGCAAACAAAGAAATCCGGATAGCTGCATTCCAAAATAGTTCATACAGAGTCACAGATAAAATAGCTGATGCATTTTTCATCTCGTTACCGGTGCTTAGTCATAGCTAACATAACAATCACAGCATACTGATTTTTTTTTATAATAAATATATATATATATATATATATATATATATATATAATATAGATCTATCTCTCTCACTTTTTTCCCCTTAAAATCAGGGGAAAATCGTGGGTGCGTGTTATACGCCGACCCCCCGCTGATTGTAAGGAAACGAGCAAGCGGATCCGAGATACACAAAGCCACTCGGCTTTACTCGGCTCCTCTCGCAGTCACGCCCACCTCCACTGATTGCGAGAGGCGAGAGCGCTGCTGACATACAGAAAACTGAGTCTACTTTGGCTTGTCTCTGCTCCTCTCGCTGTCCTGCCCCTGACTGTGAGCAGAGCCAAGTAAAGCCGAAGTACACTCGGCTTTCTGTATCTCGGCTCCGCTCGCTCCTCTCCACTCACAGTCAGCGCCAAATTTAAATCAGGGCAATGCTGCAAAGAGACTGGCAAGGCTGCAAAGGCACTGGGCAATGCTACAATGATGGACAAGGCTGCAGATGGACACTGATAAGGCTGCATTGATGGGCATTTAAATGTGTTTGTTTTTGTTTTTTTCTCCTTTAAAATTTCCTCCTAAACTTAGGGCGCGTGTAATACGCCGGTGCGCCGTAAGTTTAAAAAAGAAAAAAAGAAAAATAAAGTGATCTGTCCCCGCTGCCATGCTGCCACCTGTCCCCAGTGCCATCTGTGCCATCGGCCAGTGCCACCTGTCGCCAGTGCCACGTCAGTGCCATCTGTCAAAAGTTCCACCTGTCAGTGTCACGTGCCATCTATTATCAGTGGCACGTATCAGTGCCATCTGTCATCAGTGTCACGTGTCATCAGTGCCACGTATTAGTGCCACATGATATCAGTGCCACGTATAAGTGCCATCTGTCACCAGTGCCACATATTAGTGCCATCTGTCAGTGTCACCAGTGCCCCGTATTAGTGCCATCTGTCATCAGTGCCACGTCAGTGTCATGTGTCATTGTCCTGGTGCTCCAGGGCCTTCAAAAGTTTACTAGGTAGTCAACAATTTAGATGTGTAATTTATGCTCCTAGAACACGTGATGGCGCTCCCTGCTTTTTGGGCCTCTCTAAGTGGCCAGGCTGTGGAAAAGTCCCACATATGTGGTATCGTAATACTCAGGAGGAGTAGCGAGTAACCTATTACAATGACAATTTTGTGGAAAAAAATAAAAAAATAATTCATTTTGCAAAGAATTGTGGCAAAAAAATGACAACATCAAAAAGCTCACCATGCCTCTTACTAAATACCTTGGAATGTCTACTTTCAAAAAAGGGGTCATTTGGAGGGTATTTGTACTTTCCTGGCTTGTTCGGGTCACAAGAAATGAGATCACCAGTGCATCAGGTGTGATCAATTTTGTATAATTCGCACCACAGCTTGTAGAGTCTGTAAGGCCCCTTTGACACTGGGGCGTTTTTCAGGCGCTTTATCGGTAAAAAAAGCGCCTGTAAAGCGCTTGAAAGAAGCCTCATCTGCAATCCCAATGTGAAAGCCCAAGTGCTTTAAGAGCCATTTCACACTGCCAGCGCCCGAAAAACGCTCGTAAAGCGCCGCTTAAACTAGCAGCGCTTTACCAGTGTTTTTCTAGCGCTTTTAACCCCTGCTAGTGGCCGAATAAAGGGTTAAAAGTGCCCACAAAGCGCTGCTGCCAAAGGCGCTTTTTGGGCATTTTTCAGGCGCTTTTTGGGCGTTTTGCAGGCGCTTCCCATTGATTTCAATGGGAAGGGGTGCTTTAGGAGCTGTGTATTCACCGCTCCAAAAGCGATGCAAAGAAGCTGCTTGCAGGACTTTTTTTGACGCCCTGCCAGCACAGCGCCTCAGTGTGAAAGCACTCGGGCTTTCACATTGGGATTGCAGATGAGGCTTCTTTCGAGTGCTTTACAGGCGCTTTTTTTAATGCTAAAATGCCCCAGTTTTTTTAACGATAAAGCGCCTGAAAAACGCCTGAAAAATGCTCCAGTGTGAAAGGGGCCTAACTTTCACAAAGACCAAATAATATCCACTAATTTGGGTTATTTTTACCAAAGATATGTAGCAGTATAAATTGTGGCCAAAATTAATGAAGAAAAATTAATAATTTGCAAAATTTTATCACAGAAACAAAAAAAAATGCGTGGTTTTTTTTTTTTCTGTCTTTTTTTCATTTATAGCGCAAAAAATAAAAAACCCAGAGGTGATCAAATACCACCAAAAGAAAGCTCTATTTGTGGGAAAAAAAGGACAAAAAAATCATTTGGGTACAGTGTTGCATGACTGAGTAATTGTCATTCAAATTGTGAGAGCACCGAAAGCTGAAAATTGGTCTGGGCAGGAAGGGTGTTTAAGTACCCAGTAAGCAAGTGGTTAAAGAAACCAAAGGATCCAACAAAAGCACCTGTAACCCTCAATGGAAAAGCACACTATAACAATGAAAAAAATAAAACCCATATATACCATAAAATAAAATTGAAATAAACAGTAATAACAAATGACATACTGTATATAAAATTCTGTACGTGGAATCGATAACAAAAAACTTACACACACACACACACACACACACACACACACACACACACACACACACACACACACACACCACACACACACACACACACACACACACACACACACACACACACACACACACACACACACGCGTGCAATAGTGTTCATATTGTCACAGGAATATCCGAAATAATATAAATTTTATATTCTTTCAGGTATTCCTGTGACAATATGAACACTATTGCACGCACGCGCGTGTGTGTGTGTGTGTGTGTGTGTGTGTGTGTGTGTGTGTATGTGTGTATATATATATATATATATATATATATATATATATATATATAATGGATTCCACGTACAGAATTTTATGTTATGTAATTTGTTATTACTGTTTAATTGCGTTTTTATTTTGTGGTGTGTGTGTATATATGCGTTTTCTTTTTTTCTTTTTTCTTTTTATTGGTTGAGTGTGCTTTTCCCTTAAGAGTTTTATAGGTGGTTTTGTTGGATCTTTTTGGTTCCAGCTGTTCCCATTATTATGAGTTTTTAATTGGCTACACATGATAGTATTAGTAATCACATACACTATTAATGTTTGTGTGTATGTATATATATATATAATCTGTATGCTGTGATTGTTATTTTAGCTATGACTAAGCACCGGTAAAGAGTTGTGAAACACGTCAGTTATTTTATCTGTGACTCCGTATGCTGTATGAACTGTTTTCCATTCAAGAAACTATTTCGGAGTGCAGCTATCTGGATTTCTTTGTTTGTAATATGTTATGCAAGATGTTTATGGAATTGCTTACCTTTACTGGTAACAGTTTTCTGACTATTCACATCAGTAGTATCACCATTACACAGCTGCCCATCTGTATATTGAGTTAGTGCCAGTGTTGAGCAGATTCAATGGGCAAATGCAGCTTGCTTTTGACATTTGGTTTGAGATGCTTGGAGATCATTCAGAATTCATTGCAGGTGAATTTTGACTTCTGTTGATGCTTCTGATGTGCGTTTTGACCTGTTTCAAGTTGATTTAGCATTACCTAAGTTTGTATGGGGAGAGACACTGTTCTCAATCAAACAAAATCCTGTTACTGGTGGACCTTACAGATGTCTAGTAGTTTATCTTCTTGAAGTTCCATTGAAATCAATGTGAAAAATGGCACATATCAAACAGCTGTGTGACATCTTTAACAGTGCTAGGAATTAGTTGTAAAAGAGAAGTTTATCTGATGTGCTGAAGCTATTTCATTTTGATTGTGCTGTGTGAAAGCAGCATCTGTTTCCTGGAGTCTAAATTATGGTTATTTTTTCAGCTGATTAAAGTTTTAATATTCCCTAATCGTAGGAAATATAGTATAGTATAGGAAAATCATTCTATTGAAATGTTTGCATGCCTGTTGGGCTAGGGGCGAGTGCAAACTTTGATTGTGGCTTAGGCCTGTTCAGAAGAAAGTGGTTTTAAATGAGCAGATCCAGTTATGTCATCATTAAATATATTTGAATTACCATCCGTATAAGTACCTTTTTATTTTAGAAAACCAGGGGTTTAGGGGGAGAATACCAGCAGTGTATTGGGTGGTATCGGCTGGTTCAATAGAAACCGGCTGACATACGGCCCATGTGTACGGCAGCCGGTCCGACAGAAGCCAGCTAAACGTCTGGCTTCTGTTGAAGGGGCATGGCCAAAAAGGGTCTGCCAATCGGCATCTGATTAGCATTCTTAGCCAATGGCCAAGAGTGTTGACCGGTGTGTTATGGTTGGGAGAACACTTAGGTCAGTGGGAAGATCGATGTACTAACATCGGGTTGTTGGTACAGGATCTCCTCCTGAGCACTGAGTTTTTTTCTCTTATATTCACCAACCGACACAGCTCCTCTGTAACAAATGGGTGGCAGCCTTATCACTAGGACTAGCCTTAAATAGGTGGCAGCCTTATCACTAGGAGAATACTAGGCATAGTTGTAATGCAACACTCAGAACTATTAGTTCCGCCTAGGGGGCAAACCCTTGGGTAACAACTCTCCCGTCTGCAGATAGACCTCAGTTTTATTTTGCCTAGTGAAGGAGAAGGACCTAGGAACCCTGCGGGCCCATCGGTCCATGCTTTTTTATGCAGAAGCTTGGCTTTTTGCGCAAGATGAATGATCCTGTGATCTACTATCAACAGCCGGCTGGGTAACAGGCTGGATACCCTTATCCTTGTAGTCTCCCCAGTCCGGCCATCGAGCATGTGCAGGTCGCAGCTATGGCTCGGCAGGCCACGGCGAAACCTCCGCTCCAGAGGTGGTCGTGAGCTTTTATGCTCCGGGGCATACATATGACCGGGCTACTGATGTCTGCATCACAGTATGCCGGGCCAGCAGCTACCCTGTACTGATCAGTGAGTAGTTCTGCAATGGAATGTCTCCCAGCTCTTTAGGACTGGTAAGTACAGGTCTCCCTGCCTCCGTGGGGCTGAGCAGCTAAGCATTCCCTGGGAGGTCGATTCGAGGTCCCTCTCCTCCCCCTCTTCTCTTCCTGGTCCCTATCTTCCCTCCCCCCCCCTTCCCTGGTGGGATGCTGCATGTGGCTGCTGAGCGGTGTATGTACGGGGCTCTGTGGGCTCTCACCTTAGATGCTGGCTGGGGGTGTCCTGGGTTCTGTGTGTTATGCTCCCGGAAGGTGCCTGTGAGGATCTGCTGTGGTCTGGTGCGGCGCTGTGTCTCTGCTATCATCTTTTTCTTTCTGTACCTCATGGAGCTGCTGGTGGCCATTTTGGGTGTGGGCGAGGGCAGCATGCCTTTCTGTGCTTCAGGGGTCATTTTCCAAGTGATCTCTTATTCAGGACACTGGCGGACATTTTCTGGAAGCCTGAACACGTTTTCAGTGTTCTCTAGCAGCAGCATGACTCATGTCCTCTCACAGCCATTTTCCCTGTGTTTCCTGTCTGTTTACTGGACGGCCATTTTATTGAAGCCTGAGCACACTTCTAGAACTTTTTAGCGCTCGTTCTGGCGGCTGCCACGGACACAGCTTTTTGTTTCTTCTGCACTTGGGAGCACTCAGGGACTACAGGCACTACTTGTGGACAGCGCAAAACTCCTCGGGTGGTGAGTCCGGCGGGAAAGAGCCCCTCAGTCAGCGGCGGCAAGGAGGATGGGACTGTCACTGTCTTAAGTCCCCTTCGGGTGGCAGACAGGATAGGGTCACCATGGCTTCAGAAACTGGTGTTTCTTCCCCCGAAATCCAGGCAATTGCAACCGGGTCACCTGTGGACTGCGCAGTGCCCATGGACACCCTGACGGCGGTCCTCAATTTGCTCGTTGCCAAGATGGAGGTGGTGCGTGGCAAGAAAGGTGCACTAAAGAGGCCCCTGCCCCCCCCCCCTCCTCTGGGGAGAGCGCTGACGCAGACTCGGGTCCTGCTGAGGCTGGTGACCGCTGCTCTGTCTTGTCAGATGACGCTGACCAGGACCGTTTGGACAGTGAGGATGAGTCCCCGTCCGGGTCCGGGCGCGACAAAGCGCTTGTTGGAGCACTTATCACAGCTGTGCGTGAAAACCCTGAAGATTCAGGAGCCAGCAGATTCCTCTGCTGATGTACCGGTCCCTTTTGGGTCTCGCAAGCCTGCACGTTTACCTAAGGTGTTCCCGTATCTGACTTATTTTGACAAGTTCATTTACAGGGAATGGGGTCGCCAGCAACGGACCTTTCGGTCCCCAAATACATGACGGTGCGCTACCCTTTTGAGGAGAGCCTTCTCAAAAAATGGTCGGCTCCTCCGGTCGTGGACCCCCCCGTATCCAGGTTAAATAAAGTAACCACGATCACGGTTGAGGGGACTCCTGCATTCAAGGTTCCCACGGACAGGAAGGCCGAGGCAGTGGCTTGTTCCTTGTTTACGATGGTGGGGTCAGCCGTGTGACCATTACTGGCATCCGCACTTGTGTCGCAGACACTGAGTGGGAAAAACGTTTGCACCGTGAATTGGGAGAGTAACAGGCTTCTCCTGTCTGCGTAGAACTAGCAGACCAACTAGTGCAAGGCCTTAAGTACGTCTGTGACGCGGCCCTGGATACTCTCCCTCTGTTATCCAGGGCTTCAGTGTCAGCTGTGGTGCTGAAGCGCCTGATTTGGCGAAAATGCTGGTCTGCTGACCAGGCATCCAAAAAAGCCTGGATGGATCTTCCCTTCCTTGGCGACCGGCTCTTTGGAGCCTCATTAGATGACATTGTTAAAAATGTCCTACCGGTGGTAAGAGTATACTACTCCCACAGGCCAGGAAGGCTAAGGACCCACGCCGTAGGCAAGGGCCCTCCTTTTCCGCACACAAATGGCTTTTTCGTCCGCCCGGAGCTTCGACAAAACGTCCCAGCCCGACAGGACGTCCACGGACGATCAAAAACGTCCCTGGAACCGCAAGCCTGCGAATAAAAGTGCTACCGCATGAAGGTTTGCCCCACCAATGTCTCGGCCGGGGGGGTCGCCTTTGGGAGTTTGCAGCCCGGTGGTCCTCACGGTTATCTGACCAATGGGTCTGCGATCTGATTTCCACAGGCTGCAAGATAGAGTTTCTCTCTTGGCCGCCAAACAGTTTCTTCCCCTCCAGCATGCCCGTATCCCTGGCTCGCCGGGAGGCCCTCTTGGGGACGGTAAGGGATTTGCTGAAGCGCGGGGTGATTGTACCGGTTCCAGTATTTTGGTGTTTGTGGTTCCCAAGAAGGAAGGGGTATGTCCGATCTTGGAACTAAAAGCCCTCAATCACTTTGTAAAAGTGCAGAGGTTCAGAATGGAATCGGTTCGCTCAGTAGTCGCTGCACTCCATCAAGGGGACTCCCTGGCATCCTTAGACATCCAGGATGCGAATGTGCACATACCCATATGCCTTCGGCATCAAAAGTTTCTGCGGTTTACAGTCGGGGAAGCCCACTACCAGTTTGTGGCTCGTCCCTTTTGGTCTGGCTTCAGTGCCATCTGTTGTCAGCCCGCTGTCTGCTGAAAATGGGTCACAGGAGTGCAGAACAAACTGCACTCCTATGATCATCAAGAGGCATGCACGAGCTTTGGCTGCATTTCTTCTTTTCTATTGCACAGTGCTATCAGTCAAACACAGCTTGTTTACAGGAGGAGGAGAACACTATGGGGACAGGGGCTGACCTAGCTGTATTGTTTATCTGTAATGGAGGAAAGTGAGGTCACCCACCTGACTATGCAGGGGCTTGGATCACAAGAGGGACATGGCAGATTACATAATTTGGTTAAACAATTTCATCTTTTTATGTTTTTTTTTTTTTAACAGCATATTTAGCTGCCTGTTAAATTGAGAAATTCTAATTGTCTATCCTAAAATCTCCATCCTCTTTAATCACAGAGAATATTTAGAAAAGCTGCTTAGTCAGTCCATAAATTCTAGACGCAGATTTGGTTTCTTTGTTAGGCCCCATTGACACAGTTCAGTTGCAGTATACATGTAGTGGGTGCCGTTCACAATGCAAATGCGTATTTGTGTTTCTACAAGTACATTCTTGTAAATCTAGGCTATTTGGATTGTGAGCTCTTGATATGCATACTTGTTCTGTGTTGGGGATTATTAAAGCCAGTAGTATCCTTTTACCATAGTGGTAGTATTTACTGCCAGCCTGAACAGCAACCTGCA
The DNA here is from genome assembly GCA_028564925.1 of Lithobates sylvaticus. Taxonomy (NCBI): domain Eukaryota; kingdom Metazoa; phylum Chordata; class Amphibia; order Anura; family Ranidae; genus Lithobates; species Lithobates sylvaticus. The sequence continues at coordinate 181,419,729 of CM053033.1, read as the reverse complement.
GCGGCTTGCTTTTCAGAGGGCAACTTTTTTTTTTTTTTCCTCTTGCCAATCAGCAATTTTGCATAGTGTAAACATGCCTCAACTAAGTCAAGTATTGGCTTGTGGTTACAGTGCGTCCCCATTCACTTGCATGAAGAGTTTGACAGTCAGCAGACAGTGCCCCCTGTCAAACTCTGCATGTAGCAATAAAATTGACACACAATGCATACCCACCCTAGCCACACCATATCTGCTTGTAGGCAAGTGATTGGGGGGCGGCGGCAGTAAAAACGCAGATCAACCGCCTGTTTTCACTACCCCGTGGCCTTATGTGTGAAAGGAGCCTTTGAGCGGCAGTCGGGCAGCTCTGATTTTTAAAAGGGGTCAATACTGGCGGCCTACATCGTTTGTTTGTTGATAGATAGATATATATATATATATATATATATATATATATATATATATATATATATATATACCGTATATACTTGAGTATAAGCTGAGTTTTTCAGCACATTTTTTTGTGCTGAAAGTGCCCCCCTCGGCTTATACTCGAGTCAAGCACTTTTCTGCAGCAAAAAAAAAAATTTCCGACCCGACTTTGGGGCCCCGTATCTCGGGGCCACTTGGGTCTAGGAATCCCAATTTGGTGTGCCAACCCAGTGGACCTAGCACTATAACATATCCAAATATGGGGTTCCTAGCACTAAGTGGCCCCGAGATACAGGGCCCCAAATTCGGTTCAGAAAATGTCATTCTCTGCTGCAGAAAAGTGCTTGAGATTTTCTGACCCGAATTTGGGGCCCCATATCTCGGGGACACTTGGTGCTAGGAACCCCAAATGTTGTATTCCAACCCAGTGGAATTAGCACTACAACATATCCAAAGATGGGGTTCCTAGCACTAAGTGACCCCGAGATACAGGGCCCCAAATCGGTCAACTGTGTCCATCTGCATTGGCACAGTGAGGCTGCAAATGGGCATCGTTGACCCTCTTTTCCACTTACAGTAGCTGCGCATTTCTCACCCTAGGCTTATACTCGAGTCAATAAGTTTTCCCAGTTGTTTTTGGTAAAATTGGGAGCCTCGGCTTATATTCGGGCGGCCTATACTCGAGTATATACGGTGTGTGTGTGTGTGTGTGTGTGTGTGTGTGTGTGTGTGTGTGTGTGTATATATATATATATATATATATATATATATATATATATATATATATATATATATATATATATATATAATTATTTTCATTCTTTGTTTTTTGTTTTTTTTCCCTCCACGCAAATAATATAGGGTACATCAGGGGTCTTGAAATAAAATTAACATGTCTGGTCAGTAAAATTTTCTTCCAGTATCAGGGTCTTCAGTCTACTTTTGGTATTGCAGCCCCTTTACATCGCAGTCCCCTCTTTATGTAAGTGTCATCAGTTCCCCTTTCACATCACAGTCCCCCCCCCCCCTTCATCAGTCCACAATCCCCCTTTATGTCACAGACGCCCTTCACATCACACTCCCACTTCCCTTTACAGTCCCTCCTTTAAAGCAATCCCACAGGATTCTCAGTGCCCCTTTACACTGCAGTCCCCTTCACATCACAGTGTCCTCATTACTTTGTGCCCCTGTATATCACAGTGCCATCACATTACGTTGTGCCCCTTTATAGCACAATGCCCCTGTATCTCACAGTGCCCTCACATTACTGTGTGCCAGTTTTTATATCACAGTGCCCCCTCATTACAGTGTCCTCAGATAATGGTGCCCCTTTATATCTCAGTGTCCTCACATGACAGTGCCCCATTCAATGCAAGCCTCCCCTGCCCAACCTATCTTCTGCAGGGTAAAGGCACATATCAGCCTGGGGTGTCCTCTCCCGGGTCTCATGCTTGGCTGCTGCAGTCATCCTACAGCTGGGTGGGAGATGCTACAGATCTGGACTGGGCGCTGAACTAGCCCAACTTATTATGTTAACTGTTATTAGAATACCTGATAAAAAAAAAACATCCATCAAGGTATTGTATTATGCAGGGACATGGAGACGGGGAAATCTTTTGATGGCTTTTTTTTTTTTTTTTTTTTTTAAAGGGGAAGAGGGGAGGTGTTTGGAGTATAAGGCCCCTTTCACACTGGGGCGGTTTGCAAGCGCTATTGCGCTAAGAATAGCGCCTGCAAACCGACCCGAAACAGCTGTTGCTGTTCCTTCAGTGTGAAAGCCCGAGGGCTTTCACACTGAAGCGGTGCGCTTGCAGGACGCTCAAAAATGTCCTGCAAGCCGCATCTTTGGCTCGCTATAGGAGCGGTATATTTACCGCTCCTATAGCGCCCGGTCCCATTGAAAGCAATGGGGGAGCGCGCCGAACCCGCCCGCAAAACGCCGCAATAGCGGCGGTTTGCGGGCGGTATTGACCCTTTTTCGGCCGCTCGCGGGGGGTAAAAACACCCCGCGAGCGGCCGCAATGCGCCGCTAAAACGCCGGTAAAGCGGCGCTAAATATAGCGCCGCTTTACCGCCAGCGCCCCCACCGCTCCAGTGTGAAAGTAGCCTTAGGGTTGATATGTTATTTGTTGATATGATGTACAGCATGGATCATTAAATGGCGGAATGTGGCCGTGCCACTTAGCACTTAGTAATCACCCACTTGTTAATTTGAAAAGACTCCCACTCTGCCCTGATCTGCAGCAACTCCCACTCTCCTACCTAATTTGCAGCACATCTGCCCCCTGACCTGCTGTGAGGATGACAGCGGCGGCCGAGCAGGAGACTTGATAGAGGACACCCAGCTGCTAAGTGGCACGGCCACGTTTCACCATTTAAAGCGGAAGTAAACCCATCGATTTAACAGTTTCAAAAAAAAAAAAAAGGCATGCCGGGAATGCTAACTGCACATTGGCTGTGCTCTCAACCAAACAGTCAAACCATCCAATGGCTGGTGTCATAACGGATCACATGTGCAGCACCGTGGCAGTTGAAGATTAAACAGAGGCAAAGATGGCAGCTTCCTTGGCTGAAAACGATAGGGGGGTTTACTTCCACTTTAATGATCCCTGTTGCACATCATATCATCTCAACAAATTACATATCAACCTTAATACTCCAAACACCTCTCCCTCTTGAAGCAATAAAAAGTTCCAAATCCCAATTAAGGTGCTTGTGCTCTACTAAGTGGATATGAATCCGTGCTTGATAAGTGATTGGTGCTCACAGAACAGTGCCCCCACATGGATGTGAACTCACCCCTCCAAATGGACCAACTATTTCTAGTTTTTTCAAACATTCATGTGGGGCAGTCCCCGTGGATTTTCTGTGGACTGATGTGGTTTGGGATCAATACTTCCTTATGACTGGATATAATAAAGAGGGCTTCATTCCTATATACTAGCGTTGTTTGGGGTAGATGTTTCTCATGCAAATGACAGACAAAGCCTCATTGCGCTGCAATGTTTTTACTCCAGTCCAGGAATCTCTGGAGCACAGTGCCTCCCCATTCTTTTCACCAGTGTTAATTTTGGCATCAAATTTCGATTTAGTTTTAGTCGAGCAATGATGTTGTGGGCCGTGGCCCGGACTCCCGGAAGTGGGAACAGGATGCCTATCAAAGACAGGTATCCGCTCCCCGGAAAGGTGCCAAATGTGGCACCAGAGGGGGGTAGGAGACAAATCAGCGGAAGATCCACTTTTGGGTGGAACTCTGCTTTAAGTCTTATGAATTGTTTTAGTCCACTAAAATCTAATAGGTTTGTGGGAACAGTTTGAGGATAGCCTCTTCCTGTTCCAACATGACTGCACACCAGTGCATAAAGCAAGGTCCATAAAGACATGGATGAGCGAGTTTGGGGTGGAGGCACTTGACTGGCCTGCACAGAGTCCTGACCTCAACCCGATAGTGCACCTTTGGGATAAATTAGAGTGGAGACTGCAAGCCAGGCCTTCTCGTCCAACATCAGTGCCTGACCTCACAAATGCGCTTCTGGGATAATGGTCAAACATTCCCATAGACACACTCCTAAACCTTGTTGACAGACTTCCCAGAAGAATTGAAGCTGTTATAGCTGCAAAGGGTGGGTCAACTCAATATTGAACCCTGCGGACTAAGACTGGGATGCCATTAAAGTTCATGTAAAGGCAGATGTCCCAATACTTTTGGCTATATAGTGTATGTTGTATCATCACAAATTATTCGCCCTCTGCTGAACCAAGCCTTTTCACATTTTTATTGTTTCTTTTCACAACATTTCAACCATGTAACATCCTATATGCCAGTGGTCATCAGCCCTGTCCTCAGGGCCCACTAACAGGCCAGGTTTTATGTATTACCTTAGGGAGATGCAGAATAGAATTCTACAATCACTGAGCAGCCAATTTTATCACCTGTGATGTATTTCAGTTATCTTGCAAACCTGGCCTGTTAGTGGGCCCTGAGGACGGGGTTGATGACCACTGCTATATGCCATAGCTTGAGTTCACCAGCTTAAAAAAAAAAAAAAAAAAGCAGTCTACCTATTTATATAGACTTTAAAGTGGAATGATGACTCCATGGCTCCCCAGGGCTCTTGCCATAATACTGTCTTAGCATGACACACTTACCCACCAAGGTGCCCTCCAAGGCACTCTTGAGTTCCCCTTGTTGCTCTGTCTGTGCCGCTACAATCTTCTGCCAATCTTCTTCCATGTCTGTAGTCTGCTGCCAGTCTTGGCTGGCCAGGGATGATGCAACTCCCGCACGTGTGCAGCCAGCTCTTACCTCCGTAGCATTCAGCAAAAAAGAAACGTACAAAGTCTCTTCTGCCACAAAACTCAACCTGCTCCAAATTTTTAAAAACTTGGCTTTGGTTCCACTTTAACAAGAAAAATGTACAGTCATTTATATTCTGCAATTTTCAGAAGTTGCTGACACAGTAATCACCTTGGAGCTCTGTGCTAAGTGTTAAAGATCTTTATAATCTCACAGTAAGGGGCATTTTCATTCTTGCCATATACAGGTCATAGAAATGCTTCTGTATGCCCAAATGACTGTACTTCCAACTGTTGTGGAATTTGAGGTAGTATATACCAACTTTGCATAGTTTGGATATGTACGTTAGAGGTTCTTCAGTCATATATTAAAAAAAAATTAACAAAAAGTCAGCAGCTACAAAAACTGTAGCTGCTGACTTTTAATATTTAGACATTCACCTGTCGCAGGATCCAGTGGTATCCTCACCCAGCGGTTTCTTCACAGGGCTTCGCTCCCTGGTGCCGGCATACTTACTGTGGGCAGCCGGCTGTGACCACTTTCAGCTTCACAGCCAGCTGCTTTCTGGGACTTGTGACATGTTCCAGAAGGCTACAGGGAGAGGAGAGAGGGCTGAACTTACACTCAGATTGCTGTGGCTATCTGACCGGAAGTGGGGAAGCGGTTACCTGTTTTTCACAGGTACCTTCTCCCCTCCAAAAAATACAATTAAATACAGTTGTAAATGTAGAAACCAAAAAATAAAGATCAAAAATTGGATCCTATATGCAAAATAATAAAACTCGCACAAATCAATGAAAACAGTGATAAGTGAAAAGTCTAAGCCTAGATAGCACAGAAGTGTGTAATGTGAATCAAAAATAGGTCCAAAGTGTGTACACATCTGAGTGCGTTTCTCAACGCATCCAAATGCGTTTTGCTGGAATGTTGCACCCGTGCACTAAAGATAAAAGAATCAGTCCAATTTTCCAATCAAAAAATTCTTCAAAAGACAGCCAGAAGTGAACCACCACCAAGATTGTTGAGATTTACTCCTTACCAGCTGTACATGACACCCCACTACAGAGTGTCATAATGTGCCTGTATACAGATAGCCTTCCTTGGGACCCTCAAGGGATACGGTGGACGCCAGCAGCCTCGATAGATCACTCCACAGGCCAATATAACGGATCAGATCTCAGATTAAGGATCGGCATGAACCGTGCCCCGGTACGCTGTGGCAGTGCGGAGCCTCTATAGGGGGGAATGTGTCAGAGATCAGCAGCTGCTCCCTCCATCCGCGTACAAGCAACGCCACCAAAGCCCCCACCGTGGTGGCGTTGCTTGTACGCGTATATGGGCCCTTAAACAAGAACGGAAACATAGAATACCAGAAAATACCAGTCTGTGTAAATTGCTTTTAACTTATGTAAAACTGTGCATGGTTTTTGTGAATGCAGATTTATATTTAAACCACAAGATGGCAGTGTTTAGCATTATTGTTCATCACAGCCTTCATACAGGTTTCCAAAGACTGCTGGGATTTGTATGCTGGAAGCAGAATTTTTCCTCACAGGTAAACTGCATCTAAACTACAGAGTCCACGAGCAATCACCAGGGGGCAGGAGCATAGAAAAACATAAGCCCAGGAACAGAGGGGTGTTGGAGAGAGACTTTGCTGGTGTAAGGAGCATGTGTGCGAGAGCTACATGGGCCTGGGCCAGACTGAGTTTACAAATAAATATGTGAAAAGTGTGGCGTGCATTTGTATTCAGCCCCCTTTACTCTGATACCCCTAACTAAAATCTAGTGGAACCAATTGCCCATAAAACATATACACTGTTTGTTAATGGTAAGTAAAATTCTTAATCGCAAAATTCATTAAAATCTTATCACCATTTAGCGGCGCTCCTCTGGATAATTATATGACCAGATAAATATATATATACTATTAATCAAAAATAGATATATAAAAACAACAATATTGTGCTGTGGGGATCCTTAAAACTTATCACTAGCAATCTGATATATTAATACATTGTTAACCACTTCAATACCCGCCCATAGTCATATGACGCCCACAAGGTGGATCTACCATCCTGGGTGGGCGTCATATGACGTCCTCGGGTTCCCGGCCGCCTGGGGGGCGCGCGCGCGCGCGCCCCGCGGCATCGCTCGGGACCCGGTGCGAGTGCCCGGCGGCCGCGATGTCCGCCGGGCACCCGCGATTGCCCGTTAAAACAACGGGACCGGGCGGGACCGTGGAGCTGTGTGTGTAAACACACAGCTCCACGTCCTGTCAGCGGGGAGGAGACCGATCATGTGATCCCAGTACAGAGGATCCCATGATCGGTCTCCTCCCCTTAAGTCCCCTCCCCCTACAGTTAGAATCACTCCTATTAGGGACACACATTAACCCCTCCAGCGCCCTCTAGTGTTAACCCCTTCCCTGACAGTCACATTTACACAGTAATCATTGCAATTTTATAGCAACGATCGCTGTGTAAATGTGAATGGTTCCAAAAATGTGTCAAAAGTGTCCGAAGTGTCCGCCGCAATGTCGCAGTCACGAAAAAAAAAAAAATCGCAAATCGCCGCCATTACTAGTAAAAAAAAAAAATAATAAATTCAATAAATCTATCCCCTATTTTGTAGACGCTATAACTTTTGCGCAAACCGATCAATATACGCTTATTGCGATTTTTTTTACCAAAAATATGTAGAAGAATACGTATCGGCCTAAACTGAGGAAAAAAAAAAAAATAGTTTTTTTTTTAAAAAATGGGATATTTATTATAGCAAAAAGTAAAAAATATTGTGTTTTTTTTCAAAATTGTCGCTCTTCTTTTGTTTATAGCGCAAAAAATAAAAACCGCAGGGGCGATCAAATACCACCAAAAGAAAGCTCTATTTGTGGGAAAAAAAAGGACGTCAATTTTGTTTGGGTGTAACGTCGCACGACCGCGCAATTGTTAGTTAAAGCGACGCAGTGCCGAATCGCAAAAAGTGCTCTGGTAAGGAAGGGTGTTTAAAAGCCCTGTATTGAAGCGGTTAATGTCATGGTGTTTTGGGAGTGAAAAAAAGTCCACACATTATAGAGCAAGTGAAGAAAAGAATGTTGACTGCTGATAGTATATACTTCCACCAAATTGCTTCACCCATGTTCCACACTCCCCACACTCAGAATCCTCTCCTCATGTGTTCAGACTAAAAAAAGAGAGTTTTTTAGTCTGAACACATGAGGAGAGGATTCTATCCCCTCTTTGATATCAAACGCACTGGCTGATCACTTTCCTCTCATGCTCATCGCCCTTACACTGAATTTGAATTGCTGTGTTCCCTCCATGAGCTGCTTAGACATCTACTTTCCTCCCTATTGCTTAATTCATGCACTAACACATGATGACTTACCCAACATACACTAGATCTGGGAGAGGAGTTTTCGAGAGCGGACTGGCAGACCTCATTCCGTTTTACACATAAGTCCACTATCTCTTGCTATTCTCAAGAAAATTATTTTAAGATTCTATCACAGTGGTATAGGGATCCGTCAACACTACATAAGATCTGTCCACCCCTGCTTCCTGCTGGTGATGCGGCTCTGCTTTAGGTACATACCTACATATCTGGTGGGAATGTGAGAGAATACGCCCTTTCTGGACTCAGGTATTTAAGGTTTATAGTACAATTTATGAGGAGCCCCTATAACCAACCCCAGCGATTGCTCTTCCCTCTATGCTCCCTGGCTCTATGGTTCTACGTTTCTTTTTGTCTGCAGCACATCAGCTCATTCCTCTATATTGGAAGACTGAAACTACACCACCATTATCCTTGTGGGTTTCTATTGTGAATGACATAATGCGAATGGAGGAGATGTTGGCCCTTAATAATGATACTTTTGACAAGTATAAGGTCTTGTGGTATGTCTGGATCTCTTTCTCTTCCTATGATACTCTTGCAGCTATGCTCTCGACCCTGGCAGGGTCATCCCAAGCCCTCACTTAATTCCGGGTTTTCTGTGGTGTGGGTTTCAGACATTGTTGTTCTTGGTTTTCCTCTTCTTTATGTTATATAATTTTTATTGTGATATCTCTCTTGATTTCACGGATCCTACTAGACCCAGCATTCCCAGAGTCTCATCCCAGCTCCCCTCCCTACTTTTCCCCTTTATTTCTTTTGCCCTCCTTCTTCCTTTTCACCCTTTTTGGTCTCTTTCTTCTTGTATTATTATTTTCTTCTTACTTTTGGTACAACATGACAAAAATTTATTTTGGTGTATTATTAGCATACCAGGTAAATTGCAAATTGACCACCTTGTTTGATTAGATAATGGTCCATGCTATGATCGTGAATTATATTCTTTAGTCATTTGCACGATGGACAATATCAGAATGTTTTTTTATCTTACCTGTTTTTTCTAATGTGACACTACACCCAGCGGGTTATTTACTAAAGGCAAATCCACTTTGCACTACAAGTGCACTTGGAAGTAAAGTTGCTGTAAAGCCGAGGGGGACATGCAAGGAAAATAAAAAACAGCACTTTAGCTGGCACATGATTGGATGATAAAATCAGCAGCGCTTCCCCTCATTTCAGATCTACCCCTTTTGCAGCGAACACACGACCGGACTTTTCGACGGACTAGATCCGACGGTCTTCCCGATGGACTTTCGGCGGAGTTCCGACGGACTTTCCGAATGCACGGCCACACACAATCACACCAAAGTCAGACGGATTTGAGCGTAATGATGTATGACCGTTGGACTAGCATACACACGAACAGATTTTTTGACCGGACTCGAGTCCGTCGGAAAAATTTGAAACATGTTCTATTTTTAAAGTCCGTCAGATTTTTGGACAGAAAAGGTCCGATGGAGCCCACACATGATCGAATTGTCCGACAGATTCGTTCCGTCGGACCTAGTCCGTCAAAGTCGGGTTGTGTGTGAAAAGTGGATTTGTGCCTTTCGTAAATAACCCCCACAGTTTCTATGATGTACTTTTAGTTTACATATGTCATGCTATGGGCGATAGCCATTGAGCTGACTTACTGTTTTGCCTCCATTACTGTTGTGTCTTGATTACATGTTTTGAATGTTGACATAATTAAATTGTTTTTAACTGTAAAGTACTGAAGTCAGTGCCTATCAGGAAAGTGGCATATTTTATCATAGCAAGGGTGGCTCCCATGTTCCTTTTTTTAGTAGGGGTTTCCTTAAAAATACATTATACTTTCTTTTTTATAATCATAACTTACAACTAGTAATTCTGGTGGCAATCCCTTTAAAGGACCTCAAGGCTTTGCTTTCAGGCTTCTCTGAATGGCTCCCGAATCTTACTCTATTCTTTGCTCAGCTGAAGCACTTTGGAAAAGTTTTCACCGTTCTTCTGGTCTCCATAGAAACATGTGTCAAATTGTTTACCAAAGACTGGCACAGAACAGAGAGGGGATGCTAGTGGGCCGAGTTCTGAATGAGAGCAAGATTTATGGGTCAGTTGTATTCGGTTCCTGTGTGAAAAAAAAAATCACATTCCTTCATTGCTGGATTCACATATCTACACTGGCAGTTCTAAAAACTGCTGACAAAGGAAATTCCTGGACTTGGAACAAGGTGAACACTCAAGCCAACCCCTGATGTTTCCTATAATCTACATACTATTATGTGTATTTATTGCCAGTGCTGAGTAGCTGGGTTCATAGTACTATCCTGGGCAGCTCCTTAGATATTCTCCTCTATCATAATTGTACATAAAGAGCCTTTGTTTTGGTCAAGTATCAGCTGAGTTGGTGCAAGAAGGGAGCTGATGCCTGGGGTGGGGAGTGAGGACATGGAGGGGTGCTTGTGATCATCTGATGGAGGAATGGACGCATGCTGTGCTGGATCTGGGAGGAGAGGCTGCAGAAGTCAAGGTCGAGGAATTGGAGCCCCACAGAGGGCTGGAGGAGGGCAGCTGACAATGACCCTGGAACATAGTAAAGGGGGAGTGTGATCAGCACATGATCTATGTAGGGGGGGGACCACAGACACAGGAGACAAGCAGAGCCTGGCACAGCACAGACAAGGTAAGAGGAAAAATGGAAAGTGGAGCAGAGGCTAAAAGAGAATCAGGGACAGATTTACAATGAGTGTGCTGTGGAGATGGAGAGAGAGAGCAGGAAACTTTCCAGCTAGAGACATACAACGTGAGATGGATGAGAACTAGGACACTTTGGAACAACTGTGTGTATTTAGTTTCCTCCCCCAAGTAGGGGACCCGTATTGCTGCATTGCTTGCTGTGCACTGACACATCTAACCTGTGCACCTTTCTTATCCCTTGTTCTCATCTTCCAACAATCAGTATTTAAAAAGTTAACATTTATCAGTAGTTAAGGTTTTTTTTATAGAGTAGGAATAGGTTAAAACATTTTTTGCTGAATGTAACCTACTGGGGAGATTTCCCTTCACTTCCTGTCCTGGAGAAGTGAGAACAAATCTGTACCAATTGTCCTTTTTGATGTCACCAGAACAGGTGTCCACGTGAGATTTACATTCACCACGGTTTCAGTGACAACTGCAACATTTTGGAGTTCCCATCGTCTTCTGTTTCAGTGACAATGGAGGCAGGACAAGTTGGGTGACTGTCCCCAGCATGGACACAGGCAGCAAATAGACTAGAATCCTCCCCTACTCTATTCAAAACCTAAGAAACCTTTGTATATCACCTTTACTTTAATTAATAACTTGGAAGGGATAAGATTGATTATTTTTATACAGGATTTATATAGCGCTAACAGTTTGCGCGGAGATTATAAATTATGACTTATTTTTATTGTAAGGTCATTTACAACAGGTTTTGACTTTTTTACCATTTTGTAAACACACCTCGTAGTTTTCTTTTTGTTTTCTAATTTTGAATAATTTGCTAAATGTGTTGTTGCTCTTTTACCTTAAAACAGTTGTTGATGTGCTTGATATTTTACTTGTTTGCAGTGACATATGTTGCTTGAATTTTGCATATTAAAATGCATATATAGCATCTGTATATCTGGGAGGGAGATGAGCTTCCCTGCTGATATAAGATCAGTTAAAGGATAAGTTCACTTTTTAAAAAAAATTGTAAATGCACATTTTTTTGCAGGTAAAAAAATGAGCATTTATTATTTTTTTTTTATTGCAGGAGCCTATAAAGCAGTTCACCAGCAATCAGCAGATTGCTGGTGCCATGCAGGTCTCCTGCAGATATGTCAGAATGTATTGGCTTGCTCGTACAAGGTACAAGCAAGCCGATACACTCACAGGAAGACTTGATAAACTACAACAGAGCTCACAGCACCGTGGTAGTTCATTGGCGTTTTCCAATCACAGAGGACCGTGGAAGAGTGACGTGGGCAGAGCAACGCCCAGCTCCTTTGACAAAAGTTCCCTGAAAAATTGACTTTTGTGGAGCTGGGCGTTGCTCTGCCCACGTCACTCTTCCACGTTGGAACATTTTTGGCCCAACAACACCTGTCCAATCAGATGCTGTCTCTGGGTATTCTGATAGCTGCTGGTCCCGATGGTTGATGAATGCAATAGCTGGCAGGAGAGAATCCTCCATCCATACTGAACGAGAGAACTATAAAGGTCTATGGGCAGAATCCTCCATCCATGCTGAACGAGAGAACTCTAAAGGTCTATGGGCAGAAAGGTGTATGGGCAGAATCCTCCATCCATGCTGAACGAGAGAACTCTAAAGGTGTATGGGCATCTTTAGTCTTACGGGGGGGGGGGGGGGGGGTAATTTACTAAAGGCGTAGAGGCTGTTCACCCAGCAAACTGAATGTTTACTTTGCTAAGTGAATGTTGGGGAATAAGGTGTTCACTTTGAAAATTCAGGTATCTTCTAGTAAAAATCATTTCCCCCCCCCCCCCCCCAACTCGCACATGATTGGGTATTTAAAGTAAAGACAGGTTCATCTTATTTGCTAACATTCACTTTGCAAGCAGACCATTGACATTGGTAGGTGAACAGCCTGGACCCCTTTAATATGGAATTCCAGATTAAACCTAACCTTACAATGTCCCCTTCCCCCCTTCTAATACCTATGCTAGCTAACCATTGTAAAAAATGTTTAATATACTTACCTAGTCAGCCAACAGTGGTTGTTGGGGAGAGGAGAGCACGCTTGACAATGGCTGGTAAAGCCAGCAGTGGTGACATCACCCATAGACTTTAATGGCCCATCTGGTGCTCCCTCCTCTCCCCTGCAGCCACCGCTGGCTGACACAGACATGGAGCAGGCTGAAAAAAGGTAAGTACATACATCTCTTTTTTTACACAGGTCAGTCAGCATAGGTGTTAGGAGGGAGGGGCCATTTTTAAGGCTAGTTAGGTTTAAGCTCCAATTCAACTTTAATAAATCACCCATTATTGCTTTCAAATAGCCCAACCAGAATGGTAATCTTGCATTAAGATAAACTATGCAAAGAAAAAAATGTTTATACATTAACACACATCAATAAGGTTATCTACGTAAGACTGATCACGTGTATCTGTTAAAAGGGATTTAAAACTCGATATAATATTTTTTTTATCACTTGTTATCTTCTTGTCTACGTTCTTCCGCTGCACTTTCTTTCAGCTGGCATAATGGTGTCTCATATTCTACTCATCGTTGTTGCTTTTGCTGTATTTCTAACCCAGATTGTACTAAGTAGACTGTCAGATTCGCTGCTTACACTTGCAGACTCGGCTCATACGCTGTCTCTTATAGTTGCTCTGTGTCCAAACATCATCCTTTCTCATTCGTCCTCCTTGTCGTCCCATGCTAAGGCCCGTCTTCCCACACTGTTCTCCTTCCTGTCCCCTCTCCTGCTCTCCTCCTTGTGTCTGGCTCTCGCTTTAGGCTCCCTGGGACATCTGGTACATCCTCATCACTCTCATCAGCCAACTCTCATCTTTGTGGCTGGGGTGCTGGGTCTACTCTTCAATGTGACCTATCTGGCAGTAACAGGAGCTCTGCAAGGTAAGGATATGGAGGCTGCTCAATAATAAGATTTCCATTTTATTCTATGGGGCCCAATCACATCTGAGTGAGGTGTTGTCTATTGTCACGCCAAAGAAGTACAGACGGTTCTTTGGGGCAGGATCATGTATTTTTTATTTATTTTTTGCCCCATAGAGCACCAGAGAAAAACAGCTAATGTGCCTAACAAGTTTTCTAGTAACCTGCTTTCCATTGGCCAAAAGAAAAATACTTCCTCCTGAAAAAGACCCAAAAAGTAAATTTAACCACTTTAATACCGGGCACTTTCACACCCTTCCTGCCCAGGCCAATTTGTAGCTTTCAGCGTTGTCTCACTGTGAATGACAGTTGCACGGCATGCAATGCTGTACCCAAACGAAATTATAATTTTTTGCTAAACAAATGAAAAAAGCTTTTGAAAAAAAAAGTTTTTCTTTGTTACTGTTATAAAATTTTGTAGAGAGGTAATTTTTCTCCTTCACTGACGGGCACTGATATGCTGCACTGATGGGCAGCCTTTATGGGAATCACTGGCGGGGCTGCACTAGTAACCATTGCACTAATTATCAGCGCAGATCCCCCTGTGAGGAAAGCCACTTATCTACTCACTGCGATTGGACAATGGTAAAGAGCCTATGTCATACTGTGATCGGAGATGTGGTGTGTCCGAGCAACACAACGCACCACCAAAAGCCGCAATGGGCGCTCCCAGGGGCACGCACGAGTGGCTTGTTCTGAAGGAAGTCGTATGACGTCTGGTCAGAACAATTAAGCCACCGCCCAGCTGTAATTTTGCTATAGGCCGGGTGGGAAGTGGTTAAACACGCATAACAAATGCTTCAAAGACACCTAAAATTATGTATTTCCCATCACTTTCTGTTCTAGTGACAATGGTCACCATTACATATAAAGAGATTGAATCTCCCTAAAAAAATAAAAAAAGAAAATTGATAAAAGGATTAACCCACACCCATTCTATGCAAAACTGAAAAAAAAAGGTTTAAATAGAGGTGAATCACATACTATGGTTTTGAAGAAAAAGTCAATCATGTAACAACTATACAAATCTTACATTCTTCTGAATAATTGTCACACTACAAGATCCACTTTCTTTTTAGTTTTGAATAACAAAGAAAATGCCCTAACATTTAGATTTTTTTTTTTAATATATACACAAGTCCAATTGCAAGCTATCCAGGCTTAAAAGGAGCAAAGTGGCCCCACTCCATTTTACTACCTACAGCACATTTCACAGTTGGGATGAGGTTTTGGTGTTGGGCTGCAATGGTCATATACTGTAAGTCCACAGTGTCTTGTGCCCACAGAACATTGTTCCAGTAGTGCTGTGCCAATTTAGGCAGGCAGCAGTGTTTTTCACATGATAGATTCATTAACTGCAGATCCTTAACTGTCATTTTAGGAATCTTTGTCATCAATCTGAGGATTGCACATGATGCCATAGCACTTACCCTTGTAAGATCTCCACACCTAGGGAGAGTATCAGCTCTTAGATGAAAATTCATAAAAAATATAAAAGACATGCAATCTAAAGTGCAGGAAATTATGACAATCACTCTATAAGTAACAAGTGCAAAATACACATACGGTACCGTGCAAAAGTTTTAGGTGGGTGTAAAGGAATGCTGTAACGTAAGAATGCTTTCAAAAATATACGGTATCTCACAAAAATGAGTACACTCAGATTTTTGTAAATATTTTATTATATCGTTTCATGTGACAACACTGAAGAAATTACACTTTCCTACAATGTAAAGGTAGTAAGTGTACAGCTTGTATAATTTGGTGTCCCCTCAAAATAACTCAACACACAGCCACTAATGTCTAAACCGCTGGAAACAAAAGTGAGTACACCCCTAAGGCTACTTTCACACTGGGGCAGGGGGGGGCGTTGGCAGTAAAGCACCGCTAATTTTAGCCCTTTAGCGCCTGAAAAACGCCTCAGTGTGAACGTACTCTAAGTGAAAATGTCGAAAGTGTCAATATTTTGTGTGGCCACTATTATTTTCCAGCACTGTCTTTAACCCTCTTGGGCATGGAGTTCACGAGAGCTTCACAATTTGCCACTGGAGTTCTCTTCCACCCCTCCATGATGACATCACGGAGCTGGTGGATGTTAGAGACCTTGCGCTCCTCCATCTTCCATTTGAGGATGCCCCACAGATGCTCAATAGGGTTTAGGTCTCTAGACATGCTTGGCCAGTTCATTACCTTTGCCCTCAGCTTCTGTAGCAAGGCAGTGGTTGTCTTGGAGGTGTGTTTGGGGTCGTTATCATGTTGGAATACTGCCCTGCGGCCCAGTTTCCGAAGGGAGGGGGTCATGCTCTGCTTCAGTATGTCACAGTAGAATTCATGGCTCCCTCAATGATCTGTAGCTCCCCAGTGCCGGCAGCACTCATGTAGCCCCAGACCACAACACTCCCACCACCACGCTTGACTGTAGACAGACACACTTGTCTTTGTACTCCTCGCCTGGTTGCCTCCACACACGCTTGACACCATCTGAATCAAATACGTTTATCTTGGTCTCATCAGACCACAGGATAAGGTTCCAGTAATCCATGTACTTAGTCTGCTTGTTTTCAGCAAACTGTTTGCGGGCTTTCTTGTGCATCATCTTTAGATGAGGCTTCCTTCTGGGATGACGGCCATGCAGACCAATTGATGCAATGTGCAGCGTATGGTCTGAGCACCGACAGTTTGACCCCCCCCACCCCTTCGGCCTCTGCAGCAATGCTGGCAGCACTCATACGTCTATTTCCCAAAGACAACCTCTGGATATGACGCTGAGCACGTGCACTCAACTTTGGTCGACCATGGTGAGGCCTGTTTTGAGTAGAACCTGTCCTGTTAAACCGCTGTATGGTCTTGGCCACCATGCTACAGCTCAGTTTCAGGGTTTTGGTAATCTTCTTCTAGCCTAAGCCATCTTTATGTAGAGCAACAATTCTTTTTTTCAGATCCTCAGAGTTCTTTGCCATGAGGTGCCATGTTGAACTTCCAGTGACCAGTATGAGGTTGAGAGCGATAACACCAAATACCTGAGACCTTGTAACACTAATGAGTCACGTGATACGGGGGAGGGAAAATGGCTAATTGGGCCCCCAATTTGGACATTTTCACTTAGGGGTGTACTCACTTTTGTTGCCAGCGTTTTAGACATGAATGGCTGTGTGTTGAGTTATTTTGAGGGGACAGCAAATTTTCACTGTTTTACAAGCTGTACACTCACTACTTTACTTTGTAGCAAAGTGTAATTCGTCAGTGTTGTCACATGAAAAGATATAATAAAATATTTACAAAAATGAGAGGGGTGTACTCACTTTTGTGAGATACTTTATATTTTAATTGTTTATTTTCATGAATTTACTAAAATGCAAAGTGAACAAACAAAAGAAAAGTCAAATCAATATTTGGTGCGACTACCCTTTGGCTTCAAACCAGCATACATTTGTACACTTGCACACTTTGTACATTTTCACAAAGTGAGGGATTTTGTAGGATTAGAGTCAGCTGATTAATAAACCAATTAAACAAAGCAGGTGCTAATGATCATCAACTTCATATGTAGGTTGAAACACTGTCATTAACTGAAACAGAAACAGCTGTGTAGGAGGATTAAAACTGGGTAAGGAACAGCCAAACTCTGCTACTAAGGTGAGGTTGTTGAAAATAGTTTCATGTCACAGGTCATATACCATGGCAAGACTGAGCACAACAATAAGACACAAGGTAGTTATAGTGCATCAGCAAGGTCTCTCCCAGGCAAAGATTTCAAAGCAGACTGGGGTTTCAAGATTTGCTGTTCAAGCTCTTTTGAAAAAGCACAAAGAAATGGGCAACGTTGAGGATTGTAGACATGGTGGTTGGCCAAGATGAAAGAGACATCATGCTTGCTTACCTTTGACATCAGAAGATGTCTAGCAGTGTGATCAGCACAGAACTGGTGGAAACCAGCGGGACTCAGGTACATCCATCTACTGTCTGGAGAAGTCTGGCCAGAAGTGGTCTTCATACAAGAATTCCGGCCAAAAAAGCTATACCTATAAATGTAAACAAGGCTAAGCGACTTGCCTTTGCATGAAAACATAGTAACTGGGGTGCATAAAAATGGTAGCAGGTGCTCTGAATTAATGAGTCAAAATTTTAAATATTTGGTTGTAGCAGGAGGCAGTTTGTTGGTGAAGGGCTGGAGAGCAGTACAATATTGAGTATCTGCAGGCAATAGTGAAGCACGATGGAGGTTCTTTGTAAGCTTGGGGCTGCATTTTCTGCCAATGGAGTTGGAGATTTGGTCAGGATCAATAGTGTCCTCAATGCTGAGAAATACAGGCAGATATTTGTCAATCAAGCCATACCATCAAGGAGGTGTGAGATTGACCCCACATTTATTCTGCAGCAGGACAATGGCCCCAAACATACAGCCAGTGTCATTAAGAACTATCTTCAGCGTAAAGAAGAACGAGTCCCGGAAGTGATCATTTGGCCCCCCCACAGGGCCCCAATTTCAACATCATCGAGATTAAATTAAGAAACAGACAGATCTAAGGCAGCTTATATTCACAGAAGATATGTGGTTAATTCTCTGAGATGTTTGGAACAACCTACCGGCAGAGTTCCTTCAAATCTGTGGGAAAGTGTACCTAGAAGAATTGATGCTGTTTTGAAGGCAAAGGATGTCTTCCCCAAATATTCATTTGATTTGGATTTCTCTTCTGTTCATTTACTTTCCATTTTGTTAAATCGATGAAAATAAAACTATTAACACTTTTTTTCCTAAAGCATTCCTAATTTACAGCATTTTTTAACACTTTCTAAAACATTTGCACAGTAGTGTATTTAAGAATCCACAGATAGTCCCAGTGCGGGACTTCACTGTTAAGACACATGAACAGTTTAAACTCAAGTGCTGATAATCAGAAAAAGATCACCAAAACGTCAACGTCTCTATGGAGCAGAGCTGACCGGCCCTATAGGCACACTATGCAAGCTGCTTAGGGCCCCGCCGCTGTGGGGGGGCCCCCAAGACCCAGCATCCCCCCTGCACCTCTGGCTGGCCATTTAGAGTGCAGTGGGGAGAGGTGGGAGGAGGTGGAAGGCGGCGATCGGCAGCTCTAAGGTGCCTGAGTGGGCGGTGGGATCTCCCTGGGGTTTGTAGTATTCTCAGTGTATACAGTGGAGAGGAGAAGGGAGGGGCCTCTGACCCAGGCAGGTATCAGTTTCACTTTCACTCTGCTTGACACTAATGTAAGGAAGGGGGCCTCTGGGGACACTGATGTAAGGACGGGGCCCTCTGGGGACACTGATGTAAGGACAGGGCCCTCTGGGGACACTGATGTAAATACGGGGCCCTCTGGGGACACTGATGTAAGAGGGGGCCCCCTGGGGACACTAATGTCAGAGGGGGGGCTCTCTGGGGACCCTGTGTAAGGAGGGGCTCTCTGGGGACCCTGTGTAAGGAGGGGCTCTCTGGGGATACTAATTTAAAAGGGAAGGCTCTCTTGGGACACGAATGTAAGGGGAGGCTCTCTTGGGACCCTGGTGTAAGGGGGGGCTCTCTGGGGACCCTGGTGTAAGGGGGGGCTCTCTGGGGACCCTGGTGTAAGGGGGGGCTCTCCGGGGACCCTGATGTAAGGAGGGGCTCTCTGGGGAGCCTTGTGTAAGGGGAGGCTCTCTGGGGACCCTGGTGTAAGTGGAGGCTCTCTGGGGACCCTGATGTAAGTGGAGGCTCTCTGAGGACCCTGATGTAGGGGGATACCCTCTGGGGACCCTGATGTAAGTAGGGAGGCTCACTGGGGACCCTGATATAAGGAGGGGCTCTCCAAGGACCCTGATGTAAGGAGGGGCTCTCTGGGGACCCTGATGTAAGGAGGGGCTCTCTGGGGACCCTGATGTAAGGAGGGGCTCTCTGGGGACCCTGATGTAAGGAGGGGCTCTCTGGGGACCCTGATGTAAGGAGGGGCTTTCTGGGGACCCTGATGAAAGGGGAGGCTCTCTGGGGACTCTGATGTAAGGGGAGGCTCTCTGGGGACCCTGATGTAAGGGGGGGCTCTCTGGGGACCCTGATGTAAGGGGGGCTCTCTGGGGACCCTAATGTAGGGGGAGGCTCTCTGGGGACCCTGATGTAAGGGGGGCTCTCTGGGGACCCTGATGTAAGGAGGGATCTCTGGGGACCCTAATGTAGGGGGAGTCTCTCTGGGGACCCTGATGTAGGGGGAGTCTCTCTGGGGACCCTGATGTAGGGGGAGACTCTCTGAGGACACTGATTTAAGGGGGCTGTCTGGGGACCTTGGTGTAAGGAGGGGCTCTCTGAGGACCCTGATGTAAGGGAGGCTCTCTGCGGACCTCATTCTGTTCTATATTGTACTTATTCTTTGACTGTTTTGTTTAAAGGAGGGAGGATTGGTTTGGGAGCACTGAAGTGTCAGGTGTGACTGTGTGGCAATGGCAAATAGTTTACATAGCTCACGGCATCACGGGTCGAGTAGAGGGCCCCTTAGCAGAATTTTGCTTAGGGCCCCAGGGAGGTCAGGATCGGCACTGCTATGGAGGATAGGACAAGTAACACTGCTTACCAAACTAAATTGACCCCCAAAGAGTAAGTACATTGCGTGATGACAGGACAGAGCCGTGATATCATCAACGCAAGTGGCTGCGGCGGGGATTATCAGAGCTGGATTTTATTGTGTCATTTGATATGCACATTTCATTTATGCATCAAGTGAGTGCGCAATTTTAAAACGTTTAATAAAAATGTATTTTATTCCTGATGAGTTTGGCATTTACTTTGGAGCCAAGCAGTAATATTTAAGCAGAATGTTTGAGGATTGTTCTCAAAAGCGCCATCTGACCACTCAATCTTTGGGGGTCAATTTAGTTCGGTAAGTGGTTTGTTTTGCTTATCCTACATCGGTGAAGATGTTAACATTTTGGTGATCTTTTTTCTTGCACAGAAGATGTCTGATTATCAACACGAGTTTAAAGTGTTCACATGTCTTAACACTGAAGTTGGTATTCAGCAACGCACTAGGACTTTCTATGGCAGTGGTTCTCAACTCCTGTCCTTAGGACTCACTAAGACCCCTTTCACACTGGGGCGGGAACCGCGGCGACGGTAAAGCAGCGCTATATTTAGTGCTGCTTTACCGTCGTTTTAGCCGCCCACCCGCGAGCGGCCGAAAAAGGGTTAAAATCCCCCGCAAAGCGTCGCTTTGCGACAGTATTACCGCGGTGTCCCAGTGAATACACCGCTCCTATACCGCTCCAAAGATGCTGCTAGCAGGACATTTTTTTTACCGTCCTGCTAGCGCACCGCTCCAGTGTGAAAGCCCGCCGGCTTTCACACTGGAGTGAATGGGGCTGTTTTTTTCAGGCGGTGTACAGGCGCTATTTTTAGAGCTGTACCGCCTGAAAACCGCCCCAGTGTGAAAGGGGCCTACCAGGCCAGATTTTAAGTATTACTTTGTTAAGATGCAGATTAGACTAGAATACTGCAATCACTGAGCAGCAAATTATATGTATTTCAGTTATCTTGCAAACCTGGCCTGTTAGTTGGTCCTGAGTACAGGAGTTGAGAACCACTGGTCTATGGACTGTTGTATATATGTTTATTTGCACTTGTAACTTATACAGTGATTGTCATGGTCACAATTTCCTGCACTTTATATTAGATGTCTTTTTTATTTATGAATTTTCACTTTGTTTAATTTTTTTAGCTCTGCACATTCATTCTAAGTCCGTCACACAAAAGTTCATGCATGCTCGGAATCAAGTACGAGCCGGAAGCGTTCATAATGGAGATATCACATGACTATTGAACTTCCTTTTTTTCGGCTCGTTGTACGTCACCACGTTCCCATGTTCGTAATTGTTGGCCAACATTTATGTGACCGTGTGTATGCAAGACAAGTTGGAGCCAACAACCTTCGAACAAAAATCCACGGTTTTGTTGTCGGAAAGTCTGATCGCGTGTACGGGGCATTACTGTTTGTTGAAATTTTCCATCAACAATTGTACTAGCAGTTTTCTTTAATATTTATTTAAAATCCTGAGTGCAGGGTATATATATTTTTTTTTTTACTAAAACTATCTGCCTGACCTATGAGCTTTTGCAGCCCTCTTCAAATTTTTATAGGGCCACATTGCACTTCACCAGTTGTCCTGTGAAGAGCAGGCACCAACACTTTTTTTCGTCATTATCTTAATTTTTTTGGAAAATATATATTAGAAAATGTTTGCTTGATTTCATACTTATAGAAAGCGCATTGCATTAGGAAATCACATTGCCAGAGAGGCTTCTGGGAGCCACGTCAAAGGAAGCATACAAGATGTGAACACCAGGCCACTGGTTAGAGACCGTTCCTGTAAAGAAAAGTGCTTTAGGATTAATAGACCTTTAAGAATGTAGATCAGTTTCTATGGGTTGAACTGGATGGACTTGTTTCTTTTTTCAACCAGATTTAGACTTGCCATACATTATACAATTTTCTTATTCAATGTTTTTTAGATTTACCTTCAACTATGTAGTGCAAGGGCCTGTCTAAGTGCATACAAAATTGAACATGTTTAGGCTTGCCCTTATATTATATGATTTTGGTAAATCTAAATGAAAATTGAATAATAACATTGTATAACGTATATGGCCAGCCTAACTAACAGGTATAAATAGGTTGAAGTGATTCCTAATACATACAAAAAATTAGGAAGGGTGTTTTCAGTATTTAGCAAGGCCCCTGTGCAGCTGAAATCTTATTGGTAACCATCCGCGATAATAAAGCCTGAGCATCGAAAAGGTCCCTTTAAATGATTGTCTAGGGAACAGTTTCAATACTATCTTAGTTACATCCTCCTATATGAACTGCTGAGGCCACATAGCATTTCAAACTGATATTTGGTCTTACAGTGGACTTCAGGCCTTCAAGACCAGCAAACAAACTGTTTTCATAAGGGGGACAGGTGTACTAGAACACATCAAAACATCCAAGTCTTACAGATGTTGTTGGAAGGACCCACCCAACGAGCACCCTAAGGCCCCTTTCACACTGGGACGGGGCGGGCGTCGGCGGTAAAGCACCGCTATATTTAGCGCTGCTTTCTGCTTTACCGTCGTTTTAGCAGCGGTATTCGGCCACTAGCGGGGCGGTTTTAACCCCTGCTAGCGGCCGAAAAAGGGTTAAAACCACCCGCAAAGCACTGCTGCAGCGACGCTTTGCCGGCGGTATAGCCGCGCTGCCCCATTGATTTCAATGGGTAGGAGCGGTGAATACACCGCTCCTTCACCGCTCCAAAGATGCTGCTAGCAGGACTTTTTTTTTTTACCGTCCTGCTAGCGCACCGCTCCAGTGTGAAAGCCCTCCGGCTTTCACACTGGAGTGAAAGGACCCGCTTTTTTCAGACACTATTTTTAGCGCTGTAGCACCTGAAAAACGCTTCAGTGTGAAAGGGGCCTAACATAACCATTGTAGTCTTGGACAGGATTGTGTGGTTACACTCTATTGTTTAAAATCACTTATCGACAAGCTGGCAAGTCACAAGTGACTTTATATTCTTTGATATAAAATATTAGGTGAACTTGCTTTTTAATGCTATTTGGCTGGTTTTCAACAAACCTTTTATATCCATCTAATATCCTCTATTAACCATCTTTTAAATGTCCTTGCATTGTACTCATATCTTTTAAAATATATCTTGCTCTACCTTTTAACCAAACCAGGTCTGTGTCTATCAACATTACTTCATCAACAACCAAGATGGCGTCAAGTGCTGTGCCTGTTGTGTTCTCTGGCTCCTTCTTCCCTCCTCCTGGCCAGCAGTTTGCTTCTTCACCTGTTCACTCACCCCACCGTGCACTACTTGGATCCAGCTCTCTCCTTGGCTTCTATAGCAATAATGGTGGCTTCGGTTTACTCAGACATAGTTCATAATGGCCATGTCCTACTCCAAGCCATTCCTGCCTCTGCTGATATACAAAGCCTTAAGATGGATTTGGATGCCCTCTGTGGCCATAATGGACATCATGAACTTCATATGTGGGCCCTTTCTAGTGACCATGGGGTGGCTTCTCTCCATGTTCATTGTTCTGGAATGGAGGCTTACAAGACAATTTTAAGCCAAGCCAGAGTTCTGTTTAAGCGCCATGGCATAAGGGAGCTGACGGTACAACCAGAATTTGGAATCCCAGGCACATGTTCCTTGGCATGTGAACCAGTCTGTGCCCGTTACTCCTGTTGTGACCCTACCCCTTCTACGAGCAATGATTTAGTCCTTGCCAATGTGTGCACATCAGATGTAAGTAAGACACCACATCAGTAAACCCAGTCCCCCCAATAAGGCACTAGAGAATTAATGGCATTTGGAAAATGGAGTCACTGTACATATAGTATTAACAGGTGGAAGTAGAGACATTATGGACAACAAAGTAAAAATCCTATAAAATGTACCTGTAGTCTATGCACAATAAAGGAAACCATAAGGTGTATTGAACCAATATTCAGCCAATCGATACACAAGGAACAATGTCACTGTGGTGTGAATCATACCCTAGTGAATTGGTAGACCATATTCTCTAAAATATTATTCTGCCCATTTACTGGCTATGTGGATGCATATCTGTAATTGTGACAAAAGAATTGTACCATTTTAAATGTTTTTACATTGACCTTGGCTTGTCTTGTTCATGTTGGCAGGTTACACAAACGCAACACAATGCTGTTTAAAAAATAAGTTCTTTTAATGATATATTAAAAAAAAAAAAAAGTTAGTGCTCTGTTTTTTGCGGTTATTCACATTTTTATGCCCAAATAGTTAAAAAAATCTGATTAATTTTAAGCCCCAATCCCGATCCGTTCAAGCTCAATACAATCTGCCTTTTTTTTTTTTTTTTTTTTTTTTTTTTTTTTTAGGTACAAACCTCAGCTACTTTCCCCAAGCCCCCTCCCTCTGGGATATTCAGAAGATACACATTACTAAGCTCTCTATAAAAACTGGCTACACCAGTTCTGGCCAAACTGAAGGTGTCTAATCATGCAGATTATTTTTAGGAAAAAGGGGCTTTTAGAGCTTCACTTCAGACAAATGTGTCCGACCTTTCTATAAGATATCCTCTCCGAAACTGAATAGCTAGGGTGGGAGATGCTAACATTCAAAGGCCGCATCCGTTAATGGATGAAGCTCTTACACAATCCCTATGGTTCCCTGGATGACTTGGGCATTCAGTATACACCTGAACTGTACATAATTCTCACTGTGGATGGCCAAATCTGTTGTATCTAAGTAAAAGTATTGGGAAGCTAGATCTTATCTTAACAAGCATGGGCAACTTAATGTGAAACTCTAGCCAAAACCTTAAGTTATGAACAGATGCGGGAAACCAATCCTTTGTCTGGTGATAATTGCTGCCTGTGCCCCTACTAGAAAAATTCCCTCTACTTCCTCAGCAAGTGACACCTAGGTCATTGCTGTGAGCTAAAGTTCCTGTTACCTCTCTCTAGGTTCTGTCATTGGCCCCTAGTGGATTCTAAGGACAAATGTGGAAAATGCATTCCCGGAAGAGGAAACAAGAAGCTTTGCACACAACAATGCTAGGTGCAATCATGACAGGAAATAAAGGAACACAGGAAGCAGGAGTAATGGATAAGGATCTAACTAGGGTTGCACCCATACCGTTTTTTTTTATCGGCGAGTACGAGTACAGATACCAATTTGAAACCATACAAGATGAATGAGCTCAAATTGAACTGCAAAGAATCGCATGCGATTTGAACAGGAATGGCGGTGCAATTCTTGTCTGAATCGCATTTGGTTTCATGCACTGCTCCTCTGTGAACCCAGACTGAAGTCACTATAACAAGCCTGGGTTCACACAGGAGTGGTGGGGGAAACCGCATGTGATTTGGAACAGGAATTGCACCACATTCCAGTTCAAATCACATGTGATTATTTGCAGTGCGATTTAAGACCATTCATTTTGTATGGGCTCAAATCGGACCGCAAAGGTATCAGTTTTAGTTATCTGGAGCATGAGTACAAGAAATGCTTATTATAGATACCGGTATTGGTGCAACCCTAGATCTAACCCTTTCTGAATCTGTCCAAACCTAAAAAAACATAATGAATAAAACGCCATTAAAGGCTTGTCAAATAAAGTACTACAGAGAACTATGGTGTATCAAGGTAAGTAACCCAAATCTACCAATTTGAAATATCTTAAAAGTTGATTGATAGATTGGTAACTATGGGTTAGTATACTTATATAAATTCCATGTAGTGCCATACCAATGTTTGTGACTTCTCAAAAGACTGTAATTAGTTACCATTTTACAATCTGAACTATCTGTATTGAGGGGGAGGAGAAAAGTGTGAGTAAAGTGCTGCGACTCGCTCCTTCTACAAATCAAATGAAGTTCCCCTCTCATCTGGACACCAATGGTCCATTGTAACCACCTACCAAGATTGCATATAACTTTTGGCACTTAACCATTCAATATATTATTTACATTTATGGACAGGTGTAATCATGTAGTGGGAGATCTATATTAATGCTCTTAACCGGCTTGCTGGTTGGTTGGTTTGTCTGCTAACCTTTATATTTACATAAAAAACAATAAGTGCGCTCAGGCTCCCAGTGCACTGCCACTGTCCACTCGGGTTAACATGTGTCTAGACAAGGACCAAAGTGAGTTTTCCAATCATTTGTGATTAACAAATGGTACATTCAGTCAATTTCTCAATAGGCAGCCACTGAAGGTCAACAACCGCCCATTCTCATATCATCTGAGTAGGAGCATTCTGAGTACATTTGTTCCTGCTCTCCTGTAAGGTTCAGACTGTGCCCAACCAAGCTGGCTGTGGCCTCTCCATCATTGTAAGGTTGGATGCTTTCAAAATGACTTGCAGTTGCTTGTTCCTCCATGTCAGGGACGGTCCATGCGGCATAGAGGTCAAAGTTTGCATGTGTATCTTCAATGCTTGCCACATAATCTTGTAAAATATGGGGGTCAGCCAGGATATTAAATGGATCAATACCAGGGAGGATCCCGTAATCTATGAAAGGAGAAAGAAGAAGGTATTAAATCACAGCGCCTTTCATATATTTCCCCCCATTTTACACCATATTATGAAATCCCTCAGATTATGGCATGTACACGGGACGAACCAATAAATATCGATCTACTGGTAAAGTCTGAAAATGCAGCTTCTGGTTTGGAAACAAGGGTGGAAAAGAGCTATCAAATTTTGTACTTGCGCTAGAAAATGACCCCACATACCAGACCTATTTGGCTTTTTTTGTGGCTGTCTGAGCACATCCCCCTCCAACATACAGTACTATGCAAAAGACTTAGGCAGGTGTGAAAAATTCTGTAAATTATGAATGCTTCCAGAAATAGAAGGGTCAATAGTTTATTGTTTATCAATTAACAAAATGGAGAGTAAATCAACAGACGACAGATCCAAATCAAATCAATATTTGGTGTGACCACCCTTTGCCTTCGAAACAGCATCAATTCTTCTAGGTTCACTCGCAGTTTTTGAAGGTGCTCGGCAGGTAGGTTGTTCCAATTATCTTAGAGAACTAACCACAGATCTTCTGTGGATGTAGGCTGCCTCAAATCCTTCTGTCTATTTGTGTAATCCCAAACAGACTCCATGATGGTGAGATCAGGGCTCTGTGGGGGGGCAAACCATCACTTCCAGGACTCCTGGATAGTTCTTAATGACATTAGCTGTATTTTTTGGGTTGTTGTCCTGCTGCAGGATAAATTTGGGTCCAATCACACCCCTCCCTGATGGTATTGCATGATGGATAAGTATCTGTCTGTATTTCTCAGCATTGAGGACACCATTGATCCTGACCAAATCCCCAACTCCATTTGCAGAAATGCAGCCCCAACCTTGCCAGGAACCTCCACCATGCTTCAATGTTGCCTGAACACACTCATTATTTTACCGCTCTCCAGCCCTTTGAGGACATAAAACTGCCTTCTGCTACAGCTAAATATTTCTAACTTTGTCTCATCAGTCCGAAGCACCTGCTGCCATTTTCTGCACTCCAGGTCCTACTTTTTCGTGCGTAGTTAAGTCGCTTTGCCTTGTTTCCATGTCCTATGCACCTCCACGACTAAGCCCTGTGGCTGAGGTGAAACACGTTGGAGGTGTGTCCTGGATAGAGCCAAGCTAAACCAGTTTACTACTACAGATATGGGCTGATTAATTAATAACACTTATATTTCTGAAAGTATTCTTAATTGACAGCATTTTTTCACACCTGCCTAAAAGCT